>CM046454.1:57108295-57604126 GCA_025506515.1 Flaveria trinervia
CACCACATGGGCAGAAATGGCTGAACAATTCCTTTTGAAATACTTTCCACCCGATCGCACTGCCAAACAAAGAAACAACATCACAAGTTTTCGCCAGGATGACAATGAATCATTACATGCAGCATGGGAGGGATAAAAGTCTCCTTCGGAGATGCCCACATCACGGACTTGATCTGTGGCTCGGTGTCAAACCTTCTATGATGCAATCAGCGGAGCCCACAAGCAAGCGGTAGACCAAAGTGCGGGAGGAGATTTTTGAAGTGTCACGCCAACAGAAGCATACCAAGCCTTAGAAAGAGCAGCTAAGAAGAGCTTTGCTTACAATACCCTAAGAACCAAACCTAGTTCTAAAGGTATTCATCAAGTAGACTCTGAAACCGTAATTGCAGCCAATTAGAAGCTCTAACCAAAAAATTCGAACAATTGCAAAGCGAGCTAAGAAAAACTCCAACACGATGCAACACATGTGGAAATTCACACAAGACCAACGAATGCCCACAAGGCATTATGATGGTTGAAGATGTTGACTACGTAGGAGGCCCAAACAACTCATACAACAACAATTCAAATTGGAGAAGCAACTCGAATTACAGAGATGCTGGTAATAACCAACAATCGTCTGGATTCAACCGAAGGCCACCTTACCAACAACAGAAACCACCATACCAAGGTCCAAGAAGTAGTAACCAAGACCATGGAGCATCATCAATGAAAGACTTACTGCAACAGTTGTTGTTAACCACACAAGCCACAGATGAGTACATCCGGAAATCTGATCGAAGAAATGAAGAGAGGTTCCAAAGAAATGAAGCTGACATCAAAAGCAATAAAGCATCATTGCAAACCATAGAGCACCAAGTAGATCAAATAGCATAACAGCTATCTGGAAGACCTCAAGGAGCTTTGCCCAGCAATACTGTAACAAACCCTAATGCTCAAGTCAAAGCCATCACCACCAGGAGTGGCAAAACCACTCAAGGTGATGCACCCGCATTACAACCCATGCTTGAAGAGGTAGAAACTGAAACTCCAAGTAATGCGAGTGATAAGCAAAAGCAAGCTGTTGTTATTGAAGAACCAACCAAGAAATACGTTCCACCACCACCTTATGTTCCACCACCTCCATATCCAGGTCGTTTGAGACAACAAAGAATGGAGGCACAATATGGCAAATTCCTTTGGTTGTTCAAGCAACTCCACATCAATCTGCCCATGGTGGAGGCCTTAGCACAAATGCCAAACTACGCTAAGTTTCTAAAAGGTGTCTTGTCAAACAAAATAAACTTGAAGAGTTATCCCACGTAGTTTTAAATGTGGAATGCTCCGCAGTTCTTCAAAACAAACTACCTCAAAAGATGACTGATCCAGGAAGTTTCACCATACCTTGCCTAATAGGAAATCTTTCTGTCAGTAACGCGTTAGCTGATTTAGGTGCCTAATAGGAAGTTAACCTTATGTCTTATGTGGTTTTCGAGAAATTAAACTTAGGTGAACCTAGACCTACCCGGATGAGCATCCAGTTAGCTGACCGTTCTGTCAAATATCCGAGGGGCATCATTGAAAATCTCTTAGTTAAAATTGACAAATTCGTATTTCCTGTTGATTTTGGATCCTTTACATGGATGAAGACAAAAAGATTCCACTTATCCTAGGTCGACCATTCTTAGGGACTACTCGAGCCCTTATTGATGTTTGTACAGGCAAACTCACGCTTAGAGTAGACGAGGAGGAAGTAACTTTCGATATAGGCCAATCCATGAAACACCCTCAACATCATGATGACTCACTCTATTACATTGATGCTTGCGATTCAATCATAAGCTGTCATTTGGAGAAAACTCTTCAAAATGAAGCTTGCAACACTCAACTAATAGAAGTCCAAATCACCAAACCCGTTTATGAGAACCAAATCACTCACGAACTTGAAGTTGATGAAAATACACTTCATCAAGAAGCATTTGAGATCATTGAGAAAGACCTAGAACCAAAAGCCAAACCTTCTATAGAAGACCCTCCAATTTTAGAGCTCAAATAACTTCCATCTCATCTCGAATATGATTTTCTTGAAAACACAACTCAACTTCCTGTCACAATCTCATCCACTTATCAATTGATGAGAAGAACAAGTTGCTCAATGTACTCAAGGCACACAAACGAGCAATTGCATGGAAAATCATGGACATCAAGGGAATCAATCCATCCTTTTGCACTCATAAAATATTGATGGAGGAGAACTTCAAAACCATCATTCAACCTCAAAGACATTAAAAAAAGAGCATGCAAGAGGTGGTGAAGAAATAAGTAATCAAACTGCTAGATGCCGGTTTGATTTACCCGATTTCTGATTCACCTTGGGTCAGTCCCGCCCAAGTTTTTCCAAAGAAAGGAGGAATGACTATTGTAACTAACGAGAAGAACGAGCTTATTCCCACTTGTACAGTTACCGGATGGAGAGTTTGCATAGACTATCACAAACTCAATGACGCCACAAGGAAAGATCACTTCCCTCTTCCTTTCATTGACCAAATGCTTGAGCATTATTTGGAAAAATGTTCTATTGTTTCCTGGATGGTTTCTCAGGATATTTTCAAATCCCTATTGCTCCCGAAGATCAAGAGAAGACGACATTCACGTGTCCATATGGCATATTTGCTTATCGGCGAATGCCCTTTGGATTGTGTAATGCTCCTACTACATTTCAAAGATGCATGGTAGCAATTTTTCATGACATGATTGAACACTCAATAGAAGTTTTCATGGATGATTTCTCCATCTTTGGAAACTCATTTGAGCAATGTCTTGAAAATCTGGAAAAGATGCTGGTTAGATGTGAAGATTCTAACCTTGTTTTAAACTGGGAAAAGTGCCACTTCATGGTTACGGAAGGAATAGTGTTAGGACACAAAATCTCTCGAGAAGGGCTTGAAGTCGATCAAGCCAAAGTCGACATTATTTCTAAACTTCCACACCCCACAACCATGAAAGATATCAGAAGTTTCCTAGGTCATGTAGAATTTTACCGTCGTTTCATCAAAGATTTCTCAAAAATCGCTCTACCAATGACTCAGCTTCTCGAGAAAGACACTCAATTCCTATTTTCTGACGAATGCATTAATGCATTCAAATTGCTTAAAGAGAGGTTGGTAACCGCTCCAATCATGGTTTCCCCAGATTGGACGCTACCATTTGAACTCATGTGCGACGCAAGCGATTTTGCGGTAGGAGCCGTATTAGGACAAAGGAAAGACAAGCAATTCCACCCAATTCATTATGCGAGCAAAACCCTAAACGACGCATAAGAAAACTACACCACCACCGAAAAAGAACTTCTTGCGGTAGTTTTCGCATTTGACAAATTCTGCTCATATCTCATCCTTTCGAAAACAATTATTTACACCGATCATGCATCCCTTCGTTATTTGTTCAACTAACAAGATGCAAAGCCGAGATTGATTCATTGGATCCTTCTGCTTCAAGAATTTGACATCGAAATTCGTGATAAGAAGGGAGTAGAAAATCTAGCGACCGATCATCTCTCGCGTCTTGAGGATTCAAGTCCTTCACAAACTGAGGAAGCCATAATAAATGAAAACTTTCCTCACGAATTCCTTATGTACGTTCAATCCTCAATCGATGAACATCCTTGGTTTGCCGATTTTGCAAATTAGTTAGCAAGCGGAATCCTTCTCAAAGGAATGACTTATCAACAAAAGAAGAAATTCTTTACTGATATCAAACATTACTATTGGGAAGACCCGTATCTATTCAGAATCGGCGCAAACCAACTCATTCGAAGATGCATATACGGAAGAGAAGCAGAACAAATTCTAAGGAACTATCATGAAGGACCCACCGGAGGACACCATGGAGCAACCTTAACAACTAAGAAAGTGTTTGACTTTGGATTTTACTCGCCCATGATCTTCAAAGATGCTCACAACATGGTACGCACCTGTGATGCATGTCAAAGAGCAACCAATATCTCAACACGGGATGAGATTCCTTAGAAACCAGTTCAAGTATGCGAGATATTTGATATATGGGGTATTGATTTCATGGGGCCATTCCCGATGTCATTTGGCAATCAGTACATCTTGGTAGCAGTTGATTACGTTTCAAAATGGGCTGAAGCTCCAGTCGTGCCTACTAATGATGTCAGAAATGTTGTCAAATTCCTTAAAAAACTGTTTTCCCGTTTCGGTGCCCCCAAAGCTCTAATTAGTGACCGAGGAACTCATTTATGTAACAATCAGCTCGAATGAGCAATGACGCGTTATGGAGTTCACTATCGCTTTACAACTGCTTACCATCCACAAGCAAATGGGCAAGCTGAAGTCACTAACCAAGGCATCAAACAAATCCTTGAGAAAACTGTAGGTCAAAACCACAAGGACTGGTCTATCAAGTTAAATGATGCATTATGGGCTTTTCGAATAGCCTATAAGACCCCATCGGCACAACAGCGTTTAAACTAGTTTATGGGAAGTCGTGTCATCTACCTGTGGAACTAGAGCATAAGGCTTTTTGGGCACTTAAAGCAACAAACCTGGACCAAGTCCTTGCAGGAAAGAATCGATTCCTACAAATCCATGAATTAGAGGAATTGAGAGAACAAGCGTACGAAAACGCTAGGGTTTAAAAAGAAAAGACAAGGAAATTCCACGACGCTCGATTAAAGAACATAAAATGATTTTATGTGGGAGAACGTGTCTTATTGTATAACTCTCATTTAGGTTTGTTTCTCGGAGAACTGAAGTCACGTTGGTCTGGACCGTACACGATCAAAAACGTGTTTCTGAATGGTACCATTGAAATTTATAACCATGAAGGTTTAAGTTTCAAAGTAAATGGTCATCGTTTGAAACCGTATAACGATGGACCAACAAAATTCCCTCGGAGGAATTACACCTCACATCGACAAAAACTAAGTGTGGGGAAGGGTCGTGCCGAAGACCTGAAACTTAAACGTGGCACCTGTATATATAATTTTCTTACTTTTTAACAATTTTTAGGATCCCACAAGCACAAACACGGGGCCGTGCCTCATCAAGCACGCCCCTGTGTCTCTGACAAATTTCTTTCCACGATCTCCGCTGACGACTCTGGAACGTTGCAGGTCGAATTTAAGACGAATTCTGACAAGCACGGGGCCGTGCCTAGCCAAGCACGCCCCCGTGTTCACTTTCCACGACATGTATATAAATACCACACTTGTTCCATTCTTTCATCACACTCATTTCTGTTTGTAAACATCTAAAAAAATAAAAGAATCAAGTCACGGAAGTTCAAACTAGAATCCTGCGAAGAACCCACATTCTGAAACACGAGAACAACGACTCAAAAATATTTCTTCAAGCTGCATGAACTAATCAAACAACTGACTGAAATGAACCTCACTGCATCCCAATGCTTAACTGAACTTATCCAAAAAGTTCAATAGATGAGCGAGGAACTCATTTCCATTAACCGGCAGCTTGCGGAATTAAGCAACCGCACCTCTCACTATCCCATCCCAAACCTTCCACACGAAATGTGTGGAGGTTTCTTTTAGAAGCATTTTGTGATGTGCTAAGTGCGTTGTTGCGTGTTAAAGAGTCTGGTTTTGTTGTTTCAGATTCTCGGCTTTTAACATATCATGTAACCGTAGGACCTTAGGAAATGTAATTTTCATTTTGTCTTGTGTTTATTTACTCTAGGACTAATTTCGTATCTTTTCTGATGATTTGAAAGTGGTAAAACTTAACCGGGAAGATTACACAACACGCGAAACTGAAAAACAGAACAACAAAAGACTGAAACCACCTAACCATACTTGAACACGGCCGCATGCTCAAGTAGGCACGCCCCCGTGTTCGACAAAAAATGACACAAGCTGACATATTTCAGGCTTTTGTCTTGTTCCTCTTCAACTTGCATGTTAAATACCGACCTCAATCGCCTGCAAAGTCGTATCCACTCTCATTTTCATCTTGTTTTTCCATTTTCTTTCATCTTTTCAAGAGTTCTTCAAGAGTGTTGACACAAAGGTTAGTGTACTAATTCCTTGATAATGAAAGTATTTACATGTAGTTAGGTGATTAGGTCTCTAAACAACCGAAATCCTAGCAATTATATGTAAAGACTTGTTCTTAAACGTTTCATGGAATGATGAATACTTTCAACCTACTTGTTTATGTTTATTCTTGTAAGAAGATTAGTGTTAATTAGTATGTTTCGTTAGTTATTAGTTTGTTTAGTAAGCTAATTAGTTTGTTTTCTTTTATCATTATCATGACTATCTTCATAATTCATGGTGAAATATTTGTTAATCATGTTCCAGAGTTCCCAAGTGGTATTAAACGTAAAATATATTTTTGGGTATCTTGAATTATTAACAAATAATTAAAATGTTAAATGTACAATCTTTGATTTTTTAAGCAAGAAAACGTTAAACCCATGCTTAATCAACGATCTACAAACATAACCACGCGTGCTCGAGTCAAGATTCCATGCCTCACCATGTTTAACGCACCCCCACATTTCAAAAAACGCACCCCCATATTCAAAAACTTTTCCTTGGATGATACACTTCTTACCCATTTTTGATCATGAGTTGAACCATTATGATGTTATGTCTTGAAAAACACATAATTTTCACTAACATCATGAATCTGCTCAAGAAATGGTTTTGTATAGATTAATATATTTTTGAAATTTTAGGATCATGAATCATCCTACTTACGTTTCAAAGCAAGCCGCGAGAGATGGTGCCATAAAGACTTCAAAGGCTGCTACAAAGGGTCGAAAGACCCATTTACAAGCAGATGAAGAAACACCAGCGGTAGTCGGATAGCTAGAAAGATACAATACATTATTGAGTGTCCAATGGAAGCGTTTATTCTCACAAAATAGATCTTCCATTTATGAACTAACTCTTGAATTTTTACCATCTTTCAAATTTAGCATGAAAGACTCTAATCCTTGGGATAATAATGCAGTTTCATTCAAGCTTGCTGGTATTGGCACAAAACATCCATTGCCTTGTTCGGTGTCTATCTCGGGATCTACACGGAACAGGAAATGGAGGAGGAAGCAATATCTGGAATGCCGGCATACCATACTTTCCCGGACGAGGAAAGTAAAGACACGGAAAGTGGTGCAAGGAGGAAAGTATTTTGGGAGTGAATTGGAACTGGAGGGTTCAACTCGAGTAAAACAAAAAGCAGTCAGATACGAGACCGCTGCTGTGATACATTCATCAGTTACTTAGTCATTCCATAACAACTCGTGGTCAAAGCAAGGGAGTTGTTAACTTGAGGGACTTGTCCATTTTATATTGTATGGTTAATCAGTTGCCATGTAACATTGGGTATTTGTTTTGTAATCTTTTTGTCAAGAATGCGATTGCAGGTGCTCCAACACCTATGTTTGAGGAAGCTGGATTTTGAACTTATATGAAAGCTATGGTTATAACACTTAGGGAACTGAAGGAGTGATGCCGGGACTGTTAGACTTGAGCATTTGCACAAGTATGTATATGGTGACAAGCCTACCAAATGGGCAGCCAAGATTCATGGATAAAAAGGGACAAATCTAGGATCCGGCGGACCCCGAAGAAATAATTATGGATCTTGACATGCCAATACAGCCGAAAGGAGCCGGAGCTGGATCTTCAAGTTCACGTAAAGGAATTCCCGACCATGTTAGACCTTTACGAATCAATACAAACAACCAGCGACCATGCAAGGTGATCATTTGAATATGCCCAACAAGCCTTCAACCGAGTCGAAAGTCTGCACTCCCGAGTCGATGACCTCCGTAACGATGTCACATACATCAGGAACCGAATGTACCATGAGTGGGGGGATATTCCCCCACAAAGCCCTTGAAAACCGTATCATTTTCGGGGACCCGACACAGTTGTTTTGTGCCAATCAATCATTTAATTTATGTCATTTTGTTTTTATTTTGTGTGTTTAGGACTTTAACGCTTTTAATAAATTGGTGACATTTCAGGTGATACCGAGGATTCTAACAACATGAGGCCAACCAAACACAACTGAAAATTTCATCATTTTTAGGGGAGTTATTCCTTACCCTTTCTCGATCTTGATTATATTAATCACATTGAAGACAATGTGAATTTAAATGTGGGGATGGGAGCAAGGCATTTGACTTTGCTAAAAAGGTCCAAATTTAAAACTTTTAAGAGAAGATCACTTACCAAGTAATTTTTGTGACACGAAACCAAAACTAAAACTTTTGATAAACCAAATTATAAATATACGTTTTCGGGAAATTAAGAAGTAAACTTATGACGTCCAAATAAAATTGAAAACGTTTTTTTTGTGATATCCTTAAAAGCAAAAATCTAATCTAGTAAAATATTTAATCATGTAAAATGAAGCACTATTACCCAATTCCATCCATATGCAAGTTTATTTTTGAGCCTTAAACAACTTTTGCAAAATCGCAATTCTACTTTCATTTGGATTTAATTAAGGGTGCCATATGATACTTGTAATTAGAACTTTCTTTGGGTATGCATTTCAAGACCTTAATTAGTATTTGCTGCATAAAAATGAGTTAGGCACTAGGAAACCTTAACCATTCGAGCCCCAAACATTGTCTTTAATTTTCTTTACCCGAACGTCAACCATACTGAGCCCCGTTGAGCTTAAACATTTTTAAACTTTCAATCACCCGAGCCACCAAGTCACTTAACCAAAAGCCTTCTACAAAACTTGTTTCGTTAAAGACACGTTTTTGGCTTATATGTTAAAAAAAATATATTTAGTCTTTTACCAACAGACCTTAAAGAACTGGAATGCATTCTTTTGATTTCAATTGCTTTGTTGCCTTCATCACACAAAACTGGGACTTCCCCCGGAAATCCGCGAACAATTTTCAATCTCACGTTTGATGCAAGAAAGAAATGGCGAAAAAAGGAACAAGTTCCGCCATTTTGTAGAATTTCAAAAAGTTCTATAAAGAGACGAGCAAAAAGATATGAAAGATGCCCGAATTGCGGAAGTTGGTCTCATAATGGAATATGTAAAAAGAGTCAAACTGAATCTCAATACAAATACACAGAACTAATCTAATTGGGTGCTATTAGGCTTAAAGCCGAACGATCCTTGAGAAAGGAAAGTTTTGTGTATCTTCAGGTAAAAGATGAAGTACGATTCTTGAAAGCAAAATACGTTCTTGACAATCTGACCTTAAACGAGTCCTCAAGCTAGCATATCCCTTCTAGCTTGAAGTATTGTATAGGGAACCTTTATTGCTTTCCTTGTAGTTTATGTTAGAAAAATAAGCCAAGACCGTCGTCTTTATCAATTAGCCAACTTTTCCAAATATTCCTTACCCGAGCCCAAGCCAAATTACAACCCATCAAAGACCTAATCATTTATGCAAGTAAATATCTAAGTAGGTGGAGATTTGATCCCTTAACAAGCTTATGATTTCACACGTATTCATACTAGGTAATTGAGTGTATTAGTCATACTTAATCTTGATTATGACTCCATATATTGAGCCGAGTCTGAGTGCACCTTGTGAGAAGTGTGGATTTTTGCATTATTATAATCTTTACTAACATATTGCTTGCTAGGATATCATTTTACATATGCTTAGAATATTTATATTTGGATGAAAATAATGTTTACTTACGTATTTCTCGAAAGACATGTTTATAATTTGTTTTATTTGGTTTTTTGTGGACTTGTCAATTTAAGTGATTTTGCTTGAGGACAAGCAAAGTTCAAGTGTGGGGATGTTCGATGTGCTCAAATTATACATAAAAATTCTATCAAAAGCACATCAATTATTCCTTAATATCTTCCTTAAAATGATGAAAATGTACATAAAAGTCTTAAATTGTGTTTTCAGGTGTTTAAAAGGGCAAGTTGGACAAAAGAAGCATATTTAGCAAGAAATTGAAGTAATCTGAGCTTTGGAGTCCAAGAATGGGGCTGTGCCTCTTTAAGCACGCCCCCATGCTTTGCCAGAAACACACCCCCGTGCTAAATTAACACACCCCCGTGTTTTGACATCTGACAGGACAAAATGTACTGTTCCCTAAAAGTAGACACGGGGCCGTGCCTTTTAGGCACGAGGCCGTGCCCCACCACCAACACGGGGCTGTGCCCCATTTAGCACGGGGTCGTGCCCGACACAACCTGCATGAACAAGCCGACCAACTTTCGTAAGCATTGTACTAGCACGGGGCCGTGCCTTTTAGGCACGGGGCCATGCTTAAACACTCTGGAAAGCCTATAAATAGAAGCCTAAGTTCACCAATTTTGGCAAGCTTGGGTAGGAGAGTTACTCTGCAGAACTCTCTCGGGAATCAAGACTTCAAGATCATTTGGAGGTTCGGGAGGTGCATACAACACTTGGAAGAAGCTCGGAATCGTCTAAACGGCATCCATTGTGGATTATCGGTTTGATTGTTCCATTTCACCGATGATTACATATCTATCTTCTTTGTTATATGTTGTTATGTTCAAGCTCATTATGAGCTAAAATCTTTTTATCATCCTAATCAGATGAAAGTTATGTAATTTGTGATTAACAAATGGTGTGATAATATTATGTTAATGTTATGGTGGTCTTGGGAAAACTATTGATGGGTAGCATCTACATTTGAACAGGAATATATAAATTTATGGTTTGTGATTGTTATCGTCATACAAATTTGAAAAACCGTATGATTAACTTTCATTCGCGAAACCGGTCTTCATTATAAATCCATGGCTAATGAACTAGAAATGGTTATTAGAAATCATATCACTTTAACTTTCTGATCATTTGCGGGTTCCCTTTTATTTGTTCGGAAACTTTAGTAATTGTTACGGTTTTCTAAAATTAATGGTATGATAGGAAGGAACCTGATCAACTCTCTTTTTGACATTAAGTTATGTTTTCAGAAATCGTATGTCAAATAGGTCACAAAAGATTTACCTACATTACTAGGGCTTTGATCTGAGTAGTAAAACTCAGCCTGACAGGATCAAGTCACTACGGCAGCAGGATAGACGAGAAATCGCGCCAGCTAATCTTTATAAACATTATCATAATTACATTAATCCATATCTTTAAATCACACCACCAATTCATCATGGTTACATAAGTGGAATCTAATTAGGATGATAACTTTTATTCCCTGGTTTTAAATCCAAACGCTTCAAAATCTTAGTTTACTTTCCGTCTATTATTGTTTATTTTAAATCCTAAAAATCTTTCTATACAATTATCATTTTCTTTAACAAAAACCAAATCTGATAGTCAAACATCAAGTTGGTTGAGTAGGCTAGGTGTGTCCACAAATTGATACTCGGTTCTTAGCAAAACTATATTACCACACGACAGGTACACTGCCTTTTGTGTGTGTGATTTAGTATTAGTAATAACCACTAAAATTGAATCTGTGCACTAAATTTATATCAAATTATATATACTATCCGCACCCATCAGTTGAACCATACCGATTTTCTCTGTGATCACCTAACACGACATGTCTCTTGCTTGATCGGTTCACACACATTTGATTAAGCTCTTATGTTTTCCTTTAAGAACTAAGCCTTGAATTTTTAACTTACTTGCTTTATCTTTGTATTTTTTCAATGAAAACCCAAAGATTAATCCCTCATTTTTTCTAGCTTACACCTTTCTAACTAAACCAAACAAATATTTACTTCCTTAACCAAACAAATATTACTTGCTTGCTTTTAACCTAATATCATGCATATTGTTCTATAGCTTTATTCTTCATAAAGTTTACCACACAACTCATGGTCCACCGGAATGCTTCTTTTGGTTTCTCCTTGATTTCACATAGAAGTCACACAGCTCCTCTTTAATCTTCTCTTAGTCCTACTAGTACGGTTTTCTCTGACTCTTTGGTCATGGTCTTTTTCTATTCTCGTCAACGACGAGTTCTTCGGTCTTTCTTTAAAGCCATTTGGTCTATTATGGATTCGGTCTCTTATCGTCGCCCTTTCTTTCTAACAATGGTACTAAAGTTCTAGTCACTTGGTCTTCAATTTCATTCTTTTCCTCCTAATTAGCAACGTAGTCTTTCTTTCTCATTCCAACAACTTCTTTCTTCTTTTGATTGATGCTTGCTCTTTCTTTCTTACTACATTGGTCTCTTTCTTTCTCTTTCTTGCAAGGCCTTCTTTCTTCTTTCTTACTTTCAAGACTATGCAGGCCCCTTCGGATCATAGATTAGGATCATGATTATGTGATGAACATCTCTCTAAGTATGCATAGATTGTGTAGGGGCTCGGTGGAAATAGAATCAAACACGAGAACAAAACACACACACAATACAATCTGATTTCCACACCACAAATGACAAATCTATTAGGTATTTATACCCTTACATTGGCGGTACAAACTAACAAAACAAACATAATAAACCCTTATTTCCCAAATACGACCTTCTTTTGATCTAATCACATACAATTATGGTGAACTACACTAGCTTCGTCTTCACCCCGTTCTTCCAGCTGCTACCTTTGTGCCCTATAGCAAAAGGTTGCACATCCTCTTAGAACATGACTCTCAAAACAGCCTCTTCAACCCTAGCGCTCTCATACCAAATGTTGGTGCGTGCCCAGATCTATACACATGAAACACACAATCACATGCAATATAATTTTGGTATGACATAATTTCTTTCAAAGATACTTTTGTTCACTAACATGAAAAGCTTTGAATAACCATACAAATGCAACATAAAACTCACTACTAAACCATAAAATAAGCTAACTGTTGATGCATATGTTCCTAGTTTATGAGCATAATGTAAAAGTCTTTCATGTCTTACACATGTGTAATGAATTGATTCAATGATATATGATAATTAGTTGATGCTTATTAATGTTTATTTAATTCCCATTGTCATTGTCTTGAGTATAATTCATATGTATGAACTTATTATATAGGTTTGGAGTTGTTGTACATGAGTCTTAGTCAAGAATGATTAAGTAGTGTTTGCAACATAGTCAGGTGATTATCCATGCAAATGGACCATACGCATGAATACATCATGCTTATGGACCAGTCGCATGACTAAACTAGGAGACTGGATCTATCGTACGAATGAGACATAAGATTGACTCAGTCATACGTATGACTCAGTCACATGATTCAGTCGCACGACTGAACCATGCTAATAGTTCAGTCGTATGAATGAAAACCCCTAACCTATAAATACCAATTAATTCGTGGAAAAACATAACAATTAAGAGAGAATTAGAGAGATCACGTATATTCACAAACCTTAGCCGTCCAGAACGTCCAAGAAAGCCAGTTCAACTTCACAGATCATTCTTGATCGATTTCTATTCGTTCATAACGTTTAGTTTAATCTTATATCGATCGGGTTAACGTTCTCACTGATTGGATCGCTAATCAAATAGGATTCCGCACTATTTGATTCGGTATAAATGTAGAATCTGTTAGTATTCCTTACGTACACGGTCCTGACAAGTGGTATGAGAGCTTTGTCTCTTGATTTTGTGTTTGATTCGATTAGTTTTCAGGTCAAAACTCACGTTTTCATTCAAAAAGGTCACCTTTTTGGGTCCACAGGAGGTTTTTGGTGTTCTTAGGCATAAAAGTTTAAGTTTTTCATCATATGGCAGATTAGGCATTCTGGAAAATTGTGTTTTGTGTCAAGGTTTCAAATTCAAAAATTTTCAAACACAACAGCCTTTAGTCACACAAATAGCTCATTCGCACGATTGAGTCATCCGCATTGTCCATTCGCACGATTGAGTCATCCACAATTTCCATCCGCACGATTGAGAAATTCGCATTGTCCATCCGCATTGTCCATCCACATTGCCCATCCGCACAACTGAACTCATCCCCATTTCCCATTCGTACGATTGAACAACTCCGATCATTTGAGTCCAGTCGCATTATCGATACGCAAGACTGGATCCAATTGCACGATTGAATTCATTCGCATGAGTTAACCATACGTATAGCCCATTCGTACGCTTGAAACAGCCTGTTCTCCAAGTACCAACTTTATACAAATAGAAGATCAGTTTGTTTTGTTTACTGTCGGGAAGGACTCATGCATCCAGAACCTTTTGCTTTTGGAAAATGAGATAGGTAATCACAATAAACCATTGAAGCTTATCACATTAGATGACTATCCACAATGGAAACAGCGGTTTGAGATATATCTGATAGAGTTGATCCCAACCTTTGGACATCCATTGAAGCAGGCTACACAACACCAATTAGTGCTAATGGTGTGAAGTTAACGTTGGGAGGAATGAATGACACTCAAAAGATACTCTTTAATGCTGAGAAGAAAGTTTACGCCTTGTTGACTCAGTCAATACCGAAAGACATCTTTCATCGGTTTTTGAGAACAAACAAGCCAAAAAATTGTGGGAAGCATTAGAGAAGAGATACAAGGGGAATGCAACGTTAAAGGGGCTAAAAGCTAAGGCTCTCAAAAAAGAGTTTGATAATTTCTCCTCAATAGGGAATGAGAGCTTAGACGATGTTATTAATAGGTTCTACCATCGAATGAGTGAGTTGCACACTCATGGTGTATCAACGTGTATGGATGATAGAGTCTCAAGCTTTGCAAATGGTTTTCCTGTGAAATGGACTCATTTGTGTCTAACTTGAGAAATAATGACATTCTTGTGACGTTAGACATAAATGACTTCATCCTGAAGTTAAGAGAAGAGGAACTGAGAATGAAGTACAAGTCGAAGAAAGGATCCTACGTACAGAATCCTTCACTCTACAACTCAGTTCCAACTCCAGCTGTCTCAGGAGCCCCAGTGCAAACAACTTTTGTGTCCAGTTCTACAGCTCCTACCTAAACCAGTGCTTCAGGACCAGAAATGTCAGGCTCATCTGGAACCCAATATACAGTTCTTGAATCCAACACTATGAAGTTGAAGACTGAGAATCTCAGGAACGTCATAGTGGAGGTAGCTAAAGAGCACATCGATCTTCTAGCAGCAGTGGTTCAATCATTTATGATGGATTAGTTGCTGGGAAGATAGGAAATTGTCATCTTATAGATGAAGACTACGAGCAAGTTGACGAGAACGAGCTGGAAAGAATGGACATCATGTGGGCTCTAGCTAGTACAGTAAGAAAAGAGAAAACGTTTGTCAATAAGACGGGCCAAAATCTAGTAGCCACAAAAGATACGCCCTTTGGTTTGACAAAATCAAGTCACCTGCTTCAGTTGTGGTGAAAAGGGACATTTTAAATATGAATGTGTAAAGCCCAAGAAGATTGGAAATGGAAACCCATTTCCCATATTCAACCGTCAAGACAAGGACGCGATTGGAACTGCTTCTTCAAGCAAAGAGACAAAGGCTCTAACTGCTCAAGATGATGAAGGACAAGACTGGTCCTTCCGATTTGTTTCTCTGGGAGAATCAACATTGCATTTGTCGAAGCAATAGATGATGGGTCTGCCAGTGAAGGTGAGATTGTAGCAGAGCACATGATGTCGGATACAGAAGAAGTTGCGAACATGGTAAATCATGTGGTTGAAGGAGAACTTAGAGCTACAAGTTTAGAATCTCAAGAAACCGAAGGATCTAATTCTGCTTTGATGGCTAACTCAACTGATTCAACACAGGTAAGTTCTCTAGACCAGTCATTTGAAAAACATGCTTGTCTTGAATGTGATTAATTTAGAAAAAGCATTGATCTAAAATTTGCTACGTTATTAGAACACAATGATAACTTAGTAAATGATTTACAACTTTGCACTGAGGCTAATCATATATTAAAACAAAATGAGTGCAGTTTCAAAGAAAGATAGAAATTTTGAGCAAACAACTAAGGGAAATCAAAGTTGTTGCTTTAAATCAAGCTAATGATATAAAGTTTTCTCTAAATTCTTTAGAAGAAACCAAAAAGGATAAAGCAGTTTTGGAAGTCGATGTTAATTCTCTAAAACAAAAACTGCATAATTGGGGAAGTTCTTCTCACATAGTATAGAACTTAGTGAAAGAACAAAACAATGGGGAAGGTTTGGGATACAAACTAGTACCACCACATGAGTTCCTTTTGAATACAAAATGTAGACCTATTAATGACAACAAAATTAAGGATCATGTGGTGTCTACTCCTCTAGTTAGTGATCCTAATTCCACAGGTAAGTCTGTGAAATATGACACTAAACAGAACGAGACCATGTTGAAATCAAAAGGCAAGATGACAGTTGAAAACTTGGATGATGCATTAAAAGGGTTAATGTAAGGTCAGGTTTACCAATGTCCACTTCAGAATCCAAACTGACTAAACCAGTTAACAAGAAACGGGTTACTCATCAAAGTCCAACCAAAGTGCAAGTTAAAGATGTTCAAAAAGTTAAAATAATTAATTTTGTTAATAAGGCTGAAACATCTAAAAGAGAAATAATTAAACCCAACCAAACACCTTTACCCAATTCATCCCCAAATAAAAGGTTTCCTCAATCTGTAGAAGCAAGAACTTGCTATAGTTGTGGAAAAAAAGGACACATCTCTTCTAATTGTCCTTATTATCAGAAACCCAGAAAGAAAATTGAACTTTTTGATGTACAAATTTTTTTTTTCAGAAAATAGATCTAACACTCCACCTAAGAGTGTTAGTGAAAGAAAAATCAAGTATAGCGTCTCATAGTGAGAAGAGTAAGAAGACAGATATACCCTCGTCCTCTAAGGCTTAGTGGGTTGAATTTATGATGTGTGATTCCTCTGGGTCACCCAAGCCAGTTAAGGCTTGGGTCCCAAACCTAAACTAATAAATTCCTTTAAACCTGCAGGGTGTTTGTTACAGCGTTATCATAAACATATGGATTATTGATAGTGGGACGTCCAAGCACATGACCGGGAACTTGTCTTTCCTTTTCAACGTTAGACAAATTAAAGGTGACATGTTTCATTTGCTACGAACAAAGGAGGATACATCACAACACAAGGCAAAGTGGGAAACGAGAAAGACAAGTATGACAAGGTCAACTATGTTCAACAACTACAGAACAACTTACTTTCTGTCTCCCAAATTTTTGATAAAGGATTCAAAGTTGTATTTGACAACAAGAAGTGCTACGTGCTTAAGAAGGACTATGTGATTGAGGAGGATAAGATTTTAATGTTAGCTTCAAGATATAACGACCTGTATGTCTTGGATCTATCAAAAGCCTCCACAATAGATCACAAGGTTCAGTGCTTCTTGTCAAAGGCAACTAAGAGGGATTCAATCTACTGGCATAGGAGAATGGGACATATTAATCCAAGGAAGATGAATCATTTGATACAGAATGATTTAGTTAATGGAGTGAATGTCAAGAACTTCCACCTTTCAAATTTTTGTGTCGCGTGTAAGAAAGGAAAACAGACCAAGAAGTTTCACAAGGCAAAGAATGTTCATTCAATTGACCTGCCTCTTGAGCTTCTACACATGGATCTGTTTGGTCATGTAAGCACAAAAAGCATTGTCGGTGATTCATACTGCTATGTAGTTATGGATGGTTACTCAAGATTATCTTGGGTGATGTTTCTGAAATCCAAATCAGAGACATATGAATCATTCAAACAACTAGTAACTACGTTGGAATCATTCTACAAGCTGAAAGTAAGGCAGATTCGTTCAGACAATAGCACCGAGTTCAAAAATCAGTAGATTGACGCATACTGTAAAAAGAGAGGGATTGTACATCAATTCACCTCTACCTACACTCCACAGATGAATGGGGTAGCTGAAAGGAAAAATCGAAGTTTGATAGAGACTGCCTGAACAATGCTAGCTGACTCGAAATTGCCTATTCAATTCTGGAATGAGGCAATGGCGAATGCGTGTTACACTCTCAATCGAGTATTGGTGGTCAAACAACATGGGAAAACATGTTATGAACTGCTCCAGAGATGGAAACCTAACTTGAAGTACCTAGAACCGTTTGGCGCACCATGCACATTGTTGAAAAAAGACTCAGAATGGGAAGTTCTATGAGAAGCTTGAAGAAGGCATCTTTCTCGGATACAGCATACCCGACAAGAGAGTTTACAACAACTCAACAGGTCAGGTAGAAGTGTGGTGCAACATTGACGTCCAAAGATACACCACCCCCTAACTAGGGAAGGACCGTCATTCTTCTTTCATTATGATGGATTCTTTAAATCCTTCAATCTACCTCCTTCCCATTCTGATGATGATCTTTTTGCTAGGATGATGTATGATGTTCTAAACACTCCTTTCCTATAGTCGACAACATCGGTCCCACCAGGTGATTCATCTAGTTCTTCAGGGGGAGAACTTGATGAAAGTAGCTCCTCCTTTGATAAGGAAGCAGTTGAGACTGCAAATTTGGACCAAGAAGAATAGGTTCCCAATAATGAAAGTACACAAGCTTCAAATCCTGAAGCTTTTGACCCTTCGAAATCTCATACTCCAACAGCTATAGATCTTGAACCTGAGTTTAACAATCTGGATAACGAGGTGGCTATTCCAACAAATCCCGGATCTCGGCTAAATGTTTATAATCCCTTGGACAATGTCATTGGGGATGTTCGATCGGGAGTACAGACCAGAAATCAACTGTACTTAGCTAATTATGCCTCGGTAATGGAAAAGGGATATCTTCATGATGGCACGTATCAATGTTTTGTGTCTCAATTTGAGCCAAAATATGTGAGTGAAGTCCTAAATTATGAGGCATGGGTTAGTGCGATGCAAGAAGAACTCCTAAAGAACTCCTAAGGTGATTGGCACTAAATGGGTGCTGAAATGCAAGAAAGATGACCAAGGGGTCATAATAAGGAATAAAGCTCGACTTGTAGTTCAAGGATTTTGACAAGTCGACGGCATAGAGTACAATTAAGTGTTTGCACCAATAGCAAGGATGGAAGCAATACGTATATTTCTAGCTTATGCATCCTACATGAATATTAAAGTCTATCAACTAGATGTGAAGAGTGCATTCCTTCATGGTGAAATCCATGAGACGACTTATGTCAGTCATACAAAGGATTTGAGGATCCTTTTCATCAGGATAGAGTGTACAAACTGGACAAGGCTCTTTATGGGCTCCATCAAGCCCCTAGAGCCTGGTATGAAAAACTCTCAACTCATCTTGTGAAACATGGTTTTCGCAGAGGAGTGATAGACTGTACATTGTTTATCAAACAAAAAGATGGTGATTTACTACTGGTACAGATTTATGTTGATAACATAAGCTTCGGTTCCAAAAATGAAGAATTATGTAAAGAATTTGAATCTGTAATGAAAGTAAAATTTGAGATGAGTGCCATGAGGGAGATCAAGTTCTTTCTCGGCTTATAGGTGGATCAAACGCCAAAGGGAATCTTTCTACATCAGACCAAGTATGTAGGAGATATCCTCAATCGATTCAACATGGAGAATGCTTTAGCAGCTAGAACTCCACTTGCCACGAACCATGACGTGGCACCCAACGAAAATGGTAATCTGGTTGATGCCACCATGTATAGAGGAATGATAGGATCTCTCATGTACCTCACAACCTCACATCCTGATATCATGTATGTGACGTGTCTATGCTCCGGATATCAGGCAAAGCCAAAAGTCAATCATCTTATCGGGGTTAAATGGATTTTCCGTTATCTGAAGGGTACTCCAACACTCAGGTTGTGGTACCCTTATGATGACGACTTTGAGCTTACATCGTATAGTGACTCAGATTATAGCGGTTGCAAGATGAATTACAAGTCAACATCAACAGGATGTCAGTTTTTTAGTAGACGGTTAGTCACCTGGCAGTGTAAGAAGCAGACATCAGTTGCTCTGTCAACATGTGAAGCTAAATACGTTGCTGCTGCAAGTTGTTGTCCACAAATCATTTGGATTCAACAGCAAATACGCGACTACGATTTGCAATTCTCTAACACCTCAATTTTTGTTGATAACTATGTTGCAATAGCTGTAACTAAAAATCCAGTCCAACATCCTAAAACAAAACACATTGGTATTAAATATCACTTTATACGTGACTGTTTTAAAAAGCACTTAATCGGTATTATTAAAATTAATACTGATTTTCAACGCGCCGACCTCTACACAAAAGCATTTGACAAACCTAGGTTTTTATACCTTTTAGAGGTTAATGGCATGAAAAAGAAAAGTGATGTGATTCAAGAAGAAGATAGTCCATAGTCCGACAAGTATTTTATTTATTTTATTTTATTTTATTTTATTTTCCTGTCAATTAAAATCCAAAAACAACAAAAAGATTTTCAGTTTCGAATTTTAAGTGGAGAATAGGTTAATTTGGTTTTTAATTATTAATTTAGTATTTAATTCGTGCAGTATTTAATTATTTAAAAAAATAAGGGAGGAGGACATCTTAGCTAAAAGAAATAAAATCAAATATGTGATTCTGATTCAACGTTTATGGAAAATGATAGTACACAAGGAACAAATTGGCTGGGACTTTAAAAGATTTTAATGATAAAGATGTAAAATTCAAAGTATAAGTCTGAGAAGTCTAAGCATAATAAAAGAAAAACTGATAGTAAAACTTGTCAGCTACTGAGATAACATAGAGAAAGTAGACCTAGAGGTTGCTAGTTCATGATATGATGTGTCGGTAGATTCAACACAATAGATGAGTAGACCTCATGGTGGTTTAAAATTCAAAGTAAGTTGTTCAACTTGCTGTGGGTTCCCATCTTATCCCTGGTTAACACAATCAACGCAATTCCAATAAGGATGACGAGCAAAATAAACGCCACAAATGTGTGCGGATGACCATAAAAATGAGCAAAGCACATGGAAAAATGCTAAATGCAATCAAGCTAACAACTTATGTTGTTGGTGTGTTATGTGCAAAAAAAATAAATGCTCTAACAATAAGATAGGTTGTGTGCCTCTCTGCTGTGCGGTGGCACTGACTTGAGGATAAGCATAACCTAAATATTCTAGAATTCATTGTTGTTTGTGCCTCTCTGCTGTGCGGTGGCACTGACCTGAGGCTTAGCATCTCTTTGAAAGCTCTTAGGATAGTTTCTTCTTGAAATATATCCGTAGACCGCTCAAAAATCTCCTGAGGAATTGTAGAGATTAATGAAGAGGCTAATGCAACCTAAACATCCAATGTCTATCCTGCATGCTGCACAAGTACTATGAAGAAGAATGCTTAGGAATTTCACACATGCAACAAAAATATTGAAGTGTGAAATATTCTGAAGCCAAGACCAATATCTTTCGAAGCCAAATATGAAGTCTTCCGAAGCCTCAGAGACAAAGTCTTCCGAAGCTTCAACTTATGAAGACAGATTTCTTCCGAAGACTTTTAACACATGCTTTATCTTATATACTTTTCCATAAAGTTGGAAAACTTTCCCCTGCACCTCTGTAAGGTCACCAACTTACATGAGTTGGTGAAAAGGTCCATGCTTTTAGTAACTGTACATTGAGGTCTTGAGTCTGTAACTTTCTACTTCATGTACTTTATCCTTTTTGTAATAGATAAGGATGTGAGCTATGGCATGTCGTAGTCACTAGTCAAAAGGCAATCTGCCTTTTGACTCTACAATTGATTTTGTTTTGTGTCTAGTCAATTGTATCCAACTGGCTTTCAAAGTATAGCGGTTGTAGGATGTAGTATAAGTATCTCATGTTCTTGTATCTTTGAATCATTCTTTGTAACACTTGTAATAGAGCATAGAGAAAGCAATATACTGCATTCTTGAAAACCATATACTTGTGTTCTTTGTGTTCTATCTCTTACATTACTTGTGTTCTTAGTGTCTTTCCTTGGTTAATCCAGTTTACTGTTTGATTAAGTTTAGTTAATCTCCTCTTTGTGTTGTTGTGTTGTAACTTTGCACCCTTCAACGATCCTGCATTTGGTATCAGAGCTTTTCAGGCTCTTGATATAAGATCTCACTATCTTAAGATCCCTCACACACACAAATACTAAACTTTTCAAATGGCAGCCATTTCTAAGACTGATATGGAAACTGGAACCATGAACAAGTCCCCACTGATCACACTTGATGAGTTTGACACCTGGTGTTTAAGAATGGAAGGTTTCATCAGGTCTCTTGATTCAAGAATGTGGGAGTCTATTGAGAATGGACCTTTCATACATAGCACCCCTTTTGCTATTGTGCTGGTATGATCCCCAAAGATGTGACTAACTACTCTGATGAAGATAGGAAGAGAGTAGAGATTGAGAAAAAAGCCATGACAGCCCTTCAAACTGCCCTTCCAAACTCTGTGTACAAAGGTTTCAAGAAGTGCAAAATACCAAGCAGTTGTGGGATGCACTAAAACTGATGTATGTGGGTTCCTCTGAAGCCAAGGAGAACAAGAAGGATCTCCTAAAGCAGTAGTTTGGAAACTTCACCTTCAAAATCAGTGAAACCATGACTCAGCAGTACTTCAGGTATGTTGAGATTGTGATACCCTAGTGGATGAAGGAGTCTCTCTTGAGAACAAAGACATTGTAAGGAAGTTCATGTCCTCACTTCCTAGGCAATGGACACACTACTGTGTGGTGATCAAGAGAATTGAGAATCTCAAAACTCTCACTCTGACAGAGTTATATGGGATTCTCAGTGGCTGCCAGATGGAGATGAACAGGCAAGGTTCATCTGGAAACTCCAACAATCAAATGGGTTCAGCCCTACACGTGGTTGAAAGGGACAGCATAGAACCAAACATCATCTCATATGCTACCCTGACAACTCACTAAAGGGTCCTTTTATCACCTTCCCGGAGACACCAAGACAGAACTACACTCAAGGAAGCCCATTCTAAGAGACAAGCTCTTCTCAAGCTTTTGTGTCTTCTGATGAAAGCTGTGGCAACTCTCTTTTCACTCTTGAAGACCTGTACTGTATTCATCTAGATGATCTGGAATACATGGAAATAGTCCAGCAGATGGCTCTTCTCACTCATAAAGCCAAGAAGTTCTACAAGAGGACTGGAAGGAAGTTTCCAAGCAATGCAACCAGTGGAAAGTTTGGCCTGGACAAAGGCAAAGTCAAGTGTTACAATTGTAACTTGATGGGCCACTTTGCCAGAGAGTGTAAGGCACCTAAAAAAATGGTGGCCAAACATAATCTAGACCAAACTACACTGACAAAGCTCTCCAGAATAAGAAGTCAAAGCAGCAGGTTGTTGTTGCTGTTGAAGAAGGAGGCTTTGACTGGAGCTTTCAGGTGGAAGATGCTTCTCCTAACCAAACATTGATGGCAGATCATGATGAAGCCAAGGTATTAGAATATCTTTGTACTCCTGAATGCATTGCTAAAGTTAATAGATACAGGTCCTATAACCTGGAGATGAGATTTGGCCTTGAGTCCTTAAACATTTTAAAATCTGATTTTAGAAAGTCTGAAAATGATTATAAACTGAAGATAGAGGACCTGAGAAAACCATTTCAGTTCTAAAACATGAACACAGATTTTAGGACTCAAATCAAAGATCTCATAACCAAGTTAACAGAGTGCCAGGATGAGCTTGTGATCAGCAAAGCCAGGGCAGAAAGGAGTGTTCTTGAAGAAGAGACCTTCAAGAACATGATATCCTCATCCCTGCACAACAAAGTGTGCTATCAAAACCGGTAGGGACCGGGGTCAAATAAGATAGCTCCTCCACACACAATCTTGTCTGTAAGATCTCCTAGGTGTGGAACTTGTGAAGATGAGCTTCCTCTTATAGTTCCTATGAGTGCAGAGGATGAAGAAGAGATAGTGAAGAATTCCTCTGAGAAGAGTGAAGACTGTGATGACCAAGTCCATGAGAAAGAACTTGATCAAAAAGAGCGAAAGAAGGGCAAGGAAGGCTCAGAGATCAAGACTACTTTTGACTCTAAGCAGAAACAAGTTTTCATCTCTGCATGGTTTAAAGTGGTAGGGACTGAAGACATCAACCAAAACTCTTCTTGCTAGGATTCTCGTTCTTGTTCAACTCATCTCAGTAACAAGAAGAAGACTGATTTGATGTGTACCACTGCTGCATAACCTGGACCATCAAACTCCAAGAACACTTCCCAGCCCAAAGGAACCGTCTTAGCATCTGCAAAGATGAAGGTGGAGAAGGGATGTGACCAAAGGAAGTCTTGTTCCTAGCAGAAGACTCTTGTGAAGAAGAAAATGATGTGTGTCATGTGTGAAAGTACCTCGCACATTGCTAAGGATTGTCCATACAATCGTAAAGGTACTGTCCATATGACCAATACAAAGACTTCAAAGAGTTCTAAGAAGATTCAAGCTTCGGAAGGAAAACCTGTTTCCTTCGAAAGCTCCAAGGCTAAGAAGAAGTGAAGTGGAAAATTACCCTCGGAAGAGAAATTGGTCTCGAAAGAAAGGAGTTCTTCCGAAGCACTGAAGTCTGCTGTAGTGTCTGCAGAATCTTCCGAAGGTTCAGTCATCAAAACTTCCAAAGTTCCAAAATCTTCTGATGTTTTGAAGGTCAAGTCCAAGACAGTGTGGAAGTCTAAGAAAGACCAACTGACTGAGAATTCTCCATCAACAACAGCTCAAGATCCTCTTAATACAACCATAGGATCTATTACTGTTAAATTACCTTCTGTTAATGAGCCCAAGAAAAGCAAGGCTTGGGTTTCCAAATGTAACTAATTATTTTCTTTGCGCAGGGACAGCTGAAGACAAACAAAAATGTCTAGATCATTGATAGTGGTTGTTCCAAGCACATGACAGGCAATAGGTCACTACTCTAGAACTTTGAAAGAATTGGAGGACCAGTTGCTTTTGGAGGAGATGAACGTGGTTACATTTCTGGAAAGGGCAAGGTCACAAATTGTAAGCTCAGCATTGATAAGGTCAACTTTGTTAAAGAGCTTGGGTACAATCTTCTCAGTGTATCTTAATTTTGTGATCAGATTTATAACATGCTCTTTACTAAGCATGAGTGCATTGTTCTCAAGCCTGGTGTGGTCATTCCTCATAAGCATATCCTGCTTAGAGCCCCCACGAAAGGGAACATGTACAAGATGGATTTGCAAGAAACATCTCCCACTGGAGGTGTTTTATGCTTTTTGTCTAAAGCTATAGTGATGAGTCTTTCCTATGGCATAAATGAATGTGCCATGTAAACTTTAAGAACATGAACAAATTAATTAAAAATGATTTGGTAACTGGAATACCAAAGAAAGTGTTTACAAGTGATGACCATTGTGTTTCATGCTTGAAAGAGAAGCAACATAAGGTATCTCACAAGCCTAAGGAAAGGAACTCCATCACTACACCCTTACACTTGTTACATATGGATGTCTTTGGCCCCACCAGTGCAATGAGTTTGGGAAGGACCTCTTACTGCTTAGTGATCACTGATGACTTTACAAGATTCACCTGGGTTTTCTTCCTTAGAACTAAGGATGAGACTCTTGAGATTCTGAATAATTTCATCTTAAAGATTGAGAATCAATCTGATCACAAGGTCAAGATCATAAGATATGATCAAGGAACTGAATTTAAGAACCAAATCCTTGATACATTCTATGATGAAAAGGGTATTACAAGACAATACAGTGCTCTCGGGACTCCTCAGCAAAATGGTGTTGCTGAGAGGAGAAACAGGACACTGATTGAAGCTGCATGAACCATGTTGTCTGGCTCTAAGCTGCCCATCACCTTCTGGGCAGAGGCAGTTAACACTGCCTACCATGTGCAGAATAGAGTTTTAGTAGTTAAGACTCATGGCAAGACTCCTTATGAACTTTGGCACAAGGGGAAACCTTTCATTGGTTTTCTCAGGTCATTTGGTTGTCCTTGCACCATCTTGAATACCAAAGATCAAATTGCCAAGTTTGCTGAGAAATCAGATGATTGACACTTTATTGGATACTCTTCTCAAGCTAAGGCTTATAGAGTATACAATCTCATAACTAGAGTTGTTGAGGAGTCAGCCAATGTGACTTTCAATGAACACACACCATGTGTTGCTGGTTTTGGTCCGGATTGGTTATTTGATCTTGATTTAGTTACCAACTGTTTTAACAAATCTTGTGAGAATGTTTCAGGATCTGCAGAACATATAAATACAGGTGATTATGATCCAAGATTTGAGCTAAGAAGACCTTCAAGTGATACATCTTCAGCTCCAGTTGGAACTACTTCTGCAAATGAGGTTTTTGTCAGCACTACAATGACAAACTCAGCTGATACATCTGGGGTGCTTTCAAATTCCAGCTCAGAGGCTCCAAAACCAGATAAGAACACCTCAATTGTAGAAGACAACGATGGTGGTGGTGACAGTGACCAAGAATTTCTTGATGCCATTAACCACACCACAGATGAGAACATCAATGATGTCACACACTACTTGGATCAAGTCTTTCTTGAAAAGTGTTGATGTGGTGGGAGAAACATCTATGCCAGATCTAAATTTCTCTAATTCAGATCTTTCTCAGCAACTTGCTGTGATCCCTCAGCTTAGGATCCAGAGGTCTCACCCCACCACAAACATCATTGGAGATGTTGTCTCAGGGGTATGAACAAGAGGACAAACTCATGAAGCAAATGTTTGTCTTTACTCTTGTTTCTTATCCCAGATAGAGCCAAAGAAAGTTGATGAGGCTCTAAAGGATGGAAGTTGGGTTGAAGCTATGCAACAAGAGCTACTTCAATTCAAAAGGCAAAAAGTTTGGAACATTTGTCCTCTTCCTTGTGGGAAGACTACCATTGGAACCAAATGGGTGTTTAGGAACAAGAAAGATGATAGAGGCATCATCATCAAGAACAAAGCTAGACTGGTTGTTCAAGGATACACACAAGAAGAAGGGATTGACTACAGTGATGTCTTTGCTCCAGTAGCAAGATTAAAAGCTGTTAGGATATTGTCCCACCCGACCGAATGGGAAATGATTGCTCATAGCACATGGAACTAATTAAGTTGAAATATTATTAAATATCATTATTCATAAACATTACAAGACAAATAAAATAATAACATAACAATCAAAATACAACCAAAAACATAAGTCTTTCAATTAGTCTAGGTCCAAGTCCTATATGAGCACATGAAGATCTTCAAGCATCAAACCTGAAACATGATGAAAATAAAAGGTCAACTAGAAATAGTTGGTGAGTTTCAAAGGTTTTCATACTTAATATAACAAGGTTACAAGTAGCAATTCATGTCATAGGTTATAAGTTAGTAAGGTTATAGAATACATATCGTTACAACCAAACCTCGACTTGATTACAAGTATATAAGATTGGCTAAGTGTATTTGGTTCCCATGATGAACAAGCATACGTCATTAGGAGCCAGCAATACCTCGGCTTTAGCACCAAATAGGCTTGTCAAGCCCAAAGATCTAAGATGTCGCTAGGCTAGCAATAGTTAATGATTGTAAACAAACTATGTATCTCATATAATCACTTACAACACACAAATAACCATGACATAAATAAAGATGAATTGTAAGTGCTTTACAAGTCTCAAACGTTTATAAGTGTATGATGTATAAGTATCATGTTTCACCTCAAAATAGTGTGAAAAATGTAAAAAGGGGCAAGGAAACATACTTGGAAAATAAGTATAAGAATGATGATAAAAGATTAAACGAGGCTCCAACGATTTCTTTTACAAGTTACCTAAATGTATTGATTCCAAGATTAAGTTTAGAGGTAAGATTAATGACTAAACGTGAACTAAGGTTTCAATTGGAAATTTGGGGGTTTTAATAATTAAATCAAGTAAAATAAAAACAAACAATTATGTTTTAGTTAAATAAAGACGAAATAAATTAATCGAGATTGAGAGCGATAATGAATGATTTAATAATTTAATTTATTTAAATAAATAAAAATTAAATATAATGTGTTAAAAGAAATAATTAATTTAGAAATTAATTATTTAAAATGATAATGATGATTTATTGAATACTTAAATATATGACTTGCAGAATAATATATATTTAAAGTCATTTTACAAAGTTTTTAAACGTTTTAAATAATCTTTATAAACATTTTATAATAATAAAACCCAAAATAAAGAATAATAGAAATTATATTGATTTATAATGTTTCAAGAAATCTCCATTTAAAATAACGTGATTTAAACGATGACTTTTTAAAGGAAATGTTTGGACCACTAATAATTTATTAATTATTAAAATCCATTTTAATATAAATAACCCAAGAATAATCTTTAAAATGTTTTAATAAAAAGATTTTTAATTATTTAAATTTAGAAAAATTACAGAAAATTATTTGGTCTCTTTAGAAAATATTTAAAGTTTACAAAACTATTTTTTTATTTAGTAGAAATTTTCTATAAGTAATTTAAGCGCTAAAAAACCTTAAAAAATTGTTTGAGGGTGCCCGGGTTCAAACCCAGGACCTCAAGGTGGGGATACAAGTGACTAACCAGTGAACTAAAGGCCTCAGCCGCGTTAAGAGTTGGTATTAAATTGTTAAAAACAATACTTCAAGAAATCCCCTAATTTCATAAGAACCCTAGAATCGGTTTGGTTCAAATTGACCACGAATTCGAAGTTGTTAAGGAAATTAAAGTTAGGGCTTTTGTTCCCTAAGTGAACCCGAGTGTGTGTATGTGTTTAATTACCCGATTTGTAAATGAATTGATGAAGAACAAATAGAAATGGGTCGCGGCTATGTCGCAGGGTCCTTCAGGTTGCAATTGTTGATGAAATCCGAATTCGTTCTACAGAAAGCTTCTAAGGGCTCTAAGAATAAAAAGCCCTCTGTCTATTGTGGGGTAGAAGGCTCGGGATGAGGTCTTCGTGTGGGTTGCAAGTTCACGGTGAAGGTGGTAATCAATTTCAATGTTTGTGTGTGTTTCAGGAGAAATTGGAAGTAACAATCGAATAAAGATAGATAGACGTTCATTTGGGTTGATTTAATTTGATTATTATTAGTGTTTAATGCCCGAACATTGCAACTCAGTGATCGGCGGTTACACGAGTTCGAACGCTCCTGTAACCGATGTTAAACTTAATTAAGAAGCATCCAATAGTTCGAAACCCTCACGTGAATAGTTGGAAATTGTTTTGTGTGTCTGAAACTCGAAGAATCGAGGCTTTTGGCCTCGCCGGAGCTCGCTGGACTCGCGGCCGGAGATGTGGCTAGGAAATCGGGAGGGGATTGGTTTTGGATTAAAAAAATAAACAAGTTACACTTTGGACCCTCCAATTCTAGGTGTTATTATTTTATACCAAACTATTAAAAACAAAGTTTCAATAATTACACTCCTAACCCTACACTTTATAATAAATCATATAAAAGGTCAAAACTTTATATAATAATTATTCCATTTATTTAATTATAAAATATTATGATTATAAATCTAACTATTAGAATGATTAATCTATTTTTTAAGTTATAATATATTAAGTTTTAAAAAACTTATTAAGTTATAAAATGATTAATTAATCTTTATAACTTTATAAAAAGATTTATTTATAAAACAATAGGTTATTACAAGTTGATTACATATTTGATGTATTTGATCCATTAAATTATTACATAATTTAATGATAAATACATCAAAATAAGTTCGGGTTTGGGTTTTATCTCGGAAAATGGCAGATGTTACAGATATTCCTTGCATTTGTTGCATCCAAGAACTTCAAGGTCTTTTAGCTTGATGTGAAGTGTGCCTTTTTGTATTGAGTGATTGATAAAGAGGTATATGTCAAACAACCACCTGGTTTTGTAGACCCTGATCATCCTGATTATGTCTGCAAGCTTGACAAAGCTCTCTATGGGCTGTATCAGGCACCCGGGAAATGGTATGAGACACTGTCTGAGTATCTTTATAAACATGGATACAGGAGAGGTACTATAGATGGAACTCTCTTCATCAAAGGACAGTGAAATGACATACTGCTAGTTCAAGTGTATCTTACATGCAGGCCTGATATCATGTTTGCTACATGCATCTGTGCATGATATCAAGCTAACCCGAAGATATCTCACCTCATCACTATCAAGAGGATTCTAAGATACCTCAAAGGTGCATCAACACTTGGTTTATGGTACCCTAAGAATCCTAATTTCAATCTATATGCTTATACAGATAGTGATTATGGTGGTTGCAATATGACTGCAAAGTCTACATCTGGGGGATGTCAGTTCCTTGGTGGAAGGGTTGTCTCATGGCAATGCAAGAAACAATCCTGTGTCTCTGCATCAGCTGCTGAAGCTGAATACATTGCTGCTACAAGCCGTTGTGCTCAAGTGCTTTGGATTCAAAATCAGATGCTGGACTATGGGTTAAACTTTAAGGAGACTCCCATTCACATAGACAACAATAGTGTTATCTCAATCACAGAGAACCCTATGCAGCACTCAAGGAAAAAGCACATCAATATCAAGTATCATTTAATAAGAGATAATTATGAAATAGGATTAATTAAACTAGTCAAAGTTCACACAGATGAACAATATGTTGATCTGTTTACAAAGGCTTTTGATGAACAGAGATTGAAATATCTTATATCAGCTATTGGATGATAATCTTTGAGTAGGTTTTTTTCTTAAAACTAATTCTTATTATTTCTAAAATATGTGTGTCCTAAGTTATCTAGTTTATCACTTTCATAAGCTCATGTTTTCTTTGGATGAAAATTTCTTTTTGAAGACTTTCCTTAGATTTTTGAAAATTTCTGATACTTCGGAAGATATGCCTTTAACTTCGCAAGCAAATCATGCCATCAAAATAAATAACTGTCTGAAAATTTTACCTTCGGAAGAATTATCAGATCTATCTTCCGAAGCTTAAATACTTGTCTCAGACATTAACTTATTTTCAAGGACCATTTACTTCCGAAGCAAAATTAACACTCGGAAGCTTTGTTGTTTTATATATATACAAAGCACTCAAGTTTTAATTTCTCTTCCGAAGCAAAATTCTCAAAACTCTCAGGAAATTCTTCCGAAGTTATTTTAGCTTCGGAAGCTTTTTAATTAAAACCTCCGAAGATAATAAACCTTCGGAAGCTTTTTGACTTTCAAGAAAACTACTTTTTTGAGCAAAAGTAAACTACTTTTTCAGAGGTGGGACTGACATCCAGATTTCAAAGTTTATCCTCTTTCATTAAACTTTATCTGAAATCCTTCTCACATATAAACCCAACGGTTCCCCCTCTTTCGATCATATGTTCTTCCTCCAAACCTAAAAACCCAAATTTCTCTCTGAAATTTCTTTCTTCCTTCTTTCTTCATCTGTAAGCTACCTCAAAATGGCCAACTTTGCTCACAGAAATGATCCCAACTTTACCATACAGCTACACAGGCAACACAATCAGGTTGCTCTGTTAAGCTCTAAGAAAGATCCTCATTTCTCAGAGATTTGTCATTTCTTGCTTTATCAAAATACTTCACCTCCCTAACCATTGATCCTCCTCTCTATAAGGATCAGCTTGAATTCTGGAAGACCTGCCATGAGGTCATTATGGACGGGAAGAAGGCACTGTCTGCCATAGTGTAGGGGAGAACAGTCTTCATCACTCCGGACATCATCAACAGGCATCTTCAGCTGGATGATGAAGAAGGTGAGGTGTTCTTCCCAAAGAAAGCTGTCAATCATTCCTTTGAGTTGATGGGATATGAGGGAGATTTCTCTGTAAACACCTTTAGGAAAGGGAAGGTCTCATCCTAGTGGAGATTCCTGCTCCATATGGTCATCCACAGCTTATCAAACAAGCATGGTGGGTGGGACCAGATTCTTGAGGATCTCTCCTTCATAATCCATGAAATGGTTCAGGGGGTCAAATTCAGGTATTCTCAGTTTGTTTATACAAATTTACTTGCTAATTTGGACTCCTTAGAGTATTCATGTTTCCTAGATATGTCCAGTACATTCTTAACTATGAATTGGGCTCACAGTTGAGGGAAACAGATAACATTCTTAAATTGGGACAGATGAAGCCTGACATCTTTAAAATACTGAGAAAGCCCACTGTTGGCTTCTCTGGGGTAGAAACAACCCTTGTTCTAAAAATGTTAGAGCTCATTGCTCAAGGTGACAACCTAGCAGCACAAGCTAGTGTTGATCCAACACCTGCTACCTCCCAACCACCCACACAGCCTTAAATCACCATCACTTACCAAAGAAAATCCAAACGAACCCCTGCTCAGGCTATGTTGTCTGTGGAGGCCCCCATATACTCACCCATATAGGAAGAAGTGGACACTGGAGCTCCCACTTCTCCTGAGGAGCAGACCACTCCCATCTCTCCAAGAATCAGTGCTGAGGTTCCTCATGTTCAGCCTGATGAGCTCATTAGCCCAACTGCCTTAAGCTATCACTCTGAGTCTCAACACTCAAGTGACCAACCTTCAAGGGACAGTTACCATCCCCAGCCTATAGATCTCAACCAACCAATTTCCCACCTTGACTTCTATACTGATGAAGATCTAGGTTTCAGTGAGTATAATGAGACTCTCTTCTTTGCCATGAATGCTCCTGAGTCTCCTACATCTATCCCACATCAGTCACCTACAACTGAGGTGGACACTTCTGAACCTGTTCAGGATGTCCATATGGAAGAGGCTCTCACTTCTGAAAGTGATTACATCATTAAGACCTCAACCATGGCAACTCAGCCCACTAACATCTCAACTGAGATTGCCAGTGAGCAGAGGAAAACCAGCAGCCAAGAACCAGAAGCTGGTGGTGAGAGAGAGGACTTTGGTCCAATCATCTCATCCCCCAATGAGTCTTCTGATGAAGATGAGGGGAATCTGAGACGAAAGGTGCACAAAATGACGAAAACATGCACCTATTTAGTCTCAAAGGTCAGTCACCTTGAATCTCAGGTGACTACCTTACACAACAGGATCAATGATCAACAACTTGAGATTTCATATCTTAAGGAAAACTAGCTAGGAGACCCTTAAGAAGAGCTCAACCAGGAACACACGAACCTGTGGATGTGATTGACCTATCTTCCAGCTCACCTATGCAAGTGGGTGATGCTACCAAAAAGGGGGAGAAAGTTATTACAGCCACACAAACTAGGAGTTCTTCAGAGAGAGTGGACATTAAGGACTCACCATCCTCACTTGCAATTATGCATTCTCAGCAACCTCCTCAAGTTCACATTGATGTGGACTACACATACTCCTTCATACAGAGTATGTTTGAGGATAGGATACCAAGGGCTATGTCCTTTTCACCATCTTCCAATCACATCATTGGGTGGAGGTATGACAATATCAGAAAAGCCCTAATCATCATAAGAGTTTAAGGACAGCAAGAAGTCTTCAATTTTCAGACTTTGAACTAATATGAAGGTCTGGATTAGTCAACATGCCACTTTTCAACCCAAGCAAATCAAGACAAGCTGAGAGACTGGCTCAAAGAATCCAAGACAGGATCACTGCAGAGTTCAGCTTAAGAAGGAGACTTAGGCAATCAGGCAATGCCATGGTCAACTGGATGTTGAGACAGACCCTAAGATTAGTTTCATAGGGGAAACCTTGACTGAAGGCCCAGTGGCAGAACCTGAGACCCCTATCTCATCATCATCAACTGCTGCAGAGATCCACACTCCTATTGCGACACCTGCTGGTGAAGGTGTTTCTCAACCTCTCTCTGGCTAGAGCTTAGATTCTGCAACAAGCAATGAAGGCCAAAGCTCTCTCCACCCTGAGTCACAAAGGTCTGTGAGTGACAAAGGGAAAAGAAAGATGACATCTGAGGAGATTGAGGAGGAGGAAAGAGAGAGGAAAAGGAGGCTGAGGGGAGAAAGTTCCTCTGCTGAGTCTTCAAGACTCATGGAGTCTGCTGTCAGGGCTGCCCCTAGACCAAATACTCAAAATGATAACTTAAGGGCAGTCAGGATAAATTACCTGCATACAAGGAACTATGACATAGATAGTGTCATCTCTCTCCCTTTAGAAGAGTTGAATGAACTGGTTGATCTGGAAAGGTCAAAGGAGAAGAAGGAGGCAGAAGATGCAGAGCTTCTAGTACAAGTCAAATAAGAGAGAAGAAGAAAAAGACTATACAAGGATATGCCTACCCTCTCCCCAGTTCAGGAAAGTCCCGCATAAGAAGATGTGGTTCAACAAGAACCTCAGGTAGACAAAGAAGAAGAGAGGATCAAAATGATCAACTACCTGAGTGCCACAGGCTTCTATCAGGCAGACGCACTCCTTCCCTTGTCCTATGACTATGTTGAGTTTGAGTACTTAAAATAGCTTGAACTTGAGATAATCAAGGACAGAAAGACAACTAAGAAGAAGCTAAGGGAAGAAGCTGCAAAATCAAGAGCTATCATCCAAAAGAGCATGAAGAAGTCTGCTGATAGGTAGAGGATGATGAGCTTCTTGAAGCTATATGGATTCTCCGGAAGGAGACTTGGCCCCATGTCTTTATCCACTATGGATGAGCATATCATGGTGATCAAGTAGAAGATCAAAAGTGGAGAGCTCATTGACTTACACTCCACTCCAAGTCAAGCCCCACCTGAAGTGGAGGTTAAGGTTGAACAACCAGAGACAACACAACCTGGACCTCCTGCTGAAACTCAGCAAGCTTCATCTTCTGATCCACAGTAGGGTCAACCTCCCTCTCCTTCTGAGCCTGAGAGAGAGGAAGTACCAAGTGAGAAAGATAGTGAAGATCAATCTGGTACTGCACGCCAGTCTTCTCAGATAAAACCTGTTAAGAGAAAGAAGAGGATGGCTTCTAAATCAAAGCCAAAGAAGAAGAAGACTTCACCCTCTTCTAAACCCCAGGATGAGTCAGAACATCTTGTGGTTGTGCAGCCAGAGGATGCTATATCAAATCCAATTCAAACAGCTCCTCTAGCATCAGGAAGACCCATATTGTCTTGGACATACACCACAAATCTAGAAAGATGGCATGTCATTAGAGATCAAGGCACTGAAGACATTTACACATGGCAATATATGTTTCAATTGTCTCTGCATGACCTCTTTGATATGAGAAGACACTTTGACAGTCTGAAGGATCCTGATCACCTTATGAAGAAAGGATTGGTGATCATCCTAATGAGGACTGTTGACATCTGAAGTCTATTAAGTGTTTTGATACATCAGCCTAGGGGGAGTTTGTAGAGATTAATGAAGAGGCTGATGCAACCTAAACATCCAATGTCTATCCTGCATGCTGCACAAGTACTATGACGAAGAATGTTGAGGAAGTTTCACACATGCAACAGAAATATTCTAAGTGTGAAATCTTCCGAAGCCAAGACCAATATCTTCCGAAGCCAAATATGAAGTCTTCCGAAGCCTTAGAGACAAAGTCTTCCGAAGCTTCAACTTATGAAGACAGATTTCTTCCGAAGACTTTTAACATATGCTTTATCTGATGTACTTTTCCATAAAGCTGGACACCTTTCCGCTGCACCTCTGTAAGGTCACCAAATTACATGAGTTGGTGAAAAGGTCCATGCTTTTGGTAACTATACATTGAGGTCTTGAGTCTGTAACTTTCTACTTCATGTACTTTATCCTTTTTGTAATAGATAAGGATGTGAGCTATGGCATGTCATAGTCACTAGTCAAAAGGCAATCTGCCTTTTGACTCTACAATTGGTTTGTTTTGTGTCTAGTCAATTGTATCCAACTGGCTTTCAAAGTATAGCCGGTTGTAGGATGTAGTATAAGTATCTCATGTTCTTGTATCTTTGAATCATTCTTTGTAACACTTGTAATAGAGCATAGAGAAAGCAATATACTGCATTCTTGAAAACCATATACTTGTGTTCTTTGTGTTCTATCTCTTACATTACTTGTGTTCTTAGTGTCTTTCCTTGGTTAATCCAGTTTACTATTGATTAAGTTTAGTTAATCTCCTCTTGTGTTGTTGTGTTGTAACTTTGCACCCTTCTAAGAATCATCGTGAGCTGCAGTTCTTGAAAGTCAAAATCATTATGTGCATCTTATAGATTTAATATGATTTTCTAAAACTGCTATTGACTCTCGGTCAAAACAAGAATCTAGCATCAAATTGACCTATTAAAATGTCCCAAATGATTCTGATATACCTGTATGATTCCATAATGAATCGTTCCAGACATGATACAATTAACTTGAAGTTGTGCTATCTAGGAAGTAAAATTGGTTAGATGTACTCTAATAGGTTTAATTCCATCTCAAATCAAAAATACAAAATACGTCCTGTTTTGTTTTAAATTTCAAAGTGTTTTCCAAATTTTGTTTTCTAGTAATTTGTTACATAGATTTCGGACTCTTCAACTAGACTTAATCTATGAATCACTCACTCGAAAGGGGTCACGTCTGAGGTGACCAAAATGTTCAGAATTAAAATGAGTCACGTCTGAGGTGACAAATCCGATTTTAAAAGTAAAAGGATCACGTCTGAGGTGATCAAATGCTTTTAAAGGTAAAAAAAGGGTCATGTCTGAAATGATCGGTGTTCATAATGTTTAATTAAAAGGTAAAGTCTAAGTGATGTAAGGCCCCGTTCCCGGGACGCTCACAGCTGGTAAATCATTGCACATAAAACATATACGTTACATTTAATCATACACAAAACATTGCAGCGGAAGTCTAAAGAAATAACTTTTCATATCATTACAAATGCTTTTGCAAGTTAATACAAGCGTTTATTTCAAAACATCATTCGTTTGCATTATAATGCAAAAACATTAACAAAAGAATGCCATTCAACATGCCAAGTAGCTGCTCCATGCCATCCTCAGCAATGCTCACCTGCCAACTGGAAAATGCATAAAAGTCAGCGTTGCTGAGTGAATTCTAGTTTAATAATAAAACATACTTTTTCCTTCATTTAAAACTATTCATTTCTATTGCATGTGATCATACATCATACATACATACAGATAATATCATTATTATCTTCGTCATTCTTTCGTTCATACTTTCATTCATTCATCATTACTTCCAGTGAAATGTGCATTATCCCGAACATTGTGCACGAAACGGGTAACTGGGCCTGAGGTCTTTCATAGACCTCGAACATTATGCACGAAGCTGACTCCAATACCTAGGGTAAGTACATTCACCATTATCTTTTCTCTTTCATTCTGGATCAATGCCATATGCTATACCCTGACCATTATGCACGAAGCGGGTAACTGGGCCTGAGGTCTTTCATAGACCTCGAACATTGTGCACGAAGCTGATTCTAGTACCTAGGGTAAGCGGCAAGGATCCCATTCGTATGGTCTATCAAAAAGATTAGACCCTAGTGTGCATCCTTCTAGGGTAGCTAACTCGCACACAGTTGAGCTAACACCCTTCATTGGATGTGAACCTCCGTACATTGCTTGCAAGGCTTTCTTACATTCATTCATTCATTCATTCATTAATGCATGCATTCATCATCATGTTCCTCTTTCATTATCTTTCACTTTACGTTACATAATACTTCATTCATTCATTCATTATCATAACACGTAAATTCATAGGAAAGATAATCATACATCATCACAAGGAACATAAACATATCATTCATACATCATCATGCAGCGCATCATACATACATAACATACATCATGCCTAACAATGCAACATCATCATCATCATCATAAGCATCAAGCACACATCATTACATGCCTATCATATCATCTATGACCCCAAAAGTCAACTTTTATAACCCTCAGGACACTCCTAGGTCAAAGCCTACATTACCTCTTTTCCCAAAAAGTCAGAATTTTTCTAAGTGTTTATCCGCATTTCCTATAGTCATCCGCATTTCCTACAGTTCGTCCGCATTTGCTTTAGTTCATCCGCATTGACTCACTTCATCCGCATTGACTTACTTTGCTCATCCGCATTTCCTTACTTTGTCAAATGCTCATCCGCATTTCTTGCACTTAGTCAATGTTCATCCGCATTGACTCGCCTCATCCGCATTGACTTACTTTGCTCATCCGCATTTCCATACTTAGTCAAATGCTCATCCGCATTTCCTGCACTTAGTCAATGCTTATCCGCATTGACCTTATCCACATTGACTTACCCATTGGTTAATGTTCATCCGCATTAACCCTTTTCATCCGCATTTACTTCCAAACACTTAGGCAGATTTAAAACTTATCAAGTGGGTCTAAAACATCATATTCAATTTCCATGCACCATTCATCAGGTTCTAAGCTTAATTCTTACCCTTTAAGCCTTAGAAACACAATCATACATCATCAAGCATGAACATAGTCACACATCACATCATAACATCATCATACACACGTTCAAGCATACGAGTCCAAAACCCAATTTAATAAAACATACATTCATGCATTTCTAGCCCCAAAATTAGTTAAAACCCAGTAAAAGAGGGGTCCTAGAACTCACCTTTGTAGCTCTTGTGTATGGCTTCGTCCAAACTCGTTTGCAAATTGAATTCAACCTCCTAGAAACCCACTAAAAACATACCCGAACACATACGACACAAATAAGCATAAACCTGAGGATAAGACCAGTCAAGAACACCATAAAAGCATGAATTCTTACCTTGAATTCGAATTCTTTCTTCTTTTTCTTCTTCTAACCCGAGCTCTGCTCTTTCTCTCTCTAAAATCCGAAGATCAGTGGTGTATGTGACATATGGGCAGCCTTACCACCTTTTGCACCCACTTTTCAAACATTTTGTCCTTTTGGACACTTTTTACCCCTAGACTTTGGTTTTATTTCTTTTCCTTATTTTTCTTCACCTAATCTTCTTTCTTGTCTAAAAACAGCCGGGTGTTACAAGTCCACCCCCCTTAAATAGGTTTCGTCCTCGAAACCTGTTATTCCTTAAAGAATTGTGGGTAATGCTGTCGCATCTCTTCTTCAGTCTCCCACATAGACTCGGATCCCTTCCTGTGCTTCCACTGTACATGCACAAGGGGAACCATTTTATTCCTCAACCTCTTTTCCTTCCGATCAATGACTGCCACTGGTTGCTCCACATAATTGAGTTGTTCGTCTACTTTGATATCCTCCAATGGAACAATCATGTCTTCATCAGCTAAGCACTTCCTTAGATGAGATACATGGAACGTCGGGTGAATTCCACTTAACTCTTCCGGTAGCTCCAATCTATAGGCCACCTCTCCTACCCGAGCAATGATTCAGAAAGGGCCTATGTATCTCGGGCTCAACTTTCCCCGCTTCCGGAAACAAATAATATCCTTCCAAGGTGAGACCTTCAACATAACCCGGTCACCCACCTGGAACTCGATCGGTCTGCCATCGTTTATCGGCATACGACTTCTGTCTATCTTTGGCTGCCTTCATGAAGGCTTTAATCTTTTCAAGCTTCTCAGTCGTAGTCTCGATTACCTCGATGCTTCCTAATTCTTTCTGCCCAATATCACCCCCAACAAACAGTTGTTCTGCATCTCCTACCGTATAGCATCTCGTACAGTGGGATGCCAATGCTGGCATGATAACTGTTGTTGTATGAGAATTCGGCTAACGGTAGGTGGTCATCCCAACTTCCACCAAAATCAATCACACATGCCCGAAGCATGTCTTCCAACGTCTGAATGGTCCTTTCTAACTGACCATCAGTTTGGGGATGATAAGCCGTACTAATATGTAACCTCGTCCCCATAGCGTCGTGGAATCTCTTCCAGAATTTAGATGTAAACCGGGTGTCACGATCAGACATAATGGACACCAGCACACCATGACGAGTTACAATCTCCTTGATGAACAGATCAGCCAACCTCTCAGATGAATATGTCTCGCGGATCGGTAGGAAGTGAGCACTCTTCGTCAGACGGTCCACAATCACCCATATGGCATCGTACCCTTTCGGAGTATGTGGCAGCTTCGTAATGAAATCCATGGTGATGTGCTCCCACTTCCATTCTGGTATATCTAAAGGTTGGATTTTTCCATACGGCTTTTGATGCTCGGCCTTCACTTGTAAACAAGTAAGGCACTTACTCACATACCCCACCACATCGCGCTTCATACCCGGCCACCAATAATCTTTCTTCATATCTTGATACATCTTTGTGGCACCAGTATGAATGGAGTATCGAGTCATGTGAGCTTCATCCATAATCTTCCCCTGTAGATTCCAAAAACGAGGAATCCACACCCATTCGAATCGGGTTTTAACACCAAGTGTGTTTTCACCCAATTCCCCAACCAGACCTCTCATCCTTTCAGAGTTAAGATGATCTTCTTTCAATGCCTCATCTTGAAACTCTTTGACTTGCTTCATCACATCAGAGGTCATGATTAGTTGATATGCTTTCACCCAAATCGGCTAAGGGAATCCGCCACCACATTGGCCTTGCCCGGATGGTAGTGGATCTCATAATCAAATCCTTTATAAGCTCAAACCACCTCCTCTACCTCATGTTCGGATCTTTTGCTCAAAGAAGTACTTCAAGCTCTTGTGGTTAGTGAAAATGGTGCACTTCGTACTGTAAAGATAGTGCCTCCAAATCTTTAGTGCAAAGACCACGGCTGCTAGCTCCAAGTCATGAGTAGGGTAGTTGACCTCATGAACCTTTAACTGTCGGGACACATAGGCTATAACCTTCCCTCTCTACATCAACACGCACCCCAAACCCAAGTAGGAAGCATCAGAATAAACCACCAGATCTTTGCTCCCATCAGGTAATGACAGACCAGGAGCTTGAGTCAACCTCGCCTTCAATTCTTCAAATGCCTTCTCTTGAGCTTGACTCCATATAAATTTACATCCTTTCGGGTCAACTTAGTCAGTGGAGTAGAAATCTTAGAGAAGTCTTGGATCGATCTTCTATAATAGCCCGCCAAACCCAAGAAACTACGAATCTCGGATGGCGTCTTTGGTGAATTCCATTGCATAACCGCCTCCACTTTCGCCGGGTCCACCATAATCCCGTCAGGATTCACCACATGACCCAGGAACTGAACTTTGGGCAACCAGAATGTGCACTTGGAGAATTTTGCATACAACTTCTCCCTCCTCAATGTCTCCAGAACCTCCTGAATGTGACCTGCATGCTCAATCTCGCTCTTCGAATAAATCAGGATATCATCAATGAACACAATCACTGATTTATGTAGTATCGGTCGACACACACGATTCATCAGATCCATAAAAGCAGCCGGTGCATTGATCAAACCAAAAGACATGACGAGAAACTCGTAGTGACCATAGCGCGTGCGAAACGCTGTTTTAGGGATATCTTGCTCCTTCACCTTCAATTGATGGTAACCGGATCGAAGATCTATTCTTGAGAACCAACTGGCACCCTGAAGCTCATCGAACAAATCGTCTATTCTCGGTAAGGGGTATCGGTTCTTCACTGTTAACTTATTCAGCTCACAGTAGTCAATACACATCCTCATACTACCATCCTTCTTCTTCACAAACAGGACCGGGGCACCCCAAGGAGAGATACTCAGTCTGATAAACCCCTTGTCAAGCAGCTCTTGCAACTGCTCCATCAACTCTTTCATCTCTTTCGGGGCCAATCGATATGGTGCCTTGGCAACAGGTTGGGCACCGGTATCAAGTCAATCTGGAACTCGATCTCACGGTCAGGTGGCACTCCTAATAGGTCTTCTAGGAATACATCTGGAAAGTCACACACAACTGGTACGTCAGACAGTTGTGGTGTTGGTGTGTCTACATCCTTTACATAAGCCAAGTAGGCGCTACATCCACGCCTCATACACTTTCCCGCCACCGCCATCGAAATCACTTTCGAAATCGTAGTAACCCGATCACCATAAACCATCACTGAACTACCGGCAGGCGCTATCAAATGAATCATCTTCTTATGACACACAATGTTCACCTCGAAGTCTGCTAACCAATCCATCCCAAGAACTAAATCGAAACTGCCTAAGGTCATTACAAATGGTCTAACAGGAAACTTATGACCCTCTAGCTCCACATCACAGCCCTCTAACATCTCAGAAATCCTGTAGACTTACCTATGGCAGTTTCTACATCGAAGGGCACCTCAATATGTCTACTACTAACAGGAAACTTAGCACAGAAAGTAGCAGAAATAAAACTCTTGCTAGCACCCGCATCAAATAGCACAGAAGCTAAAGTTTGGTTCACTAGAAACGTACCGGACACGACATCAGGGTTCGTCCTAGCTTCCTCCTGTGTCATTGTGAATGCTTCCCCTAAACTTTTAAGTTTACAAACTTAGAAGTTTATAAAAGTTGGAAATTAAAGTAAAACCAGTCATTATTAACATGCCTGGACACGTAGAATAATGATAAAATCAAAATAAAGCAAAATAAAATTCTACACATTGAATCACATGCTTGTAGTGAGATCATATCAGACAATAATCAGCACATTGAATTAAAAAATTTTGGATAGTCATAGACAATGATTAAATCTTGATCAGGTGTGTTCCAGGTCAGTGTTACCACAGCAAAGAACACATGAGATCTATGGACAGATAATGACTGCTTTGGCAAAAGAATTAGTACACTTACTTTTTCAATTCTTGGATTTATTAAGGTTGGATTACATATGATTTTATCTAATCCACACTTAGACTTAGAGATTTCAACCCTCGACAAGGTATGCAACCAAGCACTTTTACTCAACTTAAAAACCTGTCATATATGAATAACCAGATCTCATGTTTAGATCAATGAGTGAATCATCATGGCTAAACCAGTTGATAATCTTCGAAAAAACCGCCATGGACAAGCCATTAGGTAATCCCCGAATCCGTTTCATAAAGAAATAGATAGAGATGATTCATAAGAATCATAGGGCATCCATTTTGGACTTTAGAAAGGAGTGTGCACATTGGCATCTTATGCATCAGGTGAGAATATCCAGGTTTGTAATGACTTACAATAGAGGATACCTCATCACTTTAGGTCTATGATGACTCATAACAAAGAAGTGAACAGATGCGGAAAACAGATCTCATGGTTACACATATTATTTCAAGGTGTGAGATTGTGACTTTACAAGCAATCAATCAAAAAAGTCAATACAACTCATTAGAACTAAGATGGACACACACAAATGCATAGATGATTTAGTTTAATAACAAGAATCTACTTTTCAGTATAATTACATGATCTTGCCTGCAAATCATAGCTGATTACGTCAGACTTTATTATCGATTGAAGTATGCAACTGATTAAAACTAATGTACTATCATTTCTCATATATTGCAAAGGCATACTCAATCCTAAAAATTATAACAACTAAACTATATTTTTGTATTTTCATTTTATAATTTTCTCTTTTGTTTTTGCAATTTTCTGATGTTGTATTTTGTTTTTCATTTAACACACACACACAATATTCATAATCAGGCAGTTAACTTTGATGGTTTAACTTTTGATTTGGTTATGAAAATAAGGGAGGGTTATTATCATTTTTGTAAGGATAAATCGGTTTTCAACATGATTAATAGGACCAATTGACTCAACTAGATACTCAAACCTTCCTGGTAAGAAAGTTGTGGTAGACAGGTCAGCCAATTGTTTTCCTGTTGATATCTGAATCAAAATGATTAAACCTTTTTCAGAGTTGTCTCTGAGAAAATGATATCGAATCTCGAAATGTTTTGTTTAAGAATGTCGGACATGATTAGATGTAATAAACATAATAGTAGTGTTATCAATGTAAATAGAAGTTTTAAGAAAATTGAACCCGTAATCAAATAGTTGATTTTGCAACCAAGGGATTTGAGAACATCCTGTTGATGCAGCAATGTACTCAACTTCTGCAGTTGAGACTGAGATGTTTGTCTGTTTCTTACATTGCCATGAGACTAATCGAGGACCTAAAAACTAACAACCACCCATGGTAGATTTTCTATCTGGACAACATCCCCCATAATCACTATTAGTATATCCATGTAACTCGAAGTTGCCTTCATAAGGATACCATAACCCTAGAGCTGGTTTTCTTTAGAGATATCTAAATATGCGTTTGACACCAATAAGGTGAGATTCCTTCGGGTCTGATTGATACCTGGAACAAACACAAACATCATACTTTATGTCAGGCCTAGATGCAGTTAAATACATCAAAGATCCAATCATAGATTTGTATAAGGTTTGGTTAATTGATATTCCTTTTGGGTCAGGATCAATCTTGGTGTTTATCTCTATTGGATTTTTGATGGATTGACAATCTTGCAGCTTGAATTTCTTCAATAGTTTATCAACAAATTTCTCTTGATTGATGAAGATGCCATCTATTGATTATGTAACTTGCAATCCAAGAAAGAAATTGATTTCTCCAATAGAACTCATCTGGAAACAAGATTTCATGATTCTTCAAATTCTGAGCAAAGTTTTTGACTAGTTGATCCAAAAATGATATCATCCATAAACACTTGTACACAAAGAAGATTATATGCATCCCTCTTGATGAATAATATAGGATCAATCTTCCCTCGTGTATATCCATGTTAAATCAAGTGTTGTGACAATGTTTCATATCAGATTCTTAGGGCTTGATGTAGACCATAAAGAGCTTTGCTAAGCTTGTACACACAATGAGGAAATTCAGCATCTTCAAAACCTTGAGGTTGCTTAACATACACATCATCGGTGATTGGTCCATACAAAAATGCACCCTTAACATCCATTTGATACACTTTGAATTTCATATAAGAAGCATATGCCAGAAAGACTCGAATTGCTTCTAGTCTTGCAACTGGAGCAAACACTTCGTCATAATCCATTTCTTCCTCCTGAGTGTATCCTTGAGCTAGAAATCGAGCTTCGTTTCGAATGATTATTCCTCTATCATCTAATTTGTTCCTGAATAATCATTTTGTGCCAATGGCATTCTCTTCTTCAGGCAAATCCACTAGTTTTCACACTTCTTGTGTTAGGATCAGTGATCTAAGTTTGATTAATTAGAGAGTATTGCAGCGGAGTACGAACAACGAATTAAACAATTCACAAGAACACAATTGATATTCAATGTAACAGTAAATGGTTATAGAAAAAGAGTACTCTGCAAAAGAGTATTTCATTCATATGCTTTCGTGGTGGCTCAATGTCACACTTTACAATTAGGTCAACATTCCTTATATAGGATATGTGACGTCTGCTGATGTCACTTGATAGTGACATCTAACAGAATTATTCAAACTACTGAACCTATGCAAACTACTAAGAATGTTCTCAACTACTGACTACATCTCAGAGAATGCTTAAGTACAAATACATAAAACTACTGAAACTAAACTACTGAAACTATAACTACTGAAAAGTAAATTACAAGTACTGAAAGGAAACCATCACAACTACTGAAGTTGATAACTTTAGTTGTTGTGACAACTACTGATCATTTTGGTCTTCAGTCTTTGTCTTCAGTCTTTGTTCTTCAGACTTTTACTTTCAGACTTTGTCTTCAGCTGATAGCTTCAGACTTTGTCTTTAGTTCTTTACTTTCAGACTTTGTCTTCAGTAATAGTCTTCAGTTCTTGTCTTCAGACTTTATCTTCAGACCTTGTAATCAGCTGATGTCTTCAGTTGTTGTGATCTTCTTCAGCAGTTGTAATGTTTGTGGGACTTAGAGGTTTTTCTGATCAGGCTCATTGGTTCTTTTGGTCCAACAAACTCCCCCTGAACCAATACAGCCAAAACCTCTAAACTTATTGATTATCCCACTTATTCTTGGCAGAAACACCCTCTTGATCAGCTTCAGAGGTAATCAGTTAAGCATAGGTCGTGAAAAGGTTTCTAATCTTTTGATTGGCTAAGTATGGAAGGGAACTCTGTCTTGGGAAACTGGACACAGAGTCTTGTCCCAACCATGAAACCTAATTCCCATTAATGAGTCTATAAGACTCACTAGCATAGGCCTCAAGGAGAACAACTTGTTCCTCCTTGGTGAGTTCTTTTGCTTATCCCTTGAAGAAGAACTCTGGGCCATAATACTCAGACAGGTATCTCACTGTCTTTCCATTTTTCGACTCCACAGTTGTTATCTCTCTATAAGAAAATTCATAAGGGTGAGAGCCTTCAAGCAACAACTGGAGTTCACTCTTCTGAAGATCTTCAAGTCTTTTGTATAACAACCCCTTCTTGATCATTTTGTTCTCAAGAATAGATTGAGGGGTTGTCTTGGATTTGTGAGCTCTCTTGAATTCTTCAATGATTTCCCAGGGTGACACTACCATGGCCAGTGTAATTGCAGCATTCAAGGTCTTCTTCACTTGGCCATGATATCTACTTGGTATATTCTTCTTATGAATTCTAGAACTTACCCTGGGGTCTGGCCAGATCCACACTCTTTCTTTTTGATGTTGAAAGGTATGTCTAAGAGTGTACAGCCTCAGAGCCTGTTTCTTCATTTCTTGAATGGATGAGGACTGAGGGAAATCCTTATCAACCATCTTGAGAAACTTCTCATCGTGTTGTTTCTGATGTTCAGCTTCTTCAATCTTTACCTTCACCATCTGCATTTGCAAGTCAGGAGTAATCACTTGTTGACTTCTGTGCTCAGGTGATTTGAGTTTGAGAACAGCAGAGATTGGCAGACTATCATCATCATCATCCTCTTCTTCATCTTCATCTACCCTCAACACCCTTCTCCTCCTTCTGGGTGCATCACTGGGTAAGGTTTGAGGTGGTTTTTGGGGTAAAGGGATTGGTTTTGTGGGTTGAGTTGTGGGTGGCTTTGGTTTAGGGATAGATTTGGGAGATTTTGGAGATAAGGGTTGTGTTTGAGTGGGAATGTGAGAAGATTGACTTAGCATTTTGGTGGTGAGTTTGGCTTTGGAGAGCTTTGCCATTTCAGTTCTCTTCCCTGCACCTGTTTCATCCAATGCTTCAATTATCAACCCCTTATTATAGCCTCCAGCAGAGCAGATCTTCTTGGTTATCTCTAGGATACTGTCTCTGGACCAGGCCTTTATCTCTATCAATGATCTTCCAAGGTATTTGGCAATGAATCTGATCATTATCTCCAATCTTTCCCTTTCCAACACACTATAACCGGCCCATCTAGTTTGAATCTCTTCTATTTCCAGCCTTCTGAACTCAGTGTCTAGTGTAGCTGTGTCATGACCTTGTCGAAAGAGCTGATCTATAATTTTATCCATGGATCTGCTGTGAGCTTCATCAGCATCTTTGACAAGATCTTCTAAGGATTTATCTTCATCAGCTTTTGACTCGGCACTTTTCTTTCTTTTATATGTGATCAGCTATTCTGAGATCAGTTCTTTCTCCACCTCTTTCTCTTTTGCAGGTTCTTTCTCATCATCAACTCTTTTTCTTTTCTTTTCTTTCACTGCCTTAGACTTGGAAGTCTCCCCCTTTTTGGTTGCATTGGGATCAGGGGCTTGAAAGGCAGAAAGAGATTTTGAACAGCATCATCAATGAGGAGTTGTAGATTTGAGGATATCCTCTCATCAATGGCTTTATGCACTATGTCAGTGATGATGGAGTGATGAGAGGTAAGGAGTTTTCAAAGATAGCAACCATCTGCTCAAAGGGGTTCTGTCCCTGAGAGGTGGTGCCAAAAGCAGTGGCTGGTGGCTCAGTTATGTGTATTGGCTCAGTGTTTGGGGAACCTTCAATTGAAGGTGCCATCCGTGGGGTTTGTGAGGTAGATGGACTTGGATCCTGAGACATTTTGGCTAACAACTCTTTGAGTCTGCTCACCTCAATCTCAAGGATGGTATTATGGGCTAATACATCATAGAAAAAGCCCAGGTCATCATCAGTTTATGCTGAATCACCTGACCTCCTGATGGAATCAGGATGTACATGCTCTGAGTGTAGATCAGTAAAAGCATGTGCCCCTTGTTCTTGGTACTCGGGACTTCCTGCCTCAGGACTGTGTCCTTCATTGGCAGTTGCCTCTGGTAAGGTCTTATGGATGTTACCAACTTCATCCTGATCATTTGCTGAATCAGTAGAAGTGGCAGCCTTACCAGATGTTCTAGTCTCCGTTTCTACACTTGGAGAGTGAATATTGTAATCCCTGTGCTGTGGGTTATTAGAAGCAATTTGGTCCTCCCCCTCAATAGTTGAGGTACTCCCAGTGATAAGTGGTTTCTGGGGAGGGGGTGAGGAATGCAACTGACTCAGCACTTTAGCAACGATCAGTGTTAGGCTTTAAGGGGCGGTTGCATGTAGAGATTGGTCTGAAGCAGAATGCACCCGGGGAGAGAGGTGCTCTTCAATGGTAACCCTCTCAATTGAGAGAGGTTCCAGAAATGTGGGATCCCCAATTGTGGTTGCAACAGGATCCTGTTGAGAAGATACATGTGCGGCTTCAGCAGGTTGAGTCTTGGACATAACTGGGGGGTTATAACCAGTATGTATTCCTGCGTTTGTGGTACAGGGGCATCCTTAGGGGACTCATCTCCCTGAGTAGCCTTTTTGGGCTTTTTGGATTTGGATTTGGTGGGGACTTGGATCTGGAAGTGAAAGCTGTGGGTTCCTCTGCTTGGGTTAAGCATCCGGGCAGCCCCTTTAAGAGTAGAGTCTGAGTTATGTCGGGATTATACCTCAGCTAAAACAGCTGGAGCAGGGACTCCAAGACCAACAAGTCCATCAGATTGTAATTGATTCAAAATTATGGCCATCAGAAACCTGGGATAAAGTATCCATCTATTTGCCACAGGTTTCTGAGCCAGATCCTTTAGTTCCATGAACACTATCTCAGAAAAATTTAGATTTTGGCGTTCAAGGATAGAGAACAATACCTGTTCCCATCGGGAAGACATCTGATCTCAAGAAGATGTCTTGATGCAAGGCAGACATTCACCATATGAAAGATAAGACGTTCAGCATCATGGAAGTGCTTTTTAAGTATGGTTGTAGCACTTAGGTCGCCCTCATACCCGTTATGGATAAAAGACATATCAGTGGTGCCTTTCGGGTATTCTTTAGGATAGGTGCCATCATGCAATTTAGGGTTTTGCGAATGATGTCAGGGGTGATGAGCACCTGTTTTTGGTTCACCAACGACTGGAGAGTATTTGTCTATCATTCTCACCAGTTATTATAGAGACGTTGGTCCAGAACTGGGATAAGGAGTCAGGATATATGGTAGGATTCAGAAGAAAGGCTGTTCTGTATGGGGAATCCATCATAAGATCGATGGCAGTGTCAAACTTGTTCCAAAGGCCAATTTCGAAAGGTAGGCAACACAGTTGTGTCAGGGTTTGAGTTTCGTGGTCGCCATTGTTGAGAGAGAGAGAGAAAGGTTTGAAAACGGCTAATGAAACGTTTGTCTATAAGTGCAGGTATTTATAGGTTAAGAAAAGGCTGAGAAGAAAATGACTGAAAGTGTTGGTGTTGGCATCAATTGTTATGAAAACAACTGAAGACGTGGTTTTAACTATCAGACGTTGAAAACAACTGAAGACTTGGTTTTAGTCATCAGTAGTTGTGAAACTACTGAAAACCTTGGTTTTGTCTTTAGCTATTGTAAACAACTGAGTACTTGGTATTAGTCATCAGTAGTTTCACAACTACTGAAGACATGGTTTTGTCTTCAGCTGTTTAGAGTGAAACAGTAGTTTGTGGAAACGACTGAAGTGAAAATGCTCATCAGTAGTTTTCGTCAATTCTTAGCTTTTCAGCTGTTTCATACTGTCCTCACACTTACTCATCAGACATTTTAGCTGATTTCAGTTGTTTCATAGGACATCAATACTTATCTGTTTTTACTGACATCAGGAGTTATAACTACATCAGTAGTTGTAATTGCATCAGTTTCATTTAACAGAATTAGTACATATTTGTGACATGTTTACTAATGATCATCAGTGCTTGTTTACTGAGATCATCAATAGTTATCACTTATTCTAGCTGCAGCATACCAAGCCTTAACCCAAGGTTTTGGAAATTGAACTATCCAAAGGCTTAGTAAATATATCTGCAAGCTCATCAGCACTAGGCACAAACTTTGGATCAATCAGACCTTTTTCAAAACAATCCCTAATAAAATGGTGTCTGATCTCTATATGTTTGGTCCTAGAGTGCAGGACTGGATTCTTGACAATACATAGAGCTGAAGCACTATCCATTAATAATGGAGTCTTAGTCTCTGTAATGCCATAATCCAATAATTGGTTTTGAAGCCAGAGTACCTAAGATGTACAACTTACAGCAGCAATGTACTCTGCTGCAGCAGTGGATGTAGCAACAGATGTTTGTTTCTTACTCTGCCAAGAAATCAAACAGTTGCCTAGGAATTGACATCCACCAGAAGTTGACTTTCTGGTTAACTTACACCCTGCATAGTCACTATCAGAAAAAGCAACTAATTTGCATGAGTGTCCAGTGGAATACCAAAGACCTAGAGATTGTGTACCTTCCAGATATCTAAAGATCCTCTTAACTGCAATCAAATGAGACTCTTTAGGAGCAGCCTGAAATCTAGCACAAACACACGTTGCAAACATAATATCTGGTCTAGAAGCAGTTAAGTACATCAAGGAACCAATCATACATCTGTAAAGTGTTTCATCAACAGCTTTACCTTTCTGATCTACATCCAGTTGTGTGGTGTTGCACATGGGAGTAAAACAGGGCTTATAATTTTGTAAATCAAACTTATTCAAAAGATCTTTTGTATATTTTGACTGATGAATAAAGGTTCCATCAGCCTTTTGTTTGATTTGTAAGCCTAGAAAGAACTGTAATTCTCCCATTGCACTCATTTCAAACTTTTGTTTCATTAAACTTGTAAAACCATCACACAACAGGGGATCAGAGGATGCAAAAATAATATCATCAACATAAATTTGAACAAGTAGCTTATGCTGATCCACTTTCTTTATAAACAAATTTTTATCTATAGAGCCTCTAGTGAAATTATTTTTAAGAAGAAAATTTGAAGGTGTTTCATACCAGGCTCTAGAAGCTTGCTTCAACCCATAAAGAGCCTTATCAAGTTTATACACCCAATCAAGATGTTTATTATTCTCAAAACCTGGTGGTTGACACACATAAACCTCTTCTTTTATTTTACCATATAAAAATGCACTTTTGACATCCATTTGAAAAACTTTAAGATTTTGGAATGCAGCATAGGCTAAGAACAATCTAATTGCCTCTAGTCTGGCTACAGGTGCAAAGGTTTCATCATAATCAATACCTTCTTCTTGTGAAAACCCTTGTACAACTAGTCTAGCCTTGTTCTTGACAATAAGTCCATTTTCATCAGTTTTATTCCGAAACACCCATTTAGCGCCTATTGCACACTTACTTGGGGTTAGAGGAACCAGTTCCCACACTTGCTGCTTTTTGAACTGAAGTAGCTCAAGTTGCATGGCTTCAACCCATCCATTGTCTCTTAAAGCAACATGATAGTTCTTTGGCTCTAGCTGACTAATGAAGAGAGCATAGAAGCAGAAGTTGGACAGTTGACTTCTAGTTGAGACACCAGCATTGATATCACCAATGATTTGAGACATGGGGTGATTCTTCAGCTCTTGGTACACTATAAGATCAGTGCAAGTGTTTGTAGCAGGTTCAGCAGCAGCAAATGTTGATCCAGACTCTGGAAACCAAGTATGAGATGGCAAATCAAATGATGTAGAGGAGTCAGAAATCTCATCAGCATTTGTTGTGGATGGAGCTGCTCAAGCTACAGGAACATCAAGTTTAGTGGAATCAGGTAGTTGGTCACTAAACTTGAAAAGGTGAGTACTGATATCATCATCATCTTCAGTACCACCAGGTGGAAGACTTGCTGCAGAAGATGATTTATCCACAAGATCTGCAACAGCTGGAGGTTGATAAGGAACATATTGCAGTATGTCCAGATCAAACAACTCCATAGGGTTTTGTGGGATTTTATCCTTAGGAGATTCATTGAATTTCACATGCAAGGTTTCTTCAACTAACTTTGTTCTGCAGTTGAAGACTCTGTAAGCCTTGCATGTGGATGAATAACCTACAAAATACCCTACATCCACCTTAGGATCAAATTTGTGGAGTTGATCCTTTGTGTTGAGAATGAAACAAGGACACCCAAAGGCTTTGAAGAATGAAATTAGAGGAGCCAAATGATGTAGAAGTTCATATGGAGTCTTCGTCAACCTCTGATTTACTAATACTCTATTCTGCACATAGCAAGTGTGTTAACAGCTTCAGCCCAAAAGGTCAATGGCAAACCAGAGTCAACCAACATAGACCTTGCAGCTTCAATTAGGGTCCTGTTCTTTCTCTCCACTACTCCATTTTGTTCTGGAGTCCTTGGGATGCTAAACTGCCTCTTGATTCCTTTTGATAGATAAAAATCATCAAGTGTATGGTTTCTGAATTCAGTTCCATTATCACTCCTTATACACTTGACTGATAGGGAATACTACTTCTCAACATACAACACAAAGTTTATAATCGTCTGAGCAACCTCATCCTTTGAATGCAAGAAGAAAGTCCATACAAATCTAAAGTAATCATCCATAATTACCAGATAGTATTCTTCTTTGCCATGCTCATCACTCTCACAGGACCAAATAGATCCATGTGCAGTAACTGCAAGCAGGCAGTGGACTTAGGTTCTTCAATAGGAGGGAATGAGACTTTGTGTTGTTTTCCTTTCAAACAAGCAGTGCAGGTTTCATCATAGTGGAACTCCTTTATTGGTAGACCTCTCACTAAACTATTGTGGATCAGCTGATTCATGTTTTTGAGATTAACATGACCCAGCCTTCTATGCCACAGTTTAGAATCCTGAGGAGAGGCTTTGGAGAATAGGCAAGGATGACCCTTCAAATCAATCTTCTTTGACAAATCCAAGGCATACACTCTTCCAATCCTGTTGGCCTTTAGGAGAGTATGTTCATCCAATACCTTGTCAATCAGCCTCAGAACTTGGGAAGACAGAATCCTGCAGTTCTGGCTTGTGAAAAGTGCAACGTGCCTTTTATCACACATCTGACTGACACTCAGCAGATTATACTTGAGATTCTCCACATGATTAACATTATCAAACCTGATTTGTCCATTAGACACATATCCTTTCCCGATGATGTAACCCTTGGCATCATTACCAAATGAAACAAATCCCTTCTTTCCTTGAGAGTAGTCATTAAGAAGAGAACTGCTCCCAGACATATGCATAGATCCTCCACTATCTACATACCAGATGCTCCTTTGGCATGTTGAAGAACCTTGTGATGAAGATGCATTGGAGCATGAACTATCAGTAGATTCCAGGGCCATGAGAGCTAGATTCCAAAAGGATGTTCACCACCATGTTGACCATCACCAGCAAATAATTGATCATTACCAGAGAGATCATCTGGTAAACTGCTCCAGTCAATAATACCATGGGTGAAGAAGCTGTGATGAGATTGTGATTGAGATGATTGATATGGTAGAGGCTCAGGTAGGGCTTGAGGTTGTTGTGCATTTGAAACTTGAACCGGATTTGGGTGTGGCATGTAATAGCAGGGATATGGATATGACATTGAACCCTGAGGGACAAAATATGCAGGAGATATAGGTTGTGAATGATGACGAGAACTAGCAGGATGTTGCCCTCTATTTTGTGGACTATTGCTTGGAAAAGGCACAAAGGGTGCAGAGGAGTTAGATCTAGATGATCTACACTTTCTTGCAAAGTGTCCAAGCCTGTGGCATTTGTGACACCTCAACTTACTCTTGTCAAAACCAACTTTGGTTTTGCCAGAGAGTCCTGGGAATTTCCTACAGTTCCCTTGTAGAACTTTTGAGATCTGATATTAATCAAGGCCATTTGGCTCAGAATATCCATCTCTTCTAAGTCATCATCAGCAATACCCTTTAAATCATCCATAATGAAACACAAATTGTCACTATTACAGCCTGACTGACTATCAACACTAACAAATGCATGATCTGAACCGTTTGAGGAAAAATCTATATGCTCATCATAATTGCTTTCTAATGCAACATATTCTGACTCATGACCAACCAAGGCAATGTTCCCTGGTACAAAGTCATTAGTGAGCTTTCCTGATGACGCTAGTTTCCTTTTCTGCTCTATCTCTCTTTCAAATGTAAGCAGTTTCCCATGGAGTTGGGTGAGAGATAGACTATCCAGATTTGCACTGGAGCGTAGGACATGGTATATATTTCCCATCTCTCAGGCAGTGATCTGAGGAATCTGTTGTTCATCTGACTATTAGTGTATTCATGTTTGACCATTTTCAGCTCAGAGATCAAATAGGAAAAATGCTCAAACTGTTGAGTCAGTGACTCACCCTTCCTATGAGAGAATGTCTCATATTGTTGGGCAAGGATTTCTCTGTTTTTTGCTAAGACCTCATCTGTTCCACCAAATTGTTCCTTCAATGCATTCCAGAGGTCATGTGCAGTTTCATGATGCATAAGCCCAGAATAGATTTCATTCAGTTGTGCCATGGCCAGAATTCCATGCGCTTTAGCATCAATCTCAAACAGTTTTCGATCCTCATCTGAGTATTGTTCCTTCTTCTTCGGAACCATCTTGTTGAACATTCACATCCAGGTTAGTTTGGTTCAGGTCGGAGAGGTGGTGCAATAAAGTTGAAGAATGTGGAATGAAATTCAGAACTTGAGTTGGAGAATTGACAAAGTAATCAAACTTCTCATTCACATCTATATCTCTAGATACAGATGAAGTTCCAGACTCAGGATGATGAATTTTGGTCCATTATTAGGAATAGGTTGAGAAACATTAGAATCTTCAAGAACTTGTTGATGCTTATGATTTTGTTGCTCAAGATTAATAGTAGAGAATAAAGAATCTCTTGCAAAAGAGAAAAATAGATAATCTAGACTTGTATCATCCATATCATGAGAATCAGAATCCTTACTAAAGGTTCCAAGATCTCCTGCTTGTTTTCTTTTGACACATGAAGATTCAAACATATTAGAATTAAATGAATTTGTTAATGAGTCTAAATCAAATAACCATTTTGGACCATTTGCAACTGATGGAAAGAGTTTTCAAGGAATTTAACATTGAATGTTTCAAAGATAACATTCGCCTTAGATTTATAAACTCCATACGCTTTCGAAGCGGACGAATATCCAAGAAAGAATCCATCATCAGACTTTGAATCACATTTGCCTAGATGGTCATTTGAATTTTAAATCAAAACAGGACATCCAAAAGATTTAGAAAAAATAAATATTGGGTTTCCTGCCAAACATTAACTCATAAGGAGGTTTTTGTTTGTCTTTAACCAACAGAGTACGATTTTGAATAAAACAGGCAGTTGATATTGCTTAATCCCAGAATGTGATAGGAATCATTGTATCATCTAACATTGCACGAGCTGCTTCAATCAGTGATCATTTCTTCCTTTCTGCAACTCCATTTTGTTGTGGAGTTCGAGGAGCACTAAAATGATGAGCTATTCCTTTTCCTGCACAAAAACTGTCAATATTAGCATTTTTAAATTTGATTCCATTATCACTTTTGATTATTTTAACTTTTTGATCTAATTGATTTTATACTTTAATGATAAATTCTTTTAAAAGATCGGTTGTTTCAGATTTATCATAAAGAAAGAAAACCCAAGAAAATCGTGTATAATCATCAATGATGACTAAACAATACAATTTCTTCCCGATACTCTGTATGTTTACAGGACCAAATAATCCATGTGTAACATTTGTAAAGGTTTTGAGTTTGACTTTATTAGTTTGGTCTTATAAGACGGTCTATGTTGTTTTCCTTTCAAACATGCTTTGCAGAGGTCTGATGTTGTGAACTTCTTTGAAGGAATTCCAATAATATGATTTCCTGCTGCAAGATTGCTCATGTTCTTGAAGTTTGTATGACCAACGGGTCTATGCCATAGATGACTTTCATCATTAGATGCACGAGCAATGAGACGGCTTGTTTCTGTAGATGGATCAACTTGAGACATGTTTAGTTGGTAGACATCTCTATCACGAACAACTTTGACTACAACCCACTCTTTGCTGATCTGAAATCCTGGCTTTAAGATATAACAAAAAGAATCATCAAATAAAGTTGAGTACGATTTATTGCAAATTTGTGAAACACTCAAAAGATTAAAATTCAATTGTTAATAGAAGTTGACTTTGTCAAAACTTATTATTCCGTTAGATACCGTTCCTTCACCGGTTATCTTTCCTCCTGAATCTCCACCAAACACCACATGAGTACCATCTTTTACCTTAAAATCTTGAAGCAAGACTTGATTGCCTGTCATGTGTAGGCTACACCCACTGTCAGTGTACCATGTGTTTACTGGTCTCCGCGAGCGTACCTGCATTCAAAGATATTTAGGATGAGTTAGTAACCCAAGCCGAAATGGGGCTTTCCAAATTTATCTATGATGGTAAACTGTTTGAAATGGAGTTTGTTTATATCAGGTTTTTTTGAAATTTATGATTTTCAACTCCTCTTTGGAAAACATTTTGATTATCTTTTCTTTGTTTTGTTTTCAAAACATTAAATTTGTTTTCAAGATCATCATCAAAAAATTTTGAACCATTATTTGAAACATTGTAAAAATTTTTCTTATTATATGTTTCATTTTTCATTCTCAGTGAGCGTGGAATGAAAGGTTCTTAATTATACTATTGTGATCTTTCATTATACTAATTATCATAATTAGAATTGATTTTCTAAAAGATCTCAAACCCAAAGAAGGTGTTTTTGACTGATTTTTAAATCCATTATAATGATTTCTTTGAAACTTTGGATTAGCACATCCTTGGTTATCAAAATCCTTTCTAGGTGAGTTCTTCCTAAGTAACAATCCTCTGTATTATGATTATTTTCATCACACAATGCATAGTATTTGTTAAAATAACAATCAACTATGTTGTGATTTGTCATATCACATATGTGACAGTATTTGTTAAAATAACGCTCAGATGTGTTATGATTGTATAAGTCACATATATCATAGTATTTTTGTGGCTTTTGAAACAACATTTGCTTAACCATGGATGTAGAGGCCATATTGGATCCTTGTTTGAATTTAGGAGTAGACTGGTTAAGCTTTTGTTTTTGTTGTGTGAGTTTGGTCATGATAACTTTTGGATGCTTCTTTTGAACACTAACACATTTCTTTAGCTCCTTAGATACAAATCTATTTTGAACAGCGAAAGACTTAGGACCTGAACCCGTTTTCAGATCAGAGTTAGATTTGATCTTTGGTTTTGATATTGTTTCAATATAGTATTCATGTCAAAAGTTCCTGCTTACACAAACTTCACAGGTTTAATTTGACTTGATTTGTTGTTTTGTTCAGACTGTTTAGCTTTTGGAGTTGGTTTTCTTCTTCTTTGATTTCTTGATGACTTCTTAGTGTTTTGTGGCTTAATTGAATCTTGAGAAGATTCTTTTTCACATTCTTTGTTTTGATTTATTCATTTGAGCTTGAATCATCTGAAGATGTAGTGTCTAATTTTTCTTCTTGGCATTTTCCTTTCATCTTGATATTCATCACATTAGATTTGTCATTATCTTGGTCAATTTGACACTTTTCTATGACACATTCACTTTTTGGAACAAATAGTTGTTTATTGTTTAGACGAGGTTCATAAGAGTTTACTTTAATTGGATGGCCATTCTTAATCTTTTCTGAATCTTTCTCCTCGAACATTTGAATATTTATTTTTTCAACTTCACTTTCAACAGTTTCTTGATCAAGCTTTTTCTTCTCTTGAAATTCTTTTGGTTTAGCTTTATTTTCTGGTGAATAGTCATGAGTATTGAAATTTTCTGGTAAAGTATTAGAGATTGATTCAGGCATAGGTTCATGTGTAAAACCTAACCCTGTTTTATCTTTATCCTTTCTTCCCATTACCAGTTGCTCAACTATGGTATTTGAGTTTTTTTACTTTAGCCAAAGCAACTTGAGTTGCAACATGTGCAAGTTTGTCTTGTTCAAGTGTTTTTGTCATTTCTTCAAGTTGTTTCTTAACTAATTCAAGTTTTTTTAGATTTTTGTTCCGACTTGCTTAATATGATATGATTTTAACATCAACAATTCTATGATCATGTTTCAATTTTCTGTGCATTGATTCTTCTTGCTTTACTTTATCACATATTTCGAATGAGTAATTTCTATAATGTTCAACATGTTCAAAACATGCTTTGTGTATAGTTTTTCTTTTACTTTAGTTGGAATTTTAGGATATGGACTTGAAGACTCAATGTCAGATGTAGAGTTTACAACCTTTGGTTGTTTAGACTTTTCCATAAGTAGAATTTCTTCTGTGTCCTCCTTTAGTCATAGTCTATCTCATTCTCTAATTCATCATATTTTAAATCATTGTTTTCAGACCAGTCTTCATTCATTTCAAAAATTATTGCTAATCCTGAAGTAAGATCGGCTATAAATTGTTCAGCATATGCACTCTAGTCATAACCATCTTTTATGCTTGCAACTAGAGCTTTCTTTGGTTCTTCAGCTGTCTTTTGATCATCTTTTCATTCGGGCATCGGCAGACTCTAATATGGTTTCTAGAATGTCTTTTGAGTCTGATGTTGATGTCTCTAATTATTTGAACTGCTTTGACCATTACCATTTTGAGTTCCTAGAGCTTTACGTTCTCTTGAAAAATGGCCATAACTATTGCAGTTGAAACATCTTGACTTTGACTTGTCAAAGCCAACTGTTTTATTTGCACTAGGCTTGTACTTCTTGTTCACATATGAGTGCTTTTGTGTTCTTTAAGCAATCATCATCATTTTCCAATTAAGGTCCATCTCTTCTACGTCATCAGGATCCATCTCAAATAAATCCTGCAAAACCAAAATCAATTTGAGTTAGATGACTAACCTAATAGGCTTGGAAGCTTGCCATAAAAGCTGTAAATGCAGTTTTGGACTCTTCATCCTGTAACAGGATATTTATAACATCTTTAACTTTGTTAGGATTAGTAGAGTTAGAAGATGGAGTCTCATTATGTGTTTTAGGCAGATAAGATTATAGAGGAGACTGTGTTTGTGGCTGAGTTGAATAAACTGGGGTACTAGTGAAAATTCAGCTCCCACAAACAGATCACCCTCATGTTCAGGAGTAGCATCATTTTTTGCAAGAAAGGCATTCTCTACAGTATTTGCTGGAGAAGCAACATACTTCTTTTGAGATGTAAAAGTAGATCTGTCATTATTTTGTGTCAATCATAAAAATAAGGTTAGGCAAATTAATATATAAATAAAATTCTCATACATGTTACTCATTATTTGACTAACCCCTCATAAATTATATGTGTTTATGTGTATATACATATGTTGTACGTATTCATGCTTGCATGCATGCACTAAAATTTATGTGTGCATGTATCCAAATACATAACTTTGTGACATCAAACACTTATATGATCAAAATATCACCACTATGTAACACCAAACATATCCAAATGAACCAAGATACAACCCATCCAAACACCACCATACAATACAACATCAAAGAAAACTTAGCATCAAAACAAAACTAAGCAAAGAAAAAACACCTAAACACCAACCCAATCTCTAGTCTCTGTTCATTAAGGATATAACCAACCGATTTTTGTGGTAATTAACACCTTAATCGGCTAGAACACATAGCCACACCTCACAACCGCCACCTAGCCATTGAGACACCAAGATTATTTCCTTGTTGACACCTAATAAACCTATGTTTAGCCTACTCATCAAGGCTAGGAGTAGCCTCATGATTATGCCCATTAAAGGTAATCGGACGACACCCATTAAAAGGGACAATCCGGTCACCTCCACACTCTCCATAACCAAACACAACCATCACTCTCTCTTAAAAACTCTCGGTCGCAACTGAACACAACCATCACACTCTTGTAGATACATGTGTCCCTAGTTTCTGATCTTAATGTAATATCTTTGTATTGTCTTACACTTATGTAATTGTAATTGTATGGGTACTTAATGAAATACAATATGTGGTTGTGCTTAATGTTGAATATTTCATGGTTGGTATGTAATAACGCTTATTGACTTGACTATCTAGGTTGTGGTTGTTTGAATATTATCTAAATCATTAATGACTATGAAACATATTCAAACTAAATCATGTGAAGTTCACATGTTATTGGCCCATACTAATGGACCATACGCATGAACAACTTCATGCTAATGAACCAGTCGTACGAATGAACAAGGAGACTGGATCAGTCGCATGATTGAAACATGAGATTGGCTCAGTCGCACGACTGAACACTAAGTCGTGCGAATGGATCAATCGCATGACTCAATCGCACGACTGAACCATGCTAATGGTTCAGTCGCCCGAATGAGAAACCTTAACCTATAAATACCACTTAATTCATGGAAAAACATGACACTTCGAATATCTTGATACCCAGACGTACCCTAGCCGTCCAGAGACCTCTAGTAACCTGCTCCAACTTCATAGATCGTAGTAGATCGATTGCTAATCGTTCTTCAAGTTTAGATTCAATCTTTAATTGATTCTACGTGCGTTCTCACTGATTGGATCACCAATCAAATAGGATTCCACAATATTTGATTCGGTAGATGCGTAAATCTGTTAGTATTCGTCGAGTACACGATCCATAACAAGTGGTATTAGAGCTTTGGCTCTAGATTTACGTGTGATTCAATCGTTTTGATATAAAAATTGTGTTTTTACGCTCAAAAACGCAATCTTTTATGTCAAATCGGGTTTTAGACGTCTCTTGATCGTAAAGTTAAGTTTTTTCCAGCATACGGCAATTAGGGTTAGCGAAAATTCGTGTTTTTGCGTTCAAACGCCTTAAACCTAGAAATTTTAGAAATCCAGCAGGTTCAGTCGCACGACTGAGGTCATACGCATTCCCCATACGCACGATTGGACTCAGCCGCACTTCCATTCATCCGACTGAGAAGCCTATTCGCATTATTCATCCGCATTAGTTCATTCGGCCGACTGAGTCATCCGCATTTGTTCAGTCGCATGATTGAACCATCCGCATAGTACAATCGCCCGAATAGCCCAATCACATAACTTCATTCGCACTAATACAAAAGGTTGGTTTAAAGTTAAAGTTAATAGCAACGGAAGACAATATTCAGCCTTTACACCAGGGAGAGACTCACGTATACAAAACTTACTGCTATTGGAGAATGAGGTGGGGAATCACAACAAACCCCCAAAGTTGATCACGTTAGACGAATATCCACAATGGAAACAAGTTTCGAGATCTACTTAAACGGAGTAGATCCAAATCTGTGGGATTCTATAGAGTCGGGGTACAGCATGCCTGTGGGAGCTAATGGTGTCAAACTCACACTTGGTGGCATGACTAACGGACAAAAGGTGAAATACAATGCAGAGAATAAAGTTTATGCTTTGCTTACTCAGTCAATCTGAAGGATATCTTTCATCAATTCTCGGAATATACACAAGCAAAAAAGCTCTAGGATGTATTGGAGAAACGGTATGACGAAAATGCATCATTGAAGGCCATAAAGGCTAAGGATTTAAAGAAGGAGTTTGACAGCTTCTCCTCGATAGGTAAAGAAAGCCTAGATGATGTGATCGATAGATTCTACCACTTGATGAGTGAGATGCACACTCATGGGGTAACGACATCGATGAAAGATAAAGTGTCCAACTTGCTGATGGATTACTGAAGAAATGGGCTTTCTTTGTCTCAAATCTCAAACAGAATGGTATGCTAAGAAGTTAGATATCAATGACTTTATTCTGAAATTGAGAGAGAAAGAGCTAAGGATGAAGTATAGAGCCCAAAAGTCTAACTATGATCAGATCCTGCGCTTTACAACGCGACTCCTCAGGCCAAGACATTCGGGCACCGCTGCAGACTGCCTTTGTGTCAAGCTCCGCTGGTCCAGCTCAAGCTTCTACTTCGTGGACAGAAACGTCAGGGTCGTCTGGTCCCCAACATATGATACCCAAAGCCAATGTAGCAAAGTTGAAGACCGAAAACTTCGGAAATGTGACAGTTGAGGTGGCTAAAGAGCACATGGATCTTTTAGCTGCTATAGTCCACTCTTATGATGGACTAATTGCTGGAAAGATTGGAAACTGTCATCTGGCTGATGAGGATTACGAGCAGGTGGACGAGACGGAGTTGGAACGGATGGATATTATGTGGGCCTTAGCGAGTGCTGTCCGACGAGCTAAGAAGTTTGTCAAAAAGACCGGATAGAACTTGGTTGCAACTAAGGACACAACCTTTGGTTTCGATAAGTCAAAGGTGACATGTTTCAACTGTGGTGAGAAAGGGCACTTCAAAAGGGAGTGTGTGAAGCCAAAGAAGACTGGCAATAGGAATCCTTTCTCCACCTTCAATCGTCAAGAGAAACCCACTAGCAGTCCTACTTCATCAAGCAAGGATCCTAAAGCCTTGACTACTAACGAGGATGAAGGACAGGACTAGAGCTTTCGGTTTGTCTCACCGAGAGAATCTAATATTGCTAGTGTGGAGGATATCGATTATGACTCGGCCAGTGAAGGAGATATAGCAGTAGAACTTGCAATGTCAACATCAGAAGAAACTGCACCAGTGGTCACCTACCTGCCTAAAGACGGGAAAACTATTACAACGTCAGAATCACCAGCTCCCGAAACATCGGATGCTGCAATGATGGCTGATTCTTCAGAAACCGCTCAGGTAAGTACTACTGACCAACTCTTTACTAATCATGCTTGTTCTGATTGTAATAAAATTAGGGAAAGCATTGATCTAAAATTTTCTAGGTTATTAGATCATCATGATAACTTAGTAAAGGACCTAGAACTATGCACTTAGGCTAACAGAGTTTTAAAAACAAAATGAGCATAGTTATAAAGAAAAGATAGACCTTTTGAACAAACAGCATAGGGAAACCAAATTTATAGCCTTTAACCAAGTTAATGACATTAGGTACTATCTTAACTCCCTAGAGGACACTAAGAAACAAAAGGCAGTTTTAGAAGTAGAAGTTAATTCCTAAAACAAAAACTGCATAGTTGGACTAGTTCTTCACACAGTCCAAAACTTAGTGAGAGAGAGAAACAATGGGGAGGGATTGGGTATAAAGTGGTTCCACCACCACATGAGATCTTGATGAACACAAAATGTAAACCAATTAATGATAATCCAATCAAGGATCATGTGGTGTCTACTCCTCTTGTAAGTGATCCAGATTACACATGTTCATCAAATGAATCTGGTTCTAAACAAAAGGTTAGAACCACTTCAAAGGCAAAAGGTAAAATGCCTTGCATTAATGTGGACAAAGAAATTGAAATGGTTAGTATAAATTCTGGTTCAACAAATGTCAAATCTGAATCTAAAAGGACAAGTAATAGTAACCTATCACGAGCATCATGTCAAAGTCCAGAGAATAGGAAAGAAAAAGATGTTAAAAATGTTAAAGCAATTAATTTTGTTAAACAAGACAAAACATCTAAGCAATCAAAGTTAAAAACAAAACAAAGTAAGGTCACCGGATGTCACATACGACTCCACAAAATCAGTTAAATTGTAAAGTCGAAAGCAGAGCTTGCTTCAGTTGTGGAGAGTATGGACACATTATGTCTCACTGTCCTTACTTTCAGACACCAAGAAGGAAAGTTGAACTCCCTGAACCAAAAAACTAGCTCTTTTAAGAGGAACTCAGTGACGCCACCTAAAAGAGATAGTGAACCCAAAGTTCAACACATTAGCCAGTCATCTATTTATCATAAACAGGCTTTACACAAAGCTGGACTATGGAAGGAGAAATCAACCTCATTGTCTGATAATGAGAACAAGAAGACATCTGAGCTTCCCTTACCCTCAAATGGTCAATAGGTAACATTTATGATGTGTGATGCCTCTGAGAAACCCAAGCCAGTGAAGGCTTGGGTTCCTAACCTGAACTGATGTTTTCAAATTGAATGTGCAGGGTGTTCACTATAATGTTGAGACCAACACGTGGATCATAGACAGCGGAGAATCCAGGAACATGACAGGGAACAGGACACTCCTATCAAATGTTCAAACAGATAAAAGGAGGTCACGTTTGTTGCTGGAAACAAAGGTAGGTACATCACAGCTCAAAGGGAAGTAGGTAATCAGAAAGTGAAGTTTGACAAGGTAAACTACATTCAACAACTTTAAAATAACTTGCTTTCTGTTTCTCAAATTTGTGATAAAGACTTTAATGTCGTGTTTGACAACAAGAAGTGCTATGTCCTGAAGAAGGACTACGTCATCCCGGAGGATCAAGTATTAATGTTTGTCTCAAGATATAAGGACCTTTATATCTTGGATCTATCGAAGGCCTCCACAACAGATCATGAAGTTCAATGCTTCTTGTCAAAAGCTACTGAGAAGGAATCCATCTCCTGCATTGGAGAATGGGACACATTAATCCACAGAAGATGAATCACTTGATCCAGAATGATCTAGTGAGAGAAGTTAACGTCAAAAACTTCCAACTTCCGGATTTCTGTGTTGCGTGCAAGAAGGGCAAACAGACGAAAAAGTCTCATAAGGAAAAAAAGTACACTCTATTGAACTTCCTCTTGAACTTCTTCACATGGATCTGTTTGGTCCAGTCAGTACAAGAAGCATTGTCGATGACTTATACTGCTATGTAGTTACTGATGATACTCAAGATTCACTTGGGTGATGTTTCTAAAATCCAAATCAGAGACATTTGAGTCATTCAAGGAATTAGTAACTACACTGGAGTCCTTATACAAGTTAAACGTACGTCAAGTGTGCTCAGACAATGGAACCGAGTTCAAGAATCAATGGATGGAGGCTTACTGCAAGGAAAAGGGAATTGTGCATCAATTCACCTCTACATACACTCCTCAGATGAACGGCGTTGCTGAAAGGAAGAATCGCAGCTTGATAGAGACGGCACAGACAATGCTAGCAGACTCAAAACTGCCTATCCAATTCTGGAATGAAGCAGTTGCAAATGCATGTTTACACTAAATAGAGTTCTGGTGGTTAAACGCCATGGAAAGACATGCTACGAGTTACTACAACGATGTAAACCAAGTCTAGAGTATCACGAGCCGTTTGGCGCTCTGTGCACCCTACTGAAGAAGACTCAGGAAGGGAAATTCAGTGAGAAAGCTGATGAAGGCATCTTTCTAGGATACAACATACCGAACAAGAGGGTCTACAACAACTCAACGGGTCAGGTAGAAGTATGGTGTAATGTTGATGATTAGAGATACACCACACCACCTGCTAGAAAAGGACCCGCCTTCTTTTTAGACTATGATGGATTCTTCAAGTCCTTCAACATACCACTCTCCACTTTTGATGATGTGTTAGCTACAAAGATGATGTATGATGTTCTAAACACACCAGCTCAGGAATCTACATCATCTGGCCTACAAGGCGATTCATCTACCAACTCAGGGGGAGCACTTACGGATAGTGACTCTTCCTCTGATGAAGAAGATGTGGAGACTGATCAGAACAATCAAGAGCAACAGGTTCCCCCTACCGATAGTCCACAAGCATCCGACATTGATGCCTCTGCATCTTCGGAACCTCATACTCCTACTGCCTCAGATACTGAACGAATGTTCATAATCTTGACTCGAGGTAGTTGTACCAACCACTCCTAGTTCACGACTAAATGTGTATCATCCTTTGGATAATGTCATTGGAGATGTGAGATCAGGAGTTCAGACCAGAAATCAGTTGTATTCAACTGATTATGCCTCAATGATAGAAAAAGGTTACATTCATGATGGTGCATATCATTGCTTTGTGTCTCATTTTGAGCCAAAGTATGTTAGTGAAGCCTTGAATGATGAGGCATGGGTGAGTGCCATGCAAGAAGAACTTCTTTAATTCAAGAAGTTAGGTGTATGGACTCTAGTGGGTAGACCTAAAGGTGCTAAGGTCATTGGCACAAAATGGGTCTTGAAATGCAAGAAAGATGATCAAGGCGTGATCATCAGAAACAAGGCTCGACTACTTGGCCAAGGATTTCGACAAGTCGAGGGCATTGACTACAATGAAGTGTTTGCACCCGTGGCAAGAATGGAAGCTATCCATATCTTCCTTGCCTATGCATCTTATATGAAGATTAAAGTTTATCAATCTGATGTAAAGAGTGCTTTCCTTCATGGTGAAATAAGAGAGACAGTGTATGTCAGTCAACCCGAGGGATTTGAGGATCCATATCATCGGGACAGAGTTTACAAACTCAACAAGGCTCTATACAGGCTTCATCAAGCTCCTAGACCCTGGTATGAGAAACTCTCAACTCACCTTGTGAAACACGGTTTTCGTAGAGGTGTCATTGACTGTACACTATTCATAAAAGAACAGGATGGAGACTCTTTACTGCTTGTTCAAATCTATGTCGATGACATAATCTTCGGTTCAAAGAGTGAAGATCTATGTAAAGAGTTTGAAGTAGTAATGAAGGCCAAGTTTGAGATGAGTGCCATGGGAGAGATGAAATTCTTTCTCAGGTTACAGGTGGATCAGACACCAAAAGGGATTTTCTTACATCAGACCAAGTATGTAGGAGATATCCTCAGTCGGTTTGACATGGAGAATGCTTCCGCAGCTAGGACTCCACTAGCTACAAACCATGATGTAGCACCCGACGAGAATGGTGATCTGGTCAATGCCACTATGTACCGAGGTATGATTGGATCTCTCATGTACCTCACTGTCTCAAGACCTGATATCATGTACGTGACATGTTTATGTTCAAGATATCAGGCAAAGCCAAAAGTTAACCATCTGATAGGGGTCAAAAGGATCTTTTGTTATCTGAAGGGTACTCCAACACTTAGGTTGTGGTATCCTCATGACGATGATTTCGAGCTGACAGCATATAGTGACTCGGATTACGAAGGTTGCAAGATGAACTACAAGTCTACATCAGCGGGATGACAATTCTTTAGGAAGAGATTAGTGACCTGGCAGTGTAAGAAGCAGACCTTGGTTGCTTTGTCAACCTGTGAAGCCGAATACGTTGCTGCTGCAAGTTGCTGTTCATAAATCATATGGATTCAATAGCAAATGCGGGACTACGATTTGAAATTCTTTCTACTCCTATTTTTGTTGATAACTCTGCTGCGATTGCAGTAACTAAAAATCTGATCCAACATCCTAAGACCAAACACATCGATATAAAATATCACTTTATATGGGACTGCTTCGAAAAGAACTTAATCGATATGATTAAAATAAATATTGATTTTCCACACGCTGACCTCTATACAAAGGCTTTTGACAAACCACGTTTTCTATATTTGTTAGAGGTCAACGGCGTTAAAAAGAAAAGTGATGTAATTCCCGATGATGACCATGTGTAGTCCGATGCGTATTGTCTATTTGTCTTTTAATTTTATTTTTATTTTTATTTTGTTTAAGTAGCTTAATTACATTAATGTTATTCGGTTCCTATTAAAATCCTAAAAGCGTAAATCGTCACAGCTTTAGAATTTTAGGGGGAGAATAGGTCAGTTAGTAACATTAACAAAAAAATAAATAAAAAAACGAGGAAGAATGAGAGGCTGGCTGATAGAAAGTAAATCGTATCTATGATACCGATTCAAGGATTTTGGAAAATGATAGTACACAGTACAACTCACTTGGGACTTTAAAATACTAAATAAAATAAGATGCGAAGTTCAAAGTATAAGTCAGTGTAGTCTGATCAATATAAAAGGAAAAATGATAGTAAGACTAGCTACTACTAAGGTAACATAAAGAAAGTAGACCTAAAGGTTGTTAGACCACATATGATATGTTGGTAGATTCAACATGATAGACGATTAGACCTTATTGGTGATCTCAAGAACAAACTAAGTTGTTCAACAAGCTGTGGGTTAACATCTTTCCCTGGTTAACACAATCAACAAATTCCAATAAGGGGTGATGAGCAGAATAAACGCTACAAATGTGTGCGTAAGACCAAAATATGAGCAAAAGCAATCAAACTAATAACTTATGTTGTTGGTGAGAACTATGCAAAAAGATGAAAAATGCTCAAACAAGAAGATAGGTTATGTGCCTCTCTGTTGTGCGGTGGCACTGACCTGAGGATAAGCATACCCTATATATTCTAGACTTCATTGTTGTTTGCTGCCTCTCTATTGTGTGGTGGCACTGACCTGAGGCTTGGCTTCTCTTTGATAGTTCTAAGAATAGTTTCTTCTTAAAAGATGCCCTCAGAGCGCTCAAAGATCTCCTGAGGAATGTTAATTACCATATAAGTGTCAGATCTACAAATGCCTATTGAAATAATCAAACCTAAACTATCACCAATCTGTGTCAAAGGTCTGTGTATGGATTTAAGAGGACCAGTATACTGCCAATCATCATGGCTGCAATTCATGAAAGTCCAAATCAAGGTGGGATCTAATAGTACTAGTATGATTTCCTAAACTTGCTAATGACTCTAGATGAAAAACAAGAATTGAGCATCAAAAGATGTTGATAACAATGTCCCAAATGATTTGACTTGCCTGTATGATTCCAATTTGAATTAGTCCAGTTATGGTCAAAAGTAATTGAAGCTACCTATTCCAGAACCGAATCCATTAGATGTCTATCTTAGGATTTATACCTCACACAAAAAGTCAAAAACAAGTTTAGTTTTGTATTTTAGTTTAAGTTTTGTATTTTAGTTTAAGTCTTTTATTTTATTTCGATTTAGTCAATTCAGTTTGTTTAATATCGGACTACGTCATGGAATTCAGTAAGGGAGTTAATCATCTAAAAGGGTCACGTCTGAGGTGACCACACGTGTTTTCAAAGGTAAAATCAGTCACGTCTGAGGTGACAAATTTGTTTAAAAGGATCACGTCTGAGGTGGTCAAAAGTTTTTCGAGTAAAAATGATCATATCTGAGATGATCAAATGCACATAAAGTTTAATCAAAATTTAAAAAGGGTTAAGTGAGAAATGGTCATAAAGTCAAAATCAAGAGTATGATCCAATTGCACCAATGGACCATGAGTATGGACCAACCGTGCGAATGAACCATACTCATGGACTAAACAGCCGAATGGCACATGAGTATAAACCATTCACCTGAATGGCTTATCTGAATGAGCCAGTTGACCGAATAGAACTGTGCGAATGAGTCAGTCGCCCGACTGAAATCTAGTCGGCCGACTGAATGTAGTCGACTGAGCCAATCGCACAACTGAGGTCCATTCGCCCGAATAAACCGAGCGAATGGGTCCAGTCGGCCGATTAAAATCAGATTCAGTATAAATAGGGCCACAGTCGATCGCATTCGACTCATCACCCCCTAATCGCCCCCATATCGCACAGACAACCGTTACCCTGCCAAAATTTCATTAGACCATAATTTCTTACTCCTATTGATATACTGACGATCGTGGCTTGTTATACAGGTACAATGTGATGATATCTCACTGAAATCTGATGAAATGGTGCCCTATTTTTTAAAAATGGACCAAACAAGAACCTAACCACTTAATGGACTAATAACCTAACTAAACTGAGTAAAATGTTTAAATTAAAGCTATTAGGTTAGTAGTTAAGTGATTGCGAGTCTAAAGAACCATTACACGAAGTTTAATTTCAAGAATTGGTTTAAAATCGAATCTCAGTCGATCGAAGAGTCGGTCATGCGACTGGACACCAAGATGAACTCCAATCGCACGATTGAGTTGGTCGAATGGCTCAATCGGCCGAATGGATCATACGGATGAGCTCGGTCGGCCGAATGGATCACACGGATGAGCTCAGTCGGCCGATTGAACCAATCGCAGGTTTAGTCAACCGATTGAACTCAGTCGCATACTCAGTCACCGACTGTATCCAGTCGCATGCCAAGTCAACCGACTGAACACAGTTGCATGGTTCAATCACATGAATGAACCAGAATGAATTCAACCAAGTTAATTAGAAGTGATTTGTGTTGTGTGGTTAGCTAATGTGTATGTGTTTTGTGTTACAGATTGATGGCAGAGAAGTGGTCCATCAACCCCAAGCACAACATATGTGCTCACTTGGACTCCAAAACTCAAAATTGTGTCGAGATTGTAGGGATCATCGCTTTTCTCAAGCAATCACGGATCCACAAGGCGATATCTACACCATGCACCCTTTATAGGTCTATACAACAGGCCTTCTGGGAGAATGCATCGGTTGACCGATCATGTGAGTCGTACTGCATAAGGAGTTCTATCTTTGGTTTGGACATAGAGATCATGGCTGAAGACATTCAGCGTGTACTTGGGATGGGAGATGATACAGACCACCCCACCAGACTTCACCTACTGATGGTGAGAGGGTGCTTCATGAGGATGAAGTACGCTGGGGATATCAACGCAGGGGTGCTCAATAAGAGCAACCTGTGCCCCCAGTACAAGTACTTGGCACATTTCATCCTCAAGTGCCTAGCGTCTCGAAGGGGTGGGTTCGATGACCTATCAGACCAGATTCAAAATGCCTACATGGCACTGGTGCTGAACCACCCTTTCAGCTTTTCTAGCATGATCTTCTCCTACCTAATAGAGAACTTGGAGGTGACGGGCAAAGAGGGTTTCTGCATGTACCCTAGGTTCTTATAGATGATATTTGATGAGAAGCTGCCCACACTGCCAAAGGATAGCCACGACGCTATGGCATTAGAGATTATGGATGATACGACGCTGGGTCATATGAAGGTATACCGGGGAAAGCAAGTCAAGCCCCCGGTAAAGAGACTTATAGGCCATCTGGCCAAGGTGGACTACGTGGCACCAGGGAAGCGTAAATGGCATCACGTAGATAGTCATTCGGATGTCGAGCAGCTAGAGCTACTTGAAGACGACTCCGACGACGACGACAGCGGCAATGGTGGAGATGCGGGGCCTACTCAACCTAGGGCCCCCACTGCTGATATAGCATCTCCAGCATCAACCCAAGGTGGGGCAGAGGCTGCAGGGTTCCATCAGGACTTTCATCTTGATGATAAGGAGGAGACGGACGAGGAGCCCCTAACCCGCACTGTGGGGAGCCGGGTGGTTGCCACCGACCGAGGTATTCGGGAGGTTGGTGGACGCCCTGGCGAATCTGGGGAGGCTGACATTGATCCTATGTATGCTCTTGATCAGTCCAGCAGTGTTCCAGGGGGAGCATCCACCTCAAGGGGATCGAGGAAGAAAAGGATGGCTCAGCCCCACGGGTTGAAAAAGAAGAAGAGAAGGATGATCTTCATCACCACTACCACTACTACCACCTCTTCCACCACTCCACCCACTACTACCATCCCATCCACCACAGCACCAACTTCATCTATACCACCCCCAATCTTCACCATTCCACCACCACCTTCATCTATACCACCCCCAATCTTTACCATCCCACCACCACCTTCATCTATACCACCCCTAATCTTCACCACTACCACCACCACCACCACCACCACCACCACTAGCCACCTAGCAGGACCATCATCTTACCCATCTTTCACATCTGGATCCTCTCTACCTCTTAGTGGGGTAGAGGAACGGCTCTCGGCACTTAACCAAATAGTGGTGAAGCTGTTGGCAGCCGACGATGAGAAGACTGCCCAGATTCGTCAGCAAGTAGATCTTACTACTGCACAATCTCAGCAGATATCTCAGCAGGCTCAGCTGATTGAGCAGCAGGCCCAACAGATTGCTACACAGAGCTCAGAGGTGTCTCAACTCCAGGAGCAACATGTCCAATCAGCCAAAAGGATAGAGGAGTTGGAGACTACCAACAAGACCATCATGCTGAGGCTCAAAGGATCTAAAAAGGAGCCACTAAAGATCAAAGAGGGAGATGGAGATAATGGAGATGATGGTGTTGATGATGACAGTGATGATGATGATGATGATGATGATGGTGATGAGCAAGGAGATGATACTGATGCTGGTGATGATGCTGATGATGATGTTGATGATGATGATGAGGATGCATCTGCTATGGGTGCCATATCTGCAAGTGAAAGGAGGAGCAAAAGGACTCAAGATCAAGGTGCCTCCACTTCAGCCCCATCAGCAGAGGAGCATATGATATAAGACAAGAGTAATACTTAGTTGTTTATGTTATTTAAATCATATGTATTTGAATCTTGTATCAAATTAATGTAATGAATGTTTATATTTAATGTTGATGTTTTCTGTTTTGATTATTAACTAATGAGTGCTATGTTACACGTTTTAAATCAAGCAGATCTAAACTTCCAGAGAGATGATATTGATTTTCTGAAGCCAGAGTACCTGAGATGTACAACTTGCAGCAGCAATGTACTCTGCTTCAGCAGTGGATGTAGCAACTGAAGTTTGTTTCTTACTCTGCCAAGAAACTAAACAATTGCCTAGAAATTGGCATCCACCAGATGTTGATTTTCTGGTTAATTTACACCCTGCATAGTCACTATCAGAGAAAGCAAGTAATTTGCAAGAGTGCCCAGTGGAATACCAAGGTCCTAGAGATTGAGTTCCTTGCAAGTATCTGAAGATCCTTTTGACTGCAATCGTATGGGATACTTTAGGTGCAGCCTGAAATCTAGCACAGACACAAGTTGCAAACATAATGTCTGGTCTAGAAGCTATAAGGTACATCAAGGAACCAGTAATACATCTGTAAAGAGTTTCATCAACTGCTTACCTTTCTGATCAGCATCCAGTTGTGTGGTGCTGCACATGGGAGTAGAACAAGGCTTACAATTTTGTAAATCAAACTTTTTGAACAGATCCTTTGGATATTTTGACTGATGAATGAAAGTTCCATTAGCCATTTGTTTGATTTGCAAACCCAGAAAAAACTGTAATTCTCCCATGGCACTCATTTCAAACTTTTGTTGCATCAACTTAGTAAAGGCATCACACAACTGTGGATCAGAGGATGCAAAAATAATATCATCTACAGAAATTTGAACAAGGAGCTTATGCATGCCTACTTTCTTAATGAACAAAGTTTTATCTATGGAGCTTTAGTGAAATTGTTTTGAAGAAGAAAGTTAGACAGTGTTTCATACCAAGCTCTAGGAGCTTGTTTTAACCCATAAAGAGCCTTATCAAGCTTATACACACAATCTGGATGTTTATGATCTTCAAAACCTGGTGGTTGACACACATAAACTTCTTCTTTTATTTTACCATATAAGAATGCACTTTTGACATCCATTTGAAAAACTTTAAGATTATGGAAAGCAGCATAAGCTAAGAACAATCTGATTGCCTCCAGTCTGGCTACAGGGGCAAAGGTTTCATCATAATCAATACCTTCTTCTTGTGAAAACCCCTGTACAACCACTCTGGCCTTGTTCTTGACAATTTGACCTTTTTCATCAGTTTTATTCCTAAACACCCATTTAGTGCCTATTGCACACTTACCTTGGGGTAGAGGAACCAGTTCCCACACTTGCTGCTATTGAAACTGAAGAAGCTCAAGTTGCATGGCTTCAACCCATCCATTGTCTCTTAATGCAATATGATAGTTCTTTGGCTCTTGTTGACTGATGAAGAGAGCATAAAAGCAGAAATTGGACAATTGACGTCTAGTTGAAACGCCAGCATTGATGTCACCAATGATCTGAGACATGGGGTGATTCTTTAGTTCTTGGTACTCAATATGATCTGTGCAAGTGTTTGTAGGAGATTCAGCAACAACAGATGTTGATCCATACTCTTGAAACCTAGAATGAGATGGCAATTCAAATGAAGTAGAGGATTCAGAGATCTCATCAGCATTTGTTGTGGATGGAGCTGCTGAAGCTACAGGAACATCAAGTTTAGTAGACTCAGGCAGGTGATCACTAAACCTTGCATTTGTACCACCAGATGGATGACTAGTTGCAGGAGATGATGGATTCACAGAATCTGCAACAGCTGGAGACTGATAAGGAACATATTGCAGTATGTCCAAATCAAATAACTCCACAGGGTTTTGTGGGATTTTGTCCTTTGGAGATTCATTAAACTTTACATACAAGGTTTCTTTAACTATCTTTGTTCTGCAATTAAAAACTCTCTATGCCTTGCAAGTAGATGAATACCCAAGAAAGTACCCTTCATCCACCTTTGATTCAAACTTTTGAAGTGGAGTCTTTGTGTTAAGAATGTAACAGGGACACCCAAATGCTCTAAAAAAGGAAATCAGAGGGGCCAAATGATGTGACATTTCATAAGGAGTCTTCATCAACCACTGATTTACTAACACTCTATTTTGCACATAGCAAGCTGTGTTGACAGCTTCAGCCCAAAAGGTTAGTGGCAAACCAGAATCAGCCAACATTGACCTTGCGGCTTCAATAAGGGTCCTGTTCTTTCTCTCCACCACACCATTTTGTTCAGGAGTTCTTGGAATGCTATACTGCCTCTTGATTCCCTTAGATAAATAGAATTCATCAAGTGTGTGGTTTCTAAATTCTGTGCCATTATCACTCCTCACACACTTGACTGGAAGGGAGTACTGCTTTCCCACATACAACATGTTGATACATGTATGTCCCTAGATCATGATATGAAATGTAATAGATCTTGTTTATCTGATTCGGATGTAATTTGATATGATTAATGAAATGTTATTGATTTTTTGTGATTTGTAATGTCTAATATTTCATTAATGAGTCGATATTGAATGGTTAATTAGGTTAGTGATTGTTTGAATGATTACACATAATGTTTATTAATTAATACATTCAAACTTAACATAATGAAGTTCTCATGCGAATGGCCCACGCGAATGGACCACACACATGAATAACATCATACGATTGACTCAGTCGCACGACTGAACCAGGAGACTGGATCAGTCGTATGATTGACACATAAGATTGGCTCAGTCGCACGACTGAACACTCAGTCGTGCGGATGGATCAACCGCATGGTTCAATCGCACGACTGAACCATACTTATGGTCCAGTCGCCCGAATGAACAATACTAACCTATAAATACAATCCAATTCGTGGAAAAATGGGAGAATTCATTCTATTACGACTCCAGACGTACCCTAGCCGTCCAGAAGCCTCCCAATTCGTTCTCCAAGTTCATAGAACACATTAGATCGATTCCCAATTGATTTCTAATGTTAGTTTCAATTCTTTATTGATTCTTCGTGTGTTCTAACTGATTGGATCGCCAATAAAATAGGATTCCACACTATTTGATCTTGTTTACACGCTAATCACTAGGTATTTCATTCAAATACCAGGTCCTAACAATTGGTATCAGAGCCTTGGCTCTTGATTACGTGTGATTCAATCAAGATTGATAAAAAGTTTGTGTTTTTGCACTAAAAACGCAATCTTTTGTGTCAAAAGTGATCTTGGACGTTCCCTGCTCATCAAAGTTTGGTTTCTACGGACTTAGGCGATTAGACCTTGCGAAATTTTGAATTTTCACGGCTAAAACACTTTTAACCTAGATTTTTTGCAAAACAGCAGCTTCAGTCGCACGAGTGAGCCATTCGCACGACTGGACCTCATTCGCATTGCTCAGACGCACGATTGGACCTAGTCGCATCTCCATTCGTACGATTGAACCATTCGTTCGCAGTGTTCATACGCATCAGCTTCATTCGCACGACTGAACCAATTGCTTAGTTCAGCCGCACGATTGAACCAATCGCATAGTTCATTCGCACGGATAGCCCAATCGCATCCTTCAGTCAAACCAGTTGACAGTTTGTTTTAGTAGACTTAAAGTTATTCGCCATGGAAGATCAAATGTCAGCATTTACTGCTGGGAAGGACTCTAGGATCCAGAACCTGCTGTTACTTGAGAGTGAGGTGGGTAATCATAATAAACCACCAAAGCTCTTAACGTTGGATGAGTTTCCCCACTGGAAACAACGTTTTGAGATCTACCTTAATAGAGTGGATCCGAATCTGTGGGAAGCTATCAAGATTGGGTATAGTACGCCGGTGGGAGCCGATGGAGTAAAGCTAACCTTAGGAGGGATGACAGACGCGCAGAAAGTTAAATATAATGCAGAAAAGAGGGTTTGTGCATTGATTACATAGTCTAGCCCTAAAGACATTTTCCACCAGTACTCAAAGAATAAGCAGTCCAAGAAACTATGGGATGAGCTGGAAAAGAGGTACGACGGGAATGCTTCGTTGAAGGCAATCAAGGATAAGGAGTTAAAGAAGGAATTTGATAACTTCTCATCGATGGGAAACGAGAGTTTGGACGATGTTATAGATAGATTCTACCATCTGATGAGTGAACTGCATACACATGGGGTGGCTACTACCATGGAAGAGAAAGTTACTAACTTGCAGAGGGATTGCCGAAAAGTGGGCTTCATTCGTGTCTAACCTGAGACAGAATGGAATGCTGGCAAAGTTGGATATAAATGACTTCATTCTAAAGCTACGAGAAGAAGCACTTAGGATGAAGTACAGAGCTCAGAAGTCTTCTATACTCAGAATCCAGCTTTGTACAATGCCACGCCTCAAGCTAAGACATCTGAGCACCTCTCCAGACTGCATTTGTGTCTAGCTCATCGGGTCCTTCACATGCTTCTCCTTCAGGATCAGACACGTCGGGGTCTTCTTGTACCATCATATTGGATCTGAAACAAATGCTACTAGACTGAATACCGAGAACCTCGATAATGTGACGGTAGAAGTAGCTCGAGAACACATGGATCTTTTGGCTGCAGTGGTTCATTCTTATGATGGACTTGTTGCTGGGAAGATTGGAAACTGTCATCTGGCAGACGAGGACTACGAGCAAGTGGACGAAATGGAGCTTGAGAGAATGGACATAATGTGGGCCTTAGCTAGTGCTGTCCGGAGAGCGAAGAAGTTGTGAAAAAGACCGGACAGAACTTGGTAGCTACTAAGGATACCACATTGGGCTTTGACAAGAGCAAAGTGACCTGCTTTAACTGTGGGGAGAAGGGGCACTTCAAAAGAGAATGTGTTAAGCCAAAGAAGACGGGAAACGGGAACCCATTCTCATCCTTCACTCGTCAAGACAAGCAAGCTACTAGTTCTACTTCATCAAGCAAGGATCCAAAAGCCTTGACTGCTCATGATGATGAAGGACAGGACTGGAGCTTTAGGTTTGTCTCTCCAGGGGAATCAAACATTGCAAGTGTAGAAGACATTGACGATGATTCCGCAAGTGAAGGAGATCTAGCAGTTGAGATAGCAATGTCAAATATTGAAGAGACAACTGCATCTGAGGTCAGCTACAAGCCTAAAGAGGAGACTACCAGAGCAAAGACAGAAAAAACAGAATCACCAGAACCAGAGACATCTGATGCTGCGTTGATGGCTAATGCTTCTGAACCAACTCAGGTAAGTACCACTGACCAAAGTTTGATAATCATGCTTGTTCTGATTGTACTACATTTAGAAATAGCATAGATGAGAAATTTGCTAGGTTATTAGATCATAATGATAACTTGGTAAAAGATTTACAACTGTGCACTAAGGCTAATAGAGTACTAAAACAAAATGAGCATAGTTACAAAGAAAAGATAGACCTTTTGACTAAACAGCTTAGGGAAACCGAAGTAGTTGCATTTAATCAAGCTAATGACATTAGGTACTATCTAAACTCCTGGAAGACACTAAGAAGCAAAAGGCAGTTCTAGAAGTAGAAGTAAACTCATTAAAACAGAAACTGCACAGTTGGACAAGTTCATCACACATAGTCCAACACTTAGTAAGAGAAAGAAACAACGGGGAGGGCTTGGGTTACAAAGTGGTTCACCACCACCTGAGACCTTGATGAACACTAAGAGTAGACCAGTAAATGATACCCCATCAAGGATCATGTGGTGTCTACTCCTCTCGTTTGTGATCTAGATTCCTCATGTTCATCTATTGAATCTGGAAACAAACAAAAGGAGACCACTTCAAAGGCAAAGGGTAAATTGCCTTGTGTTAATCTAGAAAAAGAGTTTGAAAAGGTTAACTTAAAGCCAGGGTCAAACAGAGTCAAATCAGATTCTAAAAAGACTTCAAATAGTCAAAAACCAATTAACCAAAAGAAAAAAAATGTTAAACATGTTAGAACAGTTAAACTGTTAAACAAGAGAAAACATCAAGAGAGCCAGAGTCAAAACCTAAAGTGAGTGATGTTACTAAAGTGTCACACACGTCTCCACAAAGAAAGTTTAATCATAAAGTTAGATAGCAGGTCATGCTTCAACTGTGGAGAATGTGGACACATTGCTTCCTATTGTCCTTATTATCAGACACCTAGGAAGAAGATTGAACTTCAGGACTCAAAACCTAGGTCTCTAAGAGGAGTTCTTTAACTCCACTTAGAAGAACTAGTGAACATAAAGTTCAACCCATAGCCAGTCGATTGTTTATCACAAACAGGCATTGCATAAATCTGGCTTATGGAAAGAGAAGTCAACCTCTATGTCTGAAAATGATGACAAGAAGGAACCTGAGCTACCCTCACCCTCTAAGGGTCAATGGGTTGAATTTTTGATATGTGATGCCTCTGGGAAACCCAAGCCAGTAAAGGCTTGGGTTCCTAACCTAAACTAATCCTTCACATTGTATGTGAAGGGTGTTCGCTACAGTGCTGAAACTAACACGTGGATTGTAGACAGCGGAGCATCCAGGCACATGACAGTAAACAAGGCACTTTTATCTAACGTCAAGCAAATAAAAGGAGGGCATGTTTCGTTTTGGAAACAAGGGAGGATATATCACAGCTCAGGGAGAAGTGGGAAATCAGAAAGTTAAGTTTGATAAGGTGAACTATCTTCAACAACTTCAAAATAACTTACTTTCTGTTTCCCAAATCTGCGATAGGGGATTTAAAGTCATCTTCGACGACAAGAAGTGTTACGTGCTCAAGAAAGATTACGTGATCCCAGAAGACCAAGTTTTGATGACTGCCTCAAGATATAAAGACCTTTATGTTTTGGATAGTCAACAGCTGCTATAAGGATCATGAAGTTCAGTGTTTTCTATCTAAAGCTACTGAGAAGGATTCCATCTCCTGGCATAGGAGAATGGGACACATTAGTCAAAGGAAGATGAATCACTTGATTCAGAAGGATGGTGAGAGGAGTTAATGTCAAGAACTTCCAGCTTCCTGATTTTTGTGTAGCTTGCAAGAAAGGCAAACAGACGAAGAAGTCTCATAAGGGAAAAGAAAATTCATTCAATAGAACTTCCTCTTGAACTTCTTCACATGGATCTGTTTGGTCCAGTCAGTACAAAGAGCATAGCAGGCGACTTGTACTGTTTAGTGGTTACTAATGACTACTCAAGGTTCTCGTGGGTAATGTTTCTGAAGTCCAAATCAGAAACATTTGAGTCCTTCAAGGAGTTAGTAACCACACTGGAATCTCTCTACAAGCTAAAGGTTAGACAAGTACGCTCAGACAACGGGACGGAATTCAAGAACCAGTGGATGGAGGCTTACTGCAAGGAAAAGGGAATTGTACATCAATTCACTTCTGCTACACACCTCAGATGAATGGTGTTGCTGAGCGGAAAGAACAGAAGCTTGATAGAGACAGCACGGACTATGCTGGCAGACTCGAAACTGCCTATTCAATTTTGGAATGAGGCAGTTGCTAATGCATGCTATACACTGAATCGAGTTCTGATTGTCAAGCGCCACAGAAAGACATGTTACGAGCTATACAAAGACGCAAACCAATTTGGAGTATCTCGAACCATTTGGCGCGTTGTGCACACTGCTGAAGAAAACACAAGAAGGTAAATTCAGCGAGAAGGCGGATGAAGGCATCTTTCTAGGAACAACATACCGAACAAGAGGGGTACAACAACTCAATGGGTCTAGTAGAAGTGTGGTGTAATGTTGACGTTCAGCGATATACCACACCACCTACTGGCAAAGGACCCGCCTCTTTATCGACTATGATGGATTCTTCAAGTCCTTCAACATCCCCTCTCTCCCTCGGATGACGAGTTAGCTACACGGATGATGTATGATATCTTGAATACAAACATCTAGCTCACAGGGAGGAATCTACTCAGTCAGGGGGAGTAGTCGACGACAGTGACTCCTCTGAAGATGAAGCTGAAGAAGATGACCAGAACAGTAAGGAGGGACAGGTTCCAGATCCGGAAAGTCCACAACCATCTACCAGTGATGCACCTTTGACTTCGGAGCCTCAAACTCCAACTACCTCAGCTGCAGAACCAAATGTTCATAATCTTGGCTCTGAGGTAGTTGTTCCTACTACTCCAGGATCACGACTAAACGTCTATCATCCCCTAAACAATGTCATTGGGGATGTCAGATCAGGAGTACAAACCCGAAATCAGCTATACTCAGCTGATTACGCCTCAGTTATGGAAAAGGGATATATTCATGATGGTGCTTATCGGTGTTTTGTCTCACAGTTTGAGCCAAAATACGTCAGTGATGCACTAAATGATGAGGCGTGGGTGAGTGCCATGCAAGAAGAACTTCTTCAGTTCAAGAAGTTAGGTGTATGGACTCTGGTTGATAGACCTAAAGGTGCTAAGGTCATTGGCACCAAATGGGTTTTGAAATGCAAGAAGGATGACCAAGGGGTCATTATCAGAAACAAGGCTCGATTGGTGGTTCAAGGATTTCGCCAAGTCGAGGGAATTGACTATAATGAAGTGTTTGCACCCGTGGCAAGGATGGAAGCCATTGCATCTTCCTTGCCTATGCATCGTACATGAAGATTAAAGTCTACCATTAGATGTGAAGAGTGCATTCCTTCATGGGGAAATCAGAGAAACAGTCTATGTCAGTCAACCCGAGGGATTTGAAGATCCTTATCATCGGGATAGAGTTTACAAACTCGACAAGGCTTTATACGGGCTTCATCAAGCTCCAAGAGCTTGGTATGAGAAACTCTCGACTCATCTTGTGAAACACGGCTTTCGCAGGGGAGTCATTGACTGCACATTATTCATCAAAGAAAAAGGTGGCGACCTACTGCTGTACAGATCTATGTCGATGACATAATCTTCGGTTCAAAGAACGAAGAGTTATGCAAAGAATTTGAAGCAGTTATGAAGAAAGAATTTGAGATGAGTGCTATGGGGGAGATGAAGTTCTTTCTCGGGTTACAGGTGGATCAGACTCCAAATGGGATATTTCTACATCAGACCAAGTATGTAGGAGACATTCTCAGTCGTTTTGACATGGAGAATGCTTCTGCTGCTGGGACTCCACTTGCTACGAATCACGATATAGCACCTGATGAAAATGGAGATCTTGTAGATGCCACAATGTACCGAGGAATGATTGGATCCCTCATGTATCTCACTGCCTCAAGACCTTATATCATGTATGCTACATGTTTATGTTCTAGATATCACGCTAAGCCTAAGGTCAACCATCTGATCGGGGTCAAGAGGATATTTTGTTATCTGAAATGTACACCCACACTTGGGTTGTGGTATCCTCATGATGATGGCTTTGAGCTCACGGCGTATAGTGACTCAGATTACAGGGGCTGCAAGATGAATTACAAGTCTACATCAGCAGGGTGTCAATTCTTTGGGAGAAGATTAGTTACCTGGCAATGTAAGAAGCAGACATCGGTTGCATTGTCAACTGTGAAGCCGAATACGTTGCTGCTGCAAGTTGCTGTTCACAAATCATCTGGATTCAACAGCAAATGCGGGATTACGGTTTAAAGTTTTCTTCTACTCCTATTTTTGTTGATAACTCTGCTGCAATTGCAGTAACTAAAAATCCGGTCCAACATCCAAAGACCAAACATATCGGTATTAAATACCATTTCATAAGAGATTGTTTTGAAAAGAACTTAATTGATATGGAAAAATTAATACTGATTTTCAACGCACTGACCTCTATACTAAAGCCTTTGATAAACCATGTTTTCAATATTTGCTAGAGGTCAACGGCGTTAAAAAGCAAAGTGATGTTATTCTTGATGATGATCATGTGTGGTCCAATGTAGCTTAATAAATTTTTCATTTTATTTTACTTTATTTGATTAATTTAGTCCGTTTTAAAATTAACCTCATGTTATTCTGCTGTTTATTAAAATCCTAAAATAATTAAACCAGTTTTGATTTTAGTATTTTAGGGGGAGACTAAGTCAGCAAGTAACATTATTAAAAAAAACGAGGGAGAAGGAGTGGAAAGCTGATATAAGGTAGATCGTATATGTGATACCGATTCAAACTCTATGGAATATGATAGTACACAGGAACAAATCAAGAGGGACTTTAAAATTTTAATTTAGAAAAGATGCAAACATTCAAAGTATAAGTCTGTGTAGTCCAAGCAATATAAAAGGGAAGATGATAGAAAAACTGGTAACTCCTAAGGTAACACAACGAGAGTAGACCGAGAGGTTGCTAGACCACAATTGATATGTCGGTAGATTCAACACAATAGATGATTAGACCTGACTGGTGATCTCAAGATCAAACTAAGTTGTTCAACTGACTGTGGGCTTCCATCTTATCACTGGTTAACACAATCAACATATTCCAATAAGGGGTAATGAGCATGTAAACGCCACAAATGTGTGTGGATGACCATAAATAGAAAAGCACGAAATAATGAAAGAAAAATGCTATCAAGCTAATGACTTATGTTGTTGGTGCATTTTGTGCAAAATAAAATTAAGCTGCTCTAACAAGGAGATAGGTGGTGTGCCTCTCTGCTATGCGATGGCACTGACCTGAGGATAAGCATAACCTAGATATTCTAGAATTCATTGTTGTTTGCTGCCTCTCTGTTGTGCGATGGCACTGACCTGAGGATTGGCTTCTCTTTGAACGCTCTAAGAATAGTCTCTTCTTGTAAAAATACCCGTAGACCGCTCAAAAGCTCTTGAGGAATGTTGATTACCATATAAGTGTGGGATCCACAAATGTTAGTTGAAATAATTAAACCTAAATCTATCACCAGTCTGTATCAAAAGTCTGTGTATGGATTTAAGAGGACAAACATATTGACAATCATTATGGCTGCAATTCTTGAAAGTTCAAATCAATGTGGTAATCTAATAGTTCCAGTATGATTTCCTAAAAGTTGATAACGACTCTGGATGAAAACCAAGAATAGAGAATCAAAATATTTTGACAACAAGTCCCAAATGATTTGACTTGCCTGTATGATTCCAAAATTGAATTGGTCCAGGTGTGGTAAATCTAAGTTGAAGCTGCCTATTCCGGAACCAAATCCCGTAGATTTCCATCTTAGGATTTATCTCTCACAAAAAGCCAAAAACAAGTTTTATTTTTGGTACGTTAGTTGAGTTTTTTTTATTCACTTAGTCTTTTAGTTTTGTTTGTTTGTCGGACTACATCATGAAAATCGGTAAGGGATCAACTTACTAAAAGGGTCATGTCTGAGATGACCACATGAGTTTTTCAAAGTTTAATGCAGTCACGTCTGAGGTGACAAAGTGTTTAAAAGAGTCACGTGTGCAGTGACTATATTGGTTAAAATGTTCATGTCTGAGATGATCAAAAGCTCATAATGTTAATCTCAAAAGTTAAAAGGGTTTAAATGGTAAGAAATGCAGGAAATGTCATAAGTATGACCCATTCGCACGAATGGACCTTTAGTATGTACTTATCATACGAATGGGAGCCATTCGTACGAATGGACCATAAGAATGGACCACTCAATCGAATGGCCCATACGATTGACCCAATCGGATGTTTAAGAGTGATCGAATGGGTAAGTGCATGACTGAGCTCCAGTCGGTCGACTAAATGGGGCGACTGAATCAATCGCACGACTGAGGCACAATCTCCCATATGAAACATGCGTATGAGCCTAGTCGTACGATTGAATTTAGGGTTAGTATAAATAGAGAGTGAGTCGGTCGCAGAGACTCACCACTCTCAAACTTACCCTAAATCGCACGACTAAAGTTACACTGCCAAAATTTCGTTTGATCACTATAAACCTCGATTCTCACATACTGACCATTTGCATTGACTCTACAGGTAATCTGCGGTGCCAAAACTCTATCAAATCATTCAATTTGCCACTAATCTGAACAATCGGATTCGTTAGAAAAATCGTGTCCTGTGTGGCAAAATACCCTAATTAAACGACGTAAACAAATGAAATTAAAGGTGTTAGTTGTTAAACTAATGGATTAGGATTCTAATGTACCAGAACACGAAGTTTAAAACTCAAAATTGGTGAAAAATTGAATTTGAATTGAGCGGACAGAAAGACATGCGAATGGACAGGTTGATGAGCTTTAGTCGCACGACTGAAAAGTGCGACTAGCGTAATCGCACGACTGAACTATGCGTATTGAGTTCAGTCGCACGACTGGTGTAAACGCAGGAGGCTACATACGCATGAGTCCAGTCGCACACTCAGTCGTACATATGGAGTCATTCGCACGACTGAATCCCAGTCGCACAGCCTCATTTGGATGACAGAAAAGAATTGTGTTCAAGTCTAAGTGTTTCATGACATTCTTAACAATGGGTACTAATGTTTACTTTCCTTTGTAACAGAAGGCCAGCCGTTGGACTATGAGTACAAAGCATAATATTTGTGCTCATCTGGATCTCACATCCAGAAATGCTTCGGACTTCTCGGGCATTATAACCTTCCTCAGGAGATCGAGGATTGCACACGCTATATCTGCTCCATGTACACCTTATTGATCTATTCAGCAGGCCTTCTGGGAAGGTGCAATTGTTGATCGATCATCTGAGCCTCACTGTATCAGAGGTACTATCTTTGGAGAGGCTATAGTTATCACAAAGGAGGATCTGAGGACCGTGTTACAGTTGGGGGATGATGCTGACTGTCCTACTAAATTACATCCCCTTACTGTCAGAGGATGTTTTCTTCAAGCCAAGTACGCTGGGGATATCAATGCGGGGGTGCTCAACAAGAGCAACCTCTGTCCCCAGCTGAAGTACCTTGCTCACGTATTGCTGAAATGCATAGCATCCAGAAAGGGAGGTTTTGATGAGTTGTCTGACCAGATCCAGAACGCTTTTGTTGCATTGGTGCTGAACCATCCGTTCAGCTTCTCCAGGATGATCTTCACCTACTTGGTGGAGAACATTAAGGGGAAAGGGAAGGAGGGCTTCTGCATGTACCCCCGATTTATGCAAATGATAATAGACCAGAAGCTCCCTCCTGCCAAAGGAGAAGGATGATGTGGTAGTGCTTGAGGTGATGGATGATACCACCTTGGGCCGGATGAAGGTATACAGAGGAAAGCAGGTAAAACCCCCAGTCAGGAGATTGTTTGGGCATCTGGCCCGTGAGAACTATGTGGTGCCAGACAGGAGGAAGTGGCGCCACGACGACAGTGATTCTGATGTTGAGCAGATTGCTCTACCCACCGATGACAATGATGATGACAGTGGTGATGGTGGAGATACAGGCCCCATACCATCTAGGGCCACTACCACTGATATACCATCTCCACCATCCACCCACGATGGAACTAAGTCTGCTGGTTTCCATCAGGATTTTATTCCTGGTGAGGAGGATGAGGAGTCGGAAGAGGAGCCCTTAACACGGACTGTGGGAAGCAAGGTTGTTCCCACAGAACATGGGCTAAGGGTGGTTGGTGAACACCCATGAGACTCAGGAGAGACAGCCACGGATTCGAGTTATGTACCGGATCCAGCTAGTAGGGTTGTAGGGGGAGCATCCACCTCACGGGAACGAGGAGGAAAAGGATGGCTCAACCCCATGGTCAGAAAAAGAAGAAAAGACGACTCACCTTTGTTACCATCACAGCCACCACATCTGCCACCACCACTACCACTTCCACAGCCACTACATCCACCACCACAGCCACCACAGCTACTACTACCACCACCACACCTCCCACCAATGTACAGATTCCATCTACCACCATATCTTTCACTCCCACATCACCTCCACCACTTCACAGACCCATCTTCACTACAGCAACCACCACCACCTCTACCCACCAAGCTGGATCCTCAGCCCATCCATATGTATCACCTCTACCTCCAATTGGGGTAGAGGAACAGCTGTCTGCGCTCAACAGGATGGTGATGCGCCTATTAGCAGCAGATGAGGAGAAGGTGGCCCAGATCAGTCAGCTTGCTGATCTTACTGCTGCTCAGTCTCACCAGATAGAAGAGCAGGCTAGAATGATAAAGGAGCAGGCCCAACAGATGGCTGCTCAGAGCCATGAGATAGCCCAACTCCAAGCACATAGTGTCACATCAAACAAGAAGATAGAGGAGTTGGAGAAGGCAAAGAAGACGATCATTTTAAAGTTAAAGGGATCTCAGGAAGAGCCCTTGAAGATCAAAGAGGGAGACGGAGATGATGATGATGATGAAGTTGATGATGAGGATGATGAGATGAGGAGGATGAGGAGATAGAGGAGGATGAGGGGACAGAAGAAGAAAGGACAGAGGAGAAGGATGATGATGATACATCAGGAGGAGATGCAGCTGCATCGGCCTCTGCTTCAGGTCAAGAAAGGAGGTCCAAGAACATACAAGACCAACCAGCTCTTCCTCGGCTCCACCAAGTGACGAGACGATGATACAGGACGAAAGTAAAGATTAGATGTTTATGTACTTAATTACTTTTGTATTTGAATCATGTATTGAAATCTATGTATTTAATGTTTAAATTCAGTTTAATGCATTTTTGTTTTGATTAATTACTAATGGTTGATATGTTGAATGTGTAAATCAAACAGATCCAAATTACCAAAAGGATGAGTTTGATGTTGCTCCCCTTCAGCAGGTCAAGACTCAGCTAACAATGATTCTTGATCTGCATGGGATCGTAAGGAGGTCGATGAGTTATACCCCTAAAGAAGGGGGAATAATTCATGACCTATCAAACGAGCAACTCGCAGAGATTTTCAAGCTCAATTCAAATGAGATAGTGAAGGATGCTCCGACATGCGACTCGACTAGTGACGAAGAGCTCAACGATGTTGATGAAATGAGATTGAAGATGTCACTGCCGAGCACTACCCTCAGTACGCTGACAATGAGGGAAATGTGGTCCCCAATCTGGGTGAATTCCTCGTCAGCGATACTTTTGAGGTGTTAGACAAGATGGAGCAAGAGTCGGAGAAAGTAGAGGAAACGACCCAAGCCTTAAATGATGATGTCGATATTCGAAAGGCTGAGTGGGCTGCATGTTTTGAAGAAGTTAGAGCCCAACGCGTTGCACCGAAACAGGATCCCTACACCAAACTCTACAGAGTCAAGAAACATCATAAGGTGACTGGCAGGATCATAGCGTGGGCGTATTTTGAGGATCTTAACATATACGCAGTTAAGAGGGAAAAAGGCATAGAGTACTTTAGAATCCCACATGATCTGAAGACTCTACCATGTTTTGAGCTCAACCAGCTGGCCAAACTAAAGCTTTTGTATGCTGACCCGAGGAAGATGTCAGGCTGGTTCGAGGCTGCCCTAAAGAAGGAGTACCACACCAGGTGGGTTAACTTCAGACCGCAACAGCCTACAAGGTATATCAGAAGGTCTGAGGTTGATGCCATTACTGGAAAGCCAAAGATAGTGTTGAAGTGGAGTCCTCCGCGCACAATGTCAAGAATCCCACTCAGGGAAATGCCACAGGACTTCACTCCGCACTTTAAGTGGTGGTACTACGAGTGGAGAACAACAGAAGCGGTCATAGTCCTAAACAAAGAGGGCCAAATGGATACGATCAGGGTATTCGACCCAATGTGGCTTACCAACTTGTCAGCAAATGATGTCTAAACGCTATACAAGTGGCCACTGTTCTATGATACACAAGATATTGTACAAGCCCTCCAGTTCCAAAATGTCATAAGACTCTGCTTCGCGTTGAGATTCACGCGGGAGTCACAAAAGAGGACAAGTACAAGAAATATGAGGAGGTGATGCAGAAAACAAGACATTAGAGAGATCTAGGTCCAAGGGGGAGTTTGTTGATACATGTATGTCCCTAGATCATGATATGAAATGTAATAGATCTTGTTTATCTGATTTTGATGTAATTTGATATGATTAATGAAATGATATTGATTGTTTGTGATTTGTAATGACTAATATTTCATTAATGAGTCGATATTGAATTGGTTAATTAGGTTAGTGATTGTTTGAATGGTTACATATAATGTTTATTAATTAATACATTCAAACTTAACATAATGAAGTTCTCATGCGAATGGCCCATGCGAATGAACCACACGCATGAATAACTTCATACGATTGACTCAGTCGCACGACTGAACCAGGAGACTGGATCAGTCATATGATTGACACATAAGATTGGCTCAGTTGCACGACTGAACACTCAGTCGTGCGGATGGATATGGTTCAATCGCACGACTGAACCATGCTTATGGTCCAGTCTCCCGAATGAACAATACTAACCTATAAATACAATCCAATTCGTGGAAAAAAATAGAGAGCATTCATTCTATTTCGACTCCAGACTTACCCTAGCCGTCCAGAAGCCTCCCAATTTGTTCTCCAAGTTCATAGAACACTTTAGATCGATTCTCAATCGATTTCTAACGTTAGTTTCAATTCTTTATTGATTCTTCGTGTGTTCTCACTGATTGGATCGCCAATCAAATAGGATTCCACACTATTTGATCTGGTTTACACGCTAATCACTAGGTATTTCGTTCAAATAAAAGGTCCTAACACACATGATTGAAACATGAGCTTGGCTCAGTCGCACGACTGAACACTCAGTCGTTCGAATGGATCAACCGCATGAATCAATCGCACGACTGAACCATGCTAATGGTTCAGTCGCCCGAATGAGAAACCTTAACCTATAAACACCACGTAATTTGTGGAAAACATGACACTTCGAATATCTTGATACCCAGACGTACCCTAGCCGTCCAGAGACCTCTAGTAACCTGCTCCAACTTCATAGATTGCAGTAGATCGATTGCTAATCGTTCTTAAAGTTAGATTCAATCTTTAATTGATTCTACGTGCGTTCTCACTGATTGGATCACCAATCAAATAGGATTCCGCACTATTTGATTCGGTAGATGCGTAAATCTGTTAGTATTCGTCAAGTACACGATCCATAACAACTCTCTCAAAACTCTCGGTCACCGTGGAACACAACCATCACTACTCTCTCGGTTCTCCCTATCAAACACATCATTGACCTTGAGTGCTCAACATCGGTTTGCAAGATGATCACGATCTTGGAAGCTCAAAACAACCAATCAAGTCGATTCATCAAAAATAGAAGCTACCATCAGCTACCCTTGTCTTCTATCATTATCAAAATTAAGGTTTCAACTCTTAAACTAACTAAAATTATAAGTTATATGTGTTTTAACAACACATATAATCAACCCTTGGTGATGAAAACATCAAAAGTTTTCATCAAACACTACAAATATTTCATCTTATTTAAAAACCAATAAGAAGGATTTAAAAAAATCTAAAAAGTATGATAAATTATGAAATTAAACAAAAAAGATTATAAATAAGGGTTGAAATTATCCATAAACTTGATAAATTTGTTAATGATTGTGATTGTGGAAATAAGCATAGTAGATATATTAGAAATATTAAGGATTAAAGTTCTACAAATTTTGGTACAATTATAATCAGTAAAATAATTTATACAAATTATTTAAGTGTTCAGAAAAGAATTTTCTATTGGAAGAATTGAATCTGGAAAGAAGCTGGAAAAATTATATGTTGATCCTTATGATTTAAAAGACTTGTAGGGAAAGTTTTGTGGTTTAATTGGAAGTTATGCATAAGTTATAAATTTTAGGATTTTCTGTTATTTAAAATTCGGGAAAAATAGTTAAACTATAAGATAAATCATGAAAAATTTATACAAAGCATGGTAATTGGAATAGAATAGTTTGTATGAAAACAGGAAATTTAGGACATATCCTATTTTTTTTACCGAATATTGTTGGAATAATAAAAATTATAAAAATAGATTCTGCTATGATTAAGAACTTAAGAAAATTTTGAAGAAATATAAATTATGTCATATATATCCTGACAAAGTTTAATAAATTTTAGAGGCCCGAAGGTATTTCTGATAATTTATGCAATTAATATAAAAATTCCAGAAAATAGACTATAATTAATTGACATATGGAATTTTTATATGTTATAGATGATTTTTAACCCACCTATTATAAAAATTTCATGATATATGTTTTGATATAATTTCTGTAATAAATTGTATAATCTGAGGTACTGAAAATTTTGAAGAAAAGATATTTTTCTAAACTATAAATATTTTGTTTATAGGTTATCCATTGGAGTAAAAGGTGAGACTCATAGCCCCATTTTGTTCTTATAAGTTTTTTAGGGGAAAAACATACTGTTTTTATTATTGATGCATTCATATAAGATTTTTGAGATTTATTGTCATTAATGTTACAACCAATAATTCGGATGTGGAACCGTTAGATAATATAGGTAGCACTACTTAGGAAAATATTTACTGCACCAACATGATGAGTGTTGTGATGTTATATTATCTGATTTTATAAATTATGTTATAACAGTTATGAATCATCTGAGTATTATGTAAGGTTTGGTTGTATTTGATGCATCAAAAATATTTTGTCTGAAACTAAATCTATGATCTCACCAACTTTATGTTGACTATTTTGAGTATGTTTTTTTAGGAAATCATCATGACTAACAACATAATGTTCTCTTTTAATGTGTATAACGGCTGGGGAGAAATAACGGGGAAAGTTTGTGTGAATCTGACAGTTAACCTCTTTGATCTCAGTGTATCGGTGGATGCTCATTTCCATCGTCTCTGAAGATGTAGTTGTTAGATTTTATGTTTGTAATAGGATTATATTATGTCAAATTTTGACTACTCATAATATGATGTAATCCTAACTTAAGTTATCTATCTGATAAATACTATGTTATGATATGTTCTTGTATGTTAAATTATTTATTCTTGATCAATGGATTCTGAACAAGCAAGTCACATCCAAAGCATTTCACGATTCTGTCGGGATGTGACATATTTGTTGAATTCTCTTCAATTTCTATAGATTCAATCTTAACAATGAGAAGATCAACATCCATAGGAAACTTTTCAGTGTGCTTTAGCAGGGTTATAGTTTGTTTCCATGAAGATGGAAGTGCATTTAGGAGTTTGTCATTTAGGTGTTTAAGATCATTTTTGATTCTTAAAGTTGACATTTCATATGTGAGTTGAACATATCTATTCATCATCTAATTTATAGTTTCTCCTGATATATGCTCAAAAAGTTCAAGTTTCCTATTTAATTTTTGTCTTTTGAGATCTTGTATCTCCTTTCCTTTTTCATAGATAACTTTCAGAGCTTTATACATGGTATAGCCAGTTTGATAGTTCTCCAGTCTTGAAAGTACCTCTAGAGATAACCCTATGCACATAAGAGAATATGCTTTAACATCATTCTTCGCCTTCTTTAAGTCATCATCATGTAAGCCATCTTCAGCATATGGCTCTTGAGTATCTTTAGTATATAGAAATCCTCTATCAGGACCATCAGAAATGACTGGGATATGAGGTCTTTTTTCAATTGACTTCCACATATCAATATCAATTGAGTTCAAATGATGTTTTAATTTGAGTGACCAATTTTTAAAATTAGCTCTATTCTTCAGCTTTGGTACTCTATTCTCTGAATCTTCAAACTTAGCCATGATTAATTTTTTATACAGGAAAATATACTATTTTTGATGTTTTTATAGATTTAAGATGAAATAAAGAAATGAAAATATTTTTGAATTTTAGATTTTTGAAAATTTTCTAAGTGTTGAGTGAAGTCTGAATTAGATGCGTTTGAACAGTGAAGAAACGTCTCAATAGTGGAGAAACGTCTCAACAGTAGTGAAACGCCTAACTCTACTTACAAACGCCAAGGGATTGCCTTATAGAACTTATGAAGTTTCCAAGTGTAGAAACGCCTGAACAGTGCCAAAACGCCCAAACAGTTCCAAAACGCCCAAACAGTGTTGATGCGTCTGAAATAGTTGCAAAGTGCCTTAACAGTTCCAAAGCGCCTTAACAGTTCCAAAGCGCCTTAACAGTTCCAAAGCGCCTTAACAGTTCCAAAGCGCCTGGAACTTAGTTTTCTGAAAAATGTCCAACAGTGTTGAAACGTCCAAACAGTGTCAAAACGACCACTCTGAAACGCCTAAACAGTGTTAAAGCGTCTGAACAGTGTTCATGCGCATAAACACTTAGGTGAATTTTTAGATGATTTCAACACCTCAAACGCCTAATTCTTGTTCTTCATAACAACCTTATCTTAACAAATTTTTCTAAACTTGATAAAACGATCTGAAACTCCTCAATTTAGTCACTAATACACCGATAATCAATCCTTCAGCATCATTTCTTTCAATTAATAACACTTTGATTCTCAATTTTTAAAATTTAGTGTTCGAGTTTTGATGAACTGTTCGAACATAAATTTGTCAAAAATTCAGATCTAATGATGTAAATTCACTCATTGTGATTCAAATCATGTTTCTAGAGATGAAACACAACTAAATCATCAATTAATTGAACAATTGCGATCAAATCACAGATTCAAGTGATTCAAAAGTGCTCAAAAGTCGATTTTGAACTTTAAATCACTGAACCGAAAGCTCTGATACCATTTGATAGGTTCAAATGAATCGATTTATGATTGTTATCAAGCAATTGACAAGTATATGAACAATGTAATCAACATAAACAAATATTAGAAAAATTCAAAGTTTCTATTGATATTAGTAGGATTCCAAAGTGCAATTAAAAGAATATGAATATCTAAACTTAACCTGCACAAAACAAGCAATCATATTTATACTAATAACAAGAAAGAAAAGGAACTATATTTACATAATAAGTTCTTATACTATGACAAAACTAATCTAAAGACTAAAATGCAAATCTTAGGGGAGTACTGTTGGAACCCTAGAAAGATTAGCATTTTAGTCTTTAGATTAGTTTTGTCAAAATATAAAGACCTATTATGTAACTATATGTTTCTTTTGTTTCTTGTTATTAGTATAAATAGGACTGCTTGCTTTGTGCCGGTAAGTTTAGATATTCATATTCTCTCAATTGCACTTTGTAATCCTACTAATATCAATAGAAGCTTTATGAATTTTTCTGATATTTTTTTGTGTTGATTACATTGTTCATATTATTCTCAATTGCTTGATAACAATTACAGATCGATCCATTTGAACCTATCAAATAATTTTCATGCAATCATGTTCACATAAGACTTATTCAAATTTAACACTCCAACAACTTTGACTCTTACAAATTAACTCAATGAGAGCATACCCTGTTGGTGATATCAGAGAAGAAAATGAACAAAAAGTGATTAATTTGAAATGTAGAATGAGAGGAAGAAAGAAGAACAGCTGATGCTTTATTAATCAATCGACTAAGCCTTATATAAGCAGATACATGCAACGTTCACATGACTTATTCATGCAACAGAAATCATAAAAAAAAACTCCTAAAGACTTGGACTCACAACTGACCCACTTGACCCAGCTAATTCAAAATTACGTAAAAATAAAATAGTTTGAATTAGTCTTTAACATACCCATGACCCCATCTAATGTTTGGTGACCCAACAAACCAAATCCATATATTGTCAAGATTAACCAACATACAAATAACATGGGAAAGAACAAAGAACCATCAAACCCATTGATTATTCCTGGTTTATATGCATATTCCAAATCAAACAGTGAATTACCATTGTCACAGGCGTTAAATCGTGCTCTGCTAACACCTTTCAGATTGATTAATCACCTAATCTTTATATAAGTTGTATAAAACAATGTGATATTAATACCACGAAACAAGCCAGAAACTTTAAAACATTCAATCTATTATCTTATGCACACACAATGGTATGTATACCCACACATCGGATGGTTATAATAGATTTAAATGGTTGATGGAGGGAACCGGCCACAACCCATTACACATAATCGGATACTACTAGACCCATGACTCGAATCTACATTTGTTTACACATAATTACACATTAATAGATTTACATAGTCTTACTAGATAATATGATAAACTTATGCTTCCAACAGCTTGTTTTTGCGTATGATTTTTGTGCTGCAAGAACATCGAGACCATATGAAAATAATCCAAGGAGGGGATGGTGGTCAGAGCTCAGTGAGGTCAACTTTGCTAGTAGGTGAGTCGATTACAATGGTAGATAGTCAAACTTTCAATTACGGGAAGAAGAAAGTGAGTGGAATGTTAGGCCTTGTGTATGCAAAGAAAAATATTATAGGGAGAAAATGCTCGTTATCACTTCTAGCCCACATTTAAACCCTCCTAAACAACAAACTAAATCTAAAAGAATTATCTTAAAAGGCTATAAGTATGAACAACTTTTATCAAAACAATAGCATTTACAACAATAGATTCACCATTATTATATTTCAATGCAAATTTTAATGAAACATAGAAGCAAATTGCTAATGAAGTCTAAACACCATTAATTTCAATCGACTATGATGACATAAAGATCACAAATATGGACAAAATAACAACTTAGATCCCCTAGTTAGAACGACCCTTCTTCAAAATAGAACAGATAGATAGTGAATGCCTTTTTTTACTTATATTCATTGAAAACGGCCTGATTCCGCCTTGTATATCTTCCAAAGTGATTGTTAAGATTTCCTCAGTATCCAAACAATCTGAACTGAGCGTTAAATCCAGATTTTCTCGAGCGTTAATCAACAAATGATCCACTAATCCACCGTTCATCTCCTTTCTTTGTTTCTCAGTTGTTTCCCACTCTATTAAATCTGCAATATTTTTAACAGTACACAAAGGGTGCAACTTAAACCCATATAACGTACTGTCCATTGTTTGATTTTTCATTTTCAAATGAAGCATATTAGCTAAATCTTCACAGCTAAAGTCATCAAAGGTGAAAATGTTAGTCACTCTTCTACTCAAACCTTCATTCGAAGAAATTACCCGCTTCATTGGTTCAGTATAGCCTGCAAAAATAACAACTATTTCACCATTATCCATCACTGACATAATCTCTTCAAGTGCTTCCAAACCGTAATCTAAGTTATTATATGCTCCAGAGGGTACTAAACGATACGCTTCGTCCACAAATAAGATCCCACCTTTAGCATTCTCCAGCTGCATTATAAAGTGAAGATTAGTTTTGTGGAGCATTGGATTCATCAGAATGGTATGACATGTGTGCAAGGATTAATATAATTAACCTCTAGGTAATTAGGTCTTTTACACCAAAAATTGTTACTAGGAAAGTTTTTTAGGGTATAGGGTTCAAGTTGTTGCTCATTTGCTTTTATGCTTGTCCCATGCGTGAAAAAAAACCATACATCCGGTAAAGATAATTTGGCCTTTTAACACCATATTAAATGCTTTAACTAAATCTTTATGTCATATGATTCAAAGGGTCATGACAAGAGTTGGTAAGGTAGTGTGTGAAAAGATCCATACTTCCCTTCATTGGTAATTTGGTCTTTAATTAAACCACATTTAAAATAAAGTAAGAATGAGAGATACAACCACTTCTCTAGTCTTGGATCCTGTTTGACCAACAAATCCTCCAACTAAATCAGTTCTTTGTACCTCAGTTACTTTATCAGTTGGTAAAACTCCAACCATAAAAAGTAGTTTTCCAAGAACCCGTGCTACCATGGTTTTGCCTGTAGAATGCATACACGAAACATATATGAGCTAAGATGTTATGAAATTGTTGTTTTACTCTCCTATTATCATGACTAGAGACCAGAATATGTTCTAACTATCACAGAAAATGAGAAAGCCTATCGACAACAATCTAGCATTTTTTTTCTCTTTTTATTTTCCGCATATGTGCATGCCTATCTTGGTTTCTAAAAGTGCAACATAAACTCATTTTGATATAAAAGGGATAATTAGAGTTATTTTTTAGACATAATTACACGAATGGTCTATGTGGTTAGATCGGATTTCTCTTTTGGTCCTTAGTTTTTAAAAACTACAAGGTCAGTCCAATACTTTACATAAACATAACATGTTTGGTCCTCGAGTGGGATGAACGTTATCTTTTACAGTTAAATATTTTAAAATGAGTAAAATACTCTTAAAGCTAAAAATGCATTCAAATAAGGGGGACCCATCTTAAGAGTAAGACCCCACACTTCATCTCTTTCAATCTAAAGATCCCAAACCACCACCTACCGCCGATAATCTTTTTCTTACTCCTCCTCCCATCACGGCATCATCGGAGACCAATATCCTCTCCCTAAAGTCACCTTATTTTTCCTCACCCATCTCCTTTAACACCACCTCTAGTTCCCCCTTGCTCAACGCAATTGATAACACCCCTCTATTTTATCACAGGCCATAAGGACAGTCAGCTATTGTCCGCCGGTTTTAGCCCGTTTTAGGCTAACGTCACCGGCGACAATCTCTATCCCCTGTAGTAACCACCACACTTCTACCCCACCCGTATCCCTCAGCCACCACCTCTAGTCCCTTACTCAACCCACCTCAAATCACACTATTTCAATCACCGAAAAGGTGGGGTGTCATTTGGATTCAAGCAAGTATCGTCATCCACATCTTGTTTCCTCCGTTACCTCCGGCGAGGTTGTTCCCGAGTTTTTCTTTTTCGATGGTGGTGGTCAAGAATTTTCAAGTGGAAGAAGGAAGGGGGAGGATTTGACTGGTTTTCATGGTGTGGTGCTGTCGGTGGTTAGTTTTACCGGCGACAAGGTTTGAATGTTTCCTCCACCCTTCAAATCATTTCAACACCTCCAGTCCCTCGCTCAACCCACCTCGAATCAAACTATTTCAGGCACCAGAAAGGTGGGGCGTCAACCGGATTCAGGCAAACATCACCATCCCCATCTTATTTCCTTCATCGCCGTCGGCGAGGTTGTTTGACTGTTTCACGATTCCAACGAGGTGGTGGAGGTAGTCAGCTTTCCGATGAGGTGGTGAAGGTAGTTAGCTTTTCGACGAGGTGGTGGCGGTGGTCATCGAAGACAAAAGAGGGATGAAGAAGATGAAATATAGAGATGGGTCATTTTATTTTAGTGTTTTAGATTTAGTTTTAAAGGGTAATTGGGTCATTTTACATGCATTTAACGGTCAAACTTAACAAACATCCACTTCAGGGATCAAGTTTGTTACGTTTGTGCTAACTATTGGACTAACCTTGTAATTTCTAAGAGTTAGGGACCAAAAGTGAAATCAGACCCAACCACAGGGACGACCCGTGTAATTAAGTTTATATATACACATATACATACATACATATATATATATATGTATGTATGTATATGTATATGTATGTATATGTATATGTATATGTATGTATATGTGTATATATGTGTATATATATATATATGTGTGTATATGTATATGTATATATATGTATATGTATATATGTATATGTATATATATATATATATATGTATGTATATATATGTATATGTGTATATATACATATAAGGATAGGGATTTAATAAAATCCATAACATAGTTATACAAATACATAACGTCATTTCGGCCAAAAAACACGTTATTTTATGAGTATTTAAAATTTTTGTGTTATTCCTAGTTTTTGTTAGACTTTGCTAATGTCTCAATTTGTGACCCGTTATATTTTGAGACACATTTGAATTTTGGCTTGTATTATATTCATGTAAACAGTGGGAGATAATTAGTTTTTAAAGTTTATGAAGATCAGTTTTTTCTCTATCACAAGTGTGTATTAGTGTGTGAATTTTTTGATTATCGGTATTGCTTGTGAAGTAACGATAGTTGGATGAATTGTTGCTTTTGTTTTCCGGTCTGCACCAACAAGTCGTGTTCAACAATTTTACGTTCATATAGTAAAGACAAAATAGAAAAGGTAATCAGGGTATTTTTATTTTTTTTAAATTTTAGAGTTGTATTATTTATTGTGTCTGTATTTTTTATTTTCATGCATTTATTTAAAACGTTAACCTCTTATACGTCTCGTATAGGATTATATCTCGTATAGAGTTATACGAGACATATTGGGTTGTCCAATATAGCCCTATACGACCACATATATGTACCATATAAGTCTATACGACTCGAATAGCACAATTCGACACTAAAGACGAGAAAAAATTTAGTTGGATGTCAGAGTGGTTATATGCCCCATATAGAATTATACGACATGTATAGTGCTATACGACCCGTATAGAAATCTGTGTGTTAAAATATTTTGAAGAGTATAAAAATATGTGCGTATTAGTATATATTGAAGAGTTGTCTAAATATCAGGATCGTTTAAAAAAATTGTGGCTTTTACCCAACATCCCTTTCTAGTTTTTAGTTTTACCAACTCCAAAGGGCTTCCAAATGTAGGTCCACTAGAACAAAAACAATATAAAAGAAACACACAAAAGGATATTCACCTGTTCCTGGATTGCCAAGGAAGGCCATATGCGGTGGTTTGCGGGTTCTCACTTTCAAACCAAGAGCCCTTCGCCTTTCATCTAAAATCATCCCTTTAGTCCATTTTTTCAGCTGTAACTTAAGCTCATGCAGTCCCACAAATTTCGAAATTCTTTTTCGAACTCCTCTATTTTAGCTTTTTTCTCACTAAACTCTTCGAATGCTCTACGTTTTATTTGCTCTTCTATGTAAGAGTTGAATAGAGCCCGCAACTTCTCGTTTCCAAATCCTTTTTGTAGATGATTCAAAGGAGTCATACCTTCCTGGTTAGAAGATGTATACAAATCAAAATTACTAACATAGGTGGCATTATTTACAACGGGTTTACTTATGAATGAGTTGGTTCATGTTTTCATGGGTGGCAATTTCGATATGTTGCTTATGAATGCCGTTTTAGCGTAACTTGCATAAAAAATCCTAAATTATTTTTATCGAAAGCTAGATGTGTTCATTTATATTCAATACATAGAAGTCAATTCGGATGAAGTTTTATCTCTAACAAGTAAACCGGCTAAAAAGGAGGAGTTCAAAATGACTACAATCCCAAAAGTGCAACGTTAATGTATGAAACCATCATTTGATTATAAAAATATGTATAATGTTGTTCAAATAATGTAATGTATATGTTGATATTTGAAACATTGAAACAATAATAGTATTGGAAAAGAATAGCTACTTAGGTCATACCAACATTCCATACAGAAAACCGACCCTTTGCCCAACTCATTCATTTTGCCACCTCTAAAATTCAATAGTTAAACATATCAACTTATGCATCAAAAAAGTAAAAGCCCGTCATTAGTACATCATCTTGGCACTAGGGTCAGCATTATGCTCGAGCAATGTTTTCACAGTCGAGTTCTCTTCAGCTACGAGCGAGTGCGAAAGAGAAAGGTGCAATGGGGTCATTCCATTCTACGTATAAAACATAAAAGATCAAATCCTTATCATAAGTGATCATGGTTTAATTATTTTGAAAATAAATAAGAAAAAGATAGAACACATACATTTGATTTGGCTTCAGTGGAAGCCCCATGAGAGAGAAGAAGCTCTGCAGCTTCATTACAACCATTTTTAGCAGCCATATGCAATGGAGTTTCTCCATACTGCAAAATTAAACAAAAACAATTGTTACGATTGTTTTACCAGTATTCTTAATTCCCATTTTCGTTGGAATCAGACGTAAAATCAAACTTCAGAATAGGTTATAGTCTTTTTACAACAACCAAACTACGACTCTTTATTAATAAATAATCAAAGAAGTGCCAACTAAATTATTCTTAACCCCTTATTTATACTAGACATAACCTTAATCTACTCAAAACTCAAAACCTACTTTCTAAACATTTAGATAACTAAATAATTTTGCAAAACAATTAAATACTAGGCTGATAACTCCAACCATTCAAATTAATATCAAATACTAATTAATAAAACTAAAACTCTTAATCAAACGAAAAAATATTACCTAAAACTCCTTCAAAATAAAGCTGCCATAATACTCCAAATAATCAACTTTCAACTTTCTTTCAATTTAACCCTTCAACTTTCTTAATTTTTCACATACGAATAATTAATTAGGATTAACTTCCAACAATTTTTTCTTCATTTTGCGTGTTCCATTATAAACAAACATGTGAAATAGAATGTATGCACCATGTTTTTGCTTCCAAATCAACTGTTTCAGGTCCAGCCAAGTTTAGTATAAACTTAACCACTTCAACACTGTTATGACCTGCAGCAACATGAAGGGGCGTGTTTGCCATCTGAATCAAGAACAATTAACCATTATTAGAAATACCCCGCTATGTATTAGGATCGTTAGCGCACAAAACCTTCGAGTGCCACACGAGATATATATCTCCTACTAGCAAATCCTCAAACAAACAAAAACTCTAGTTAAGTTTCAATCTATCAACTTATATACAATCCTACCTCAAAATACCAGCCATTTAGGTGTTGTAGGGGGATTAATCTTGATCGGGTCAAGTCAAGTTAACAGAAACAAGCGAGCAAAAAAATTTAATTTAACCACATGTATTTATTATTGGGTAGGTCTAGATTGACGAGCAATTCAACAAATATTAGACGTTCAAAGAATTATCATATCACTAATCTAAATATCTTGAATGTGAGATTTCTTACCACGGGGTTTCGACTATTGATCAGCCAAGGATTCTCATTGAGATACATCTGAATGCCTGAAAGATCATCGCACTGGCGGATGCATGAATGGTGGTTGGTTTTGCTGATCTTGAATTTTGCTGTTCCATAACGCAGAAATTAAAGGGTTCAAATTTGGAGTTAATACTCCTGATTTTCAATTGATTTCTTGAGTTAGCTTAATTCCTGTAGTGTGATTTAAAGGTTTGATCATCTCTTGAATTCTACCAACTTTGTATTAAAATATATAATAACATGACTTCAATGAAGAGGAAGATATCTATCTCCTTCATTATGGGCAATTATTATGTTTGGATTAAGAGAATAATATTAACTTGACGTTGGTGGAGAGGAAGATATCTATCTCCTTCACTATCGGCAATTTTGTATAATTTGTATAACTGAAAGAATATATTAACACGACGTGAATCTATGGGCAATTTCTATGATTTGTATAAAAAAATATAAAAGATGGCGTAAACGGTGAGGAAGATATCTATCTCCATAGCAATTATAAATTACACAAATGTTAAAGTATTAGGAATAAAGGATAAATGTAGTTAAATTTGAAGAGGCCATATTGTATCTTAGTGCTGGAATCAGTTGTACATTAGTGCTTAAATCACTTGAACTCATTGAACTAATATTAAGAAAAGCAACTTTAATACTTTACGAGTGAGCCGGCGCACCATTTGTAAATTGTTTGTAACTTCTGGTAATCAATCACATGTATCGCGTGAGTTTCGATCAACGACTCTACAATGCAATCAACAGTTTTGTGACAATAATTATAAGTGACACAGAAAGGCACATATTAAGTGAGTCGTTGTGGCCACAAGCGGTACCACGCAAAATGATGGTTAACTTTTTAATATCAACACGGCCTTTCCAAAACACTAATAGAACGAAATAAATAATATCACACAAGTTATACAACGTCTTAGATGAACAAAATATTAGCACCCAAAGCTATCACCAACAACAAACCAGAATCAAACCACAAACTTAACATTGGAATCACTCATCATCATCATCATCAATTCAATTCTGATCAGGCCAATGTTATCATCAAAGCACCACAAATAAAATTGAATGAGATTGAACTCACCATCACCAATTAGAGACACAAACCAATGTGTTCAACAAGGCCATTGCAATCTTTACCCACACACAAACCAATGTGTTCAACAAGGCCATTGCAATCTTTACCACACACAAACGGAGAAATAGAGTGATTTTTGCAGGCAGAGAGAAGCAAAGCAGATGTTCTACCAACAGCAATAAAACTTGTATGGCAGTGTTCATTCTTTGGTTCATTGACATATAGGTAAATATAATTTGATTGTTTTAGTGTATAGATAATCATTAGTGAAGTGGCCCATGCATTACAACGAATCTAACCAAGTCTCTTTTCTTACTGTTTTAGTGTTTAGTGTTGTTATTGCTACTTCTCTTCGTTTAAATATTTAATAATTATATAGTTAGGTATTTAAATAAGATAACATTTTTTAAATAGTATTTACTTATGAAAATATAAATAGTTTTAAAATATTATAAACTAGATAAGACTTTGTGTATTAAATTAAATAATCTCATGTTAATTAGAAAAAAATTATTAAATAGATGCAAATTAGAAACTGCTTAATAAAGCACTTGCATCCGACAAATCAAAACTTGTATCCGACAAATCAAAACTTGTATTAGACCAACACTACGGTGAAATCAAAAAACACTTAAAAATGCTTAGTCAGTAGTCAGATCACAAAAACACTCATTCTTCAAAAGCACAAAAAACCTCTCTAATAGTATTATCACCTCTTACATATATTTTTTGTTGGAATTTTGGACACAAAATAATTATATTTATATGTTTTTTATATAAGTAGTTAATAATTTATTGGTTTAAGTTCTCATTTTGTAATGAACTAACCGTGTCCAAACTGAAGCTAAAATGAATTAGATATCGATGCTCGAAGTTGAGTGGTCGAAATGAAGAAAGTAAAACTTGGGTGATTATTGTAAGAAATTTTATAATTTCTTGCATAATGCTAATAAAATCATGTTTTAATTAACATGGATGTTTTATGTTGAGCAAGTCTTTTAATAAATATTATGAATGTCTATTATGGATCATAATTTTTATTAAATTGGTATTAAACTTGTCATGAATAAAATGAGAGTTTTAATTTGATCTCATAAAATATTTCATAAATCAAATGGGAGTTTTGGTTGTGAATCATAAAACTCATATTAATATGAACTTGTTAGCATGAGTATATAAACAAACTCATGATGATGAGAAGAAGAGAAGAAGAAATTTATTTTCTTGAGTGGCAACAAGTTTTATAGAAATTTAGAGATGAGTACTCTCTAAATTGTTCTTCTTACGCCATCATCTTTAATCTTGTTCCATATAACTTCATAACACATATACTTTACCCGGTGATCTCTTGGGTCGAGGCACTCTTCGGCAGTACATACTGCTTTGGCTGTTGTACCCTAGGAAACAGATGCGTTGTCTTGAGTAGAGACGCGAAATCTGTTTTAAGGGACCCGTGTCTAACACGATCCTCAGCCACAACCGTCAATCTTTTGTTTGTTATTTGTTGTAGTCAAGGGGTATACTTAAAGACTCGAAGTGATGAAGACTCGTGTCAAGAATACTTTATGAAGACTCGTTGGAATATATACTAAAGACGAATATTCGAATCAAGTTTGGTACATAAATATTGCTTGTATTTATTTTATTGTCGTATTTATAAACGGTATTGTACTATAATATTTCACATGGCTAACGAGAGTATCGTTAGAATTAATATTTTTAATATAAAAGTGAACATGTTTCCTACAATCTTAAAACAGATTTCGTGATTGAATTTTTAAAAACCTATTACTATTTTTTGGGTTCACGAAACGTAAAAAAAATATTAGTTGAGATGTTTTTTGAAAATCAAATAATAATTTGAGAAATAACATAGAACAATACTTTGTTTAGATTTTAATAAAGATTGGAGTACAATCTAAAATCCAAAATAAAGAGTTACCAAACAAATACCTTGATTCTATCACATATTAACATATTTTTATAAATATTTATCAATCTAACGTGCGTGTTAGAGATAGTTTAATTACTAAAAGCCATTAAAAATCATGGGTTTATAGTTTCAAAATTATTTATGGTTATAATGATTTAAGCAAAACCAAATTTTGTTTTAGAAAGAAATTGAAACTAGTGTTTTGCAACAACAAAATAAGAAATAGTCTTTTTTATATGAGACGAGAAGCTTACAAACGATTTTGTAATCGTTTAGTTCTAATGAGTGTGTTAGAAGCGAGTTTATTGTATATAAACTGATAAATTAAAAACAATGTTTTTGTAGTTGTTTATTTCTAACAAACGTGTTAGAACCGGATTATATTTTATATATATAAAAAAAGATTAATGTAATCGTTTATTTCTAACGAGTAAGTTAGAACTAGATTAATTTTATATAAATCGAAAAAATTTTAAAACGATCTTTGTATTCGTTTATTTCTAACGTACGGGTTAGAAGTGGTTATTTTTAACCAATAAGCTTAAAATGATATTTGTGATCATTTATTTTCTAACGAGTGTGTTAGAAAACGGTTTATGTAATAAGAACCGTAATATTTAAATAATTGTTGTAATCATTTGTTAAAACGATTTATCTATATAAACCACAATGTGTTTTAAAAACGTATTTATTATCATTTATTCTCTAATGAATGTGGTAAAAACGGTTTCTTATATAAATCCAAAAGTATTAATCAAAATATTAAAAGATATTAATAATAATACTATTTTTGGATTTTATGGTCTTGACTTTTGTGATCAAGACATAAAATAAATACAATATATTTTTAAAATAGTTGCAAAGCTATGAAATGTTTTGAATAAATAAAATATGAGTTTTCCAATCTAAAACAGTTAACTACTCATGGGAGAAATAGCACGTCTCGAATCACATAATAGTCTTGATGAGATTATTCAAGAAAAAAACAACTTGACGTTGTTGTGAATAGAAATAATTATTCAAATACAACTATTTATGAATAAGATGGTGTATGCATAACCTTTTTTTTACTATTTAAATTAGAGTTTCAAGATAAGATAAAAAACTTGATCGCATAATTGCATGAAGTATATTGAGGGAGTACCTCAAGACATACCATAAAATTGATATCATGGCTAATGATGAAAGTGTTATAGATAATAACACTCTGAGATTTGATGCCTAGATGTACCTTTTATCCGTTTAAATTATTATTAAAAAAGTGTTTTACACTTTACGTTTCATTTTCTGTTGTATTATTATTTGTGTTTAATATCTTAAGATAACACATGTAATATTACAACGAAATAAATTAATTTCTATTATGACTTTCAAAATGATTTTGAGGGAAATAATTTAAACGGATATATGTATAACTTTAAACGGATATATGTATAACTTTAAACGGATAGTGCAATAAGATATTTGCATAGAAAATAATTTGAGAGTTGTTGAATTGTTTAAGTGTCAAATAGACATCAAATGTCATACAATATCATGAGATCGAAAATATGATAAGTGTATCATGATATCGAAATATGATAAGTGTATTGAGATGAAATACACAAGTATGAGATATGCCGATAAACTTCATTTGAAATTATCATAAAAATTCACAAGTGTGGATAAATCTACATATGAAAGCAATATATGTTTTGAAATTATCATAAAAATTCACAAGTGTGGACAATCTACATATGAAAGCAATATATGTTATCTTTAATGAATTTTGCTAAATTCATTTTGAAAGATCTAAATGTTGATGCATCTACCATCTTAATGTTTTTAAAGTTATGTGGAGGATTTTTCTTTCATTTGGGAAAGTATCCTAGTTATACATAGCTTAAAGGGAACAACAATACATGTGTGCCAATAACTCTAGGCAAAATTAATGAATTGCATATTATTTAGTGTCAATGTGTTTGACCTATCTTAATGTAATATTGATTGTAGACGAGTTTCATTTATCTTGTTAGTGATAAATGTGTTCACCAAAGTGAAATAAATCAAGACTTATTACTAAGTCTTTATAAGTTAAAGGGAAGATAGTGCCCTTTGCACTTTGCACACTCGTGCTGTTGTGCTTGAAAGTCGGTTCAGTAGTTTTGAAAGATGCTACTGAGATTTTGGTCTTAACGCAATGCCAACTACTGAAGTGTGTGTATGCTAGATTGGTACCGAACTTTCCTTTGAGTTGCTACCAACCTATTGTGGTAATGTTGAGTTTCGATAGTTACTACCGACTGGCTGCTGCTGAGTTGGTGTTGAGGCGATTACCGAGTCTGGCGTTATGACTGGTAACTGCTTGTGTATAAGAGGTTTAAAGGAAACAAGTTATGTTCCTGAACCAAATGATGATGAATAAGTCTCATGATTTTTCTAAAACAAGATATGGATATGGACAACGGATATGCTTTATTCCTTAAAACTGTGAAGGATCAGAATGATGCATCTTCTGTTCACATACTAAAGTACTGTAGTCTAAAGCATGCTAGCCTAGTACTTATCAATTATGATGCTCTAAGGAGGTCAATTATGTATAGACAAAGTTGAAAGAGGATACTTATTCGGTTTAAGGAGGTTCATATAACCTATGGAAAACTTAACTAACTAGATAATATTATCTAGTATACAAAGCTTAATGAGGAGGACTCAATCTTCTAGCATTGTCCGATAAAAACCTTACTTTGAAATCAAATTTCAAGAAATGTGAGGGAGAGGTCATTTTAGAAATGACCCTTTAGGGTATGTAGAAATGATTTTGTGAAAAGTTCTCTCAAACCTATTTAGAAAGGAAGAACCTTTCATCAACCCATATGGATGTTATCCAATAACACTTAAATGTGGGGGTTTCTTGCATTTGAAAATAAAATGTTAGCAATATGGATTTTGACAATCCAAAGATATTGCAAACACATGATCTAGTGGAGTACACAAAGGTCATAAGAAGTCTATGATAGACTCAAATTCTAATTGGTTAGATTTAGAATCTTGATAGATATCTACTACCAAAGACATAAAAGAGATTATTAACTTACGAGTTAAGAACACATCTTGAAAACTTATCTCGATTGAAGTTATCTATATTGACTTGACAAAGTAATAGATAATAATTTTGGATCCAAACAACCAGTGGGTTGAAACGAGACGAGATAGAGAGGAATTGGACTAAAGCCCGTCAGAAAATGGGAATATGAGGGAAACCTAACCTAGCTGACTGGAGATCCCAAGATTTAGGTTCAATAGGACTACTTAATCATATGACCAATGGAGTCACTACAGGGGAGTACCCTAAAACGAAAAGGGAGTGACGAACTTCCTAGTCCATTCACTCTGGGGGAGTACCCCGAACCAGTGACCAAAGGAAGGTTAAGCATATTCTGTTAGATGATTATGGGAATCAATATAACGTAATGCTTTTAATGATTCATGGAATCACCTATGTTAGAGAGAAGTAGGGTCGCTTCGAATGGATTTGTGGGGTGGCGTAAATCCTAGAGCTCTCGCAGAATCAGGATAGTGATCCATGACCATAACGGACACGACAATAAGGGGACGTGGCGACTAGGGAGAGTCTTGTGTGAATGTATATTGTCGTCTATACCAAACGGGGTCTGTTCAAAGACATCGCGTCTACACAACACCAGTAGGCTAAATATGCTTCACAAAGGAAGGTTCAATGGGAACACCAACCTATCCTGCAAGACTCAACTGTCAAGTTTTCATTGGGAATTTTATGTGTTTTGATCGATCTCCATTCATGTGGGGGATTGTTGGAATTTTGGACACAAAATAATTATATTTATATGTTTTTTATATAATTAGTTATATACTTATTGGTTTAAGTTCTCATTTAGTAATGAACTAAGTGTGTCCAAACTGAAGATAAGATGAATTAGATATCATAAAATATTTCATAAAATATTATGAATGTCTATTATGGATCATAATTTTTATTAAATTGGTATTAAACTTGTCATGAATAAAATAAGAGTTTTAATTTGATCTCATAAAATATTTCATAAACCAAATGAGAGTTTTGGTTGTGAATCATAAAACTCACATTAATATGAACTTGTTAGCATGAGTATATAAACAAACTCATGATGATGAGAAGAAGAGAAGAAGAAATTTATTTTCTTGAGTGTCAACAAGTTTTATAGAAATTTAGAGATGAGTACTCTCTAAATTGTTCTTCCTACACCATCATCTTTAATCTTGTTCCATATAACTTCATAACACATATACTTTACCTGGTGATCTCTTGGGTCGAGGCACTCTCCGACAGTACATATTGTTTTGGCTGTTGTACCCTGCGAAACAGACGCGTTGTCTTGAGTAGAGACGCGAAATCTGTTTTAAGGGACCCGTGTCTAACACGATCCTCAATTACAACCATCAATCTTTTGTTTGTTATTTGTTGTAGTCAAGGGGTATACTTAAAGACTCAAAGTGATGAAGACTTGTGTCAAGAATACTTTATGAAGACTCGTTGGAATATATACTAAAGACGAATATTCGAATCAAGTTTGGTACATAAATATTGCTTGTATTTATTTTTTTGTCGTATTTGTAAACGGTATTGTACTATAATATTTCACATGGCTAACGAGAGTATCGTTAGAATTAATATTTTTAATATAAAAGTGAACTTGTTTCCTACATTTTTTAATATCAATCTTATATATTAATATAGAATTAAATAAAATATTTATATGTCTTTTGTTGGATGAAAATTTTAAAACTTTATAATTTTAAATATAAAAGTTAAATACTTTTCAGAGGAAAATTTTAAATTTTGAATATTAAACTTTAAATTTAATAAATAATAATTTATTATAAAAAATTAAAAATTAAATTTACTGTTTAGGTACATGAGCACTGTTCAGACGCATGAGCACGATAATATGTCAAACAGTATTTTACCTATGTAGATGGTTTGAGCTCTTTAGATCACGATGTATAATTACGTGATAGATGTAACAAAAACATGAAGGTAATTTAATGCGCGTGCAACACCTATATCTATTTCAAATATTTAAACTAAGTATCAAATATATTCGTGTAAGACTTAAACATCACACGGTCTGTCGTAGAAGATAGAAATGCTTCTTATCGATACGGATTTGAACCAATAGTTTAGGTTCTTTACGTCACGTTGCATGACTTCTGTAGAGATTAATGAAGAGGCTGATGCAACATAAACATCAAATGTCTTTCCTGCAAGTGCATTGAAGAAAAATGCTTAGGAAGTTTTACACATGCAACAGAAAATACTCTAAGTGTAAAATCTTCCGAAGCCAAGACCAATATCTTCCGAAGCCAAATATGAAGTCTTCCGAAGCCTCAGAGAGAAAGTCTTCCGAAGCTTCAACTCATGAAGACAGATTTCTTCCGAAGACTTTTAATACATGCTTTATCTGATGTACTTTTCCATAAAGCTGGACACCTTTCCTCTGCACCTCTGTAAGGTCACCAACTTACATGAGTTGGTGAAAAGGTCCATGTTTTTGGTAACTGTACATTGAGGTCTTGAGTCTGTAACTTTCTACTTTATGTACTTTATCCTTTTTGTAATAGATAAGGATGTGAGCTATGACATGTCATAGTCACAAGTCAAAAGGCAATCTGCCTTTTGACTCTACAATTGATTTTGTTTTGTGTCTAGTCAATTGTATCCAGCTAGCTTTCAAAGTATAGCCAGTTGTAGGATGTAGTATAAGTATCTCATGTTCTTGTATCTTTCCTTCATGCTTTGTAGCACTTGTAATAGAACATAGAGAAAGCAATATACTGCATTCTTGAAAACCATATACTTGTGTTCTTTGTGTTCTGTCTTTTACATTACTTGTTTCTGTCATTTACATTACTTGTGTTCTTAGTGTCTTACCTTGGTTAATCCAGTTTACTGTTTGATTAAGTTTAGTCAATCTCCTCTTTGTGTTGCTGTGTTGTAACTCTACACCCTTTAACGATCCTGCATTTGGTATCAGAGCCATTTCAGGCTCTTGATATAAGATCATACCATCTTAAGATCCCTCACACACACAAATACTAAACTTTTCAAATGGCAGCCATTTCCAAGACAGATATGAAAACTGGAACCATGAACAAGTCCCCAGTGATCACTCTTGATGAGTTTGATACCTGGTGTTTGAGAATGGAAGGTTTCATCAGGTCTCTTGATTTAAGAATGTGGAAGTCTATTGAGAATGGACCTTTCATACCTAGCACCCCTTCTGCTACTAGTGCTGGTATGATCCTAAAAGATGTGGCTAACTACTCTGATGAAGATAGGAAGAGAGTAGAAATTGACAGAAAAGCCATGACAGCTCTTCAAACTGCCTTTCCAAACTCTGTGTACAAGGTTTCAAGAAGTGCAAAACAGTCAAGCAGCTATGGGATGCACTGAAACTGATGTATGAGGGTTCCTCTGAAGCCAAGGAGAACAAGAAGGATCTCCTAAAGCAGTAGTTTGAAAACTTCACCTTCAAAACAGGTGAAACCATGACTCAGCAGTACTTCAGGTATGTTGAGATTGTGGATACCCTAGTGGATGGAGGAGTTTCTCTTGAGAATAGAGACATTGTAAGGAAGTTCATGTCCTCACTTCCTAGGCAATGGACACACTACTGTGTGGCGATCAAGAGAACTGAAAATCTCAAAACTCTTACTCTGACAGAGTTATATGGGATTCTCAGTGGCTACCAGATGGAGATGAACATGCAAGGTTCATCTGGCGACTCCAACAATCAAATGGGTTCAGCCCTACATGTGGTTGAAATGGATAACATAGAACCCAAACATCATCTCATATGCTAGCCTAACAACTCACCAAAGGGTCCTTTCATCACCTTCCCAGAGACACCAAGGGGAAGTACACTCAAGGAAGCCCATTCCAAGAGACAAGCTCTTCTCAAGCTTTTGTGTCTTCATTCAAATGATCTGGAATACATGAAAATAGTCCAGAAGATGGCTCTTCTCACTCACAGAGCCAAGAAGTTCTACAAGATGACTGAAAGGAAGTTCCCAAGTAATACAACCAGTGGAAAGTTTGGCCTGGACAAAGGCAAAGTCAAGTGTTACAACTGTAACTTGATGGGCCACTTTGCCAGAGAGTGTAAGGCACCTAGAGCAAATGGTGGCCAAACACAGTCCAGACCAAACTACACTGACAAAGCTCTCCTGAATGAGAAGTTAAAGCAGCAAGCTGTTGTTGCTGTTGAAGAAGGAGGCTTTGACTGGAGCTTTCAGGTGGAAGATGCTTCTCCTAACCAAGCATTGATGGCAGATCATGATGAAGCCAAGGTATTGGAACATCTCTGTACTCCTTAATGCATTGCTAAAGTTATAGATACAGGTGCTATAACCTGGAGATGAGATCTGACCTTGAGTCCTTAAACAATTTAAAATTTGATTTTAGAAAGTCTGAAAATGATTATAAACTGAAGATAGAGGACCTAGAGACAACCATTTCAGTTCTAAAACATGAACACATAGATTTTAGGACTCAAATCAAAGATCTCATAACCAAGTTAACTTAGTGCCAGGCTAAGCTTGTGATCAGAAAAGCCAGGGCAGAAAAGAGTGTTCTTGAAGAAGAGACCTTCAAGAACATGATATCATCATCCATGCATAATAAAGTGTGCTATCAAAACAGACAGGGACTGGGATCCAATGAGATAGCTCCTCCACACACAATCTTGTCTGTAAGATCTCCTAGGTGTGGAACTTGTGAAGATGAGCTTCCTCTCATAGATCCTATGAGTGAAGAGGATGAAGAAGAGATAGTGAAGAATTCCTTGAGAAGAGTGAAGAGGAGGATTCCAAGAAGGGTCACTATCCTTCTAAGGAGAAAAAGATGACTGTGATGACCAAGTCCATAAGAAAGAACTAGATCAGAAAGAGCAAAAGAAAGGCAAGGAAGGCTCAAGAGATCAAGGCTACTTTTGACTCTAAGCATAAACAAGTTTTCATCTCTGCAGGGTTTAAAGTGGTAGGGACTGAAGACATTAACCAAAACTCTTCTTCTAAGAGTTATGGTTCTTGTTCAACTCATCTTAGTAACCAGAAGAATACTGATCTACTGTGTACCACTGCTGCACAGCCCGAACCATCAAACTCCAAGCATAGTTCTTAGCCCAAGAGAACTGTCTCAGCATCTGAAAAAATGAAGATGGAGAAGGGATGTGACCAAAGACAGTCTTGTTCTCAGGAAAAGGCTCTTGTGAAGAAGAAGATGAACTGTGTCATGTGTGACAGCACCTCTCACATTGCATAGGATTGTCCATACAATCCTAAAGGTACTGTCCATATGACCAAAACAAAGACTTCAAAGAGTCCTAAGAAGATTCAAGCTTCGGAAGGAAAACCTGTTTCCTTCGGAAGCTCCAAGTCTAAGAAGAAGGGAAGTGGAAAGTTACCCTCGGAAGAGAAGTTGGTCTCGGAAGAAAGGAGTTCTTCCGAAGCACTGAAGTCTGCTGCAGTGTCTGCAGAATCTTCTGAAGGTTCAGTCATCAAAACTTCCGAAGTCCCTAAAGCTTCTGATGTTTTGAAGGTCAAGTCCAATACTCCAAAGGTGGTGTGGAAGTCTAAGAAAGACCAAGTGACTGAGAATTCTCCATCAACAGCAGCTCAAGATCCTCTTAGTACAACCATAGGATCTATTATTGTTGAATTACCTTCTGTAAATGAGCCAAGACAAGCAAGGCTTGGTTTTCCAAATGTAACTAATCATTTTCTTTGTGCAGGGACATCTGAAGACAAACAAAAATGTCTAGATCATTGATAGTGGCTGTTCCAGGCACATGACAGGAAATAGGTCACTACTCCAGAACTTTGAAAGGATTGATGGAGGACCAGTTGCTTTTGGAGGAGATGAAGGTGTTTACATTTCTGGAAGGGCAAAGGTCACAAATGGTAAGCTCAGCATAGAAAAGGTAAACTTTGTCAAAGAGCTTGGATACAATCTTCTGAGTGTATCTCAATTTTGTGATCAGAGTCATAACATGCTCTTTACTGAGCATGAGTGCATTGTTCTTAAGCCTGGTGTGGTCATTCCTCATGAGCATATCTTGCTCAGAGCCCCCAGGAAATGAAACATGTACAAGATGGATTTGCAAGAAACATCTCCCTCTTGAGAAGTTTTATGCTTTCTGTCTAAAGCTAATAATGATAAGTCTTTCCTATGGCATAAAAGAATGTACCATGTAAACTTTAAGAACATGAACAAATTAATTAAGCATGATTTGGTAACTGGAATACCAAAAAAAGAGTTTACAGGTGATGACCATTGTGTTGTATGCCTGAAAGGGAAGCAACATAAGGTATCTCACAAGCCTAAGGAAAGGAACTCCATCACTACACCCCTACACTTGTTACATATGGATCTCTTTGGCCCCACCAATGTAATGACTTTAGGAATGACCTCTTACTGTTTAGTGATCACAGATGACTTTACAAGATTCACCTAGGTTTTCTTCCTTAGAACTAAGGATGAGACTCCTGAGATTCTGAAGAATTTCATCTTAAAGATTGAGAATCAATCTGATCACAAGGTCAAGATCATAAGATGTGATCAAGGTACTGAATTTAAGAACCAAATCCTTGATGCATTCTGTGATGAAAAGGGTATTACAAGACAATACAGTGCTCCCAGGACTCCTCAGCAAAATGGTGTTGCTGAGAGGAGAAACAGGACACTGATTGAAGCTGCAAGAACCATGCTGTCTAACTCTAAGCTGCCCATCACCTTCTGGAAAGGAAGCCAACACTGCCTGCTATGTGCAAAACAGAGTTTTAGTAGTTAAGACTCATGGCAAGACTCCTTATGAACTTTGGCACAAGAGGAAACCTTTCATTGGTTTTCTCAGGTCATTTGGTTGTCCTTGCACCATCTTGAATACCAAAGATCAAATTGTCAAGTTTGCTAAAAAATCAGATGATGGACACTTTATTGAATACTCTTCTCAAGCTAAGGCTTACAGAGTATACAATCTCAGAACTAGAATTGTTGAGGAGTCAACCAATGCGACTTTCAATGAACACACACCCTGTGTTGCTGGTTTGGTCTGGATTGGTTATTTGATCTTGATTTAGTTACAACTATTTTAACAAGTCTTGTGAATGTTTTAGGATCTATAGAAAATTTAAATACAGGTGATCCTGATCCAAGATTTGAGCTAAGAAGACCTTCAAGTCATACATCTTCAGCTCCAGTTGGAACTACTTCTGCTAATGAGGTTTCTATCAGCACTACAATGACAAACTCAGCTGATACATCTGGGGTGCCTTCCAATTCCAGCTCAGAGGCTCCACAACCAGATAAGAACACTTCAATTGTGGAAGACAACAATGGTGGTGGTGACAGTGACCAAGAATTTCTTGATGCCACTAACCACACCATAGATGAAAACATCAATGATGTCACACACTGCTTGGATCAAGTCTCTCTTGAAAAGTGTGCTGATATGATGGGAGAAACATCTATGCCAGATCTAAATTTCGCTAATTTAGATCTCTTTCAGCAACTTGCTGTGATCCCTCAGCTTAGGATCCACAAGTCTCACCCCACCACAAACATCATTGGAGATGTTGTCACGGGGGTAAGAACAAGAGGACAAACCCATGAAGCAAATGTTTGTCTTCACTCTTTTTTCTTATCCCAGATAGAGCCAAAGAAAGTTGATGAGGCTCTAAAGGATGGAAATTGGGTTAAAGCTATGCAACAAGAGTTGCTTCAATTCAAAAGGCAGAAAGTTTGGAACCTTTGTCCTCTTCCTTCTGGGAAGACTACCATTGGAACCAAATGGGTATTTAGGAACAAGAAAGATGATAGAGGCATCATCATCAAGAACAAAGGTAGACTGGTTGTTTAAGGATACACACAAGAAGAAGGGATTGACTACACTGATGTCTTTGCTCTAGTGGCAAGATTAGAAGCTGTTAGAATATTCCTGGCATTTGCTACATCCAAGAACTTCAAGGTCTTTTAGCTTGATGTGAAGTGTGCCTTTTTATATGGAGTGATAGATGAAGAGGTATATGTCAAACAGCCACCTGGTTTTGTAGACCCTGATCATCCTGATTATGTCTGCAAGCTTGACAAAGCTCTCTATGGGCAGCATCAGGCACCCAGGAATGGTATGACACTATCTGAGTATCTTTGTAAACATGGATACAGGAGAGGTACTATAGATGGAACTCTCTTCATCAAAGGACAGGGAAATGACATACTGCTAGTTCAAGTGTATGTGGATGACATCATCTTTGGTTCAACTAATCTAAAGCTCTGCAAAGACTTTGAGAAGCTGATGAAAGACAAATTTGAAATGAGTGCCATGGGGGAACTCAATTTCTTTCTGGGAGTTCAAGTGAAGCAAGTTGAAGATGGCATCTTCATAAGTCAGTCAAAGTATGTTCAGGACATACTTAAAAGGTTCAACATGACTGACTATAAGATTGCTAAGACACCCATAGCTAGAAACCACTCCTTTGGACCTGATCTTGAGGGGGAGTGTATAGATGAGCACTTATATAGGGCTATGATTGGGTCTCTTATGTATCTTACTGCTACCAGGCTTGATATTATGTTTGCTACATGTATTTGTGCAAGATATCAAGCCAACCCTAAGATGTCTCACCTCATCACTGTCAAGAGGATTCTAAGATACCTCAAAGGTGCTTCAACACTTGGGTTATGGTACCCCAAGAATCCTGACTTCAATCTGTATGCTTATACAAATAGTGATTATGGTGGCTGTAACATGACTGCAAAGTCTACATCTTGGGGATGTTAATTCCTTGGTGGAAGGGTTGTCTCATGGCAATGCAAGAAACAATCCTGTGTCTCTGTGTCAACTCCTGAAGCTGAATACATTGCTGTTGCAAGCTGCTGTGCTCAAGTACTTTTGATTTAAAATCAGATGCTGGACTATGGGTTAAACTTCAAGGAGACTCCTATTCACATAGACCACAATAGTGCTATCTCAATCACAGAGAATCCTATGCAGCACTCAAGGACAAAACACATCAATATCATGTATCATTTAATAAGAGATAACTATGAAAAGGGATTAATTAAACTAGTCAAATTTCATACTGGTGAACAATATGTTGATTTGTTTACAAAAGCTTTTGATGAACAGAGATTTAAATATCTAATATCAGCTATTGGGATGATAAACTTTGAGTAAGCTTATCTTAAAACTAATTCTTATTATTTCTTAAAATATGTGTGTCCTAAGTTGTCTAGTTCATCACTTTCATAAGCTCATGTTTTCTTTGGATAAAAATTTCTTTTTGAAAACTTTCCTTAGATTTTTGAAAATTTCCGATACTTCGGAAGTTATGCTTTTAACTTCGGAAGCAAACCATGCCTTCAAAATAAATAACTTTCTAAGAAATTTACCTTCGGAAGAGCTTTCAGATTTATCTTTCGAAGTTTAAATACTTGTCTCAGACACTTACTTTCAAGGACCATTTACTTCCGAAGCAAAATTAACTCTCGGAAGCTTTGTTGTCTTATATACAAAGCACTCAAGTTTTAATTTCTCTTCCAAAGAAAAATTCTCAAAACTCTCAGGAAATTCTTCCGAAGTCATTTTAGCTTCGGAAGCTTTTTAATTAAAACTTCCGAAGATAATTAACTTTCGGAAGCTTTTTGACTTCCAAGAAAACTACTTTTTGCAAAAGTAAACTACTTTTTCAGAGGTGGGACTGACATCCGGATTTCAAAGTTTATCCTCATTCATTAAACTTTATCTGAAATCCCTCTCCATATAAACCCAACGTTTCCCCCTCTTTCTATCATCTGTTCTTCTTCCAACCTAAAAAACCAATTTCTCTCTGAAATTTCTTTTTCCTTCTTTCTTCATCTCTAAGCTATATCAAAATGGCCAACCTTGCTCACAGAAATGATCCCAACTTTACCATGCAACTACACAGACAACATAATCAGGTTGCTCTGTTAAGCTTTGAGAAAGATCCTCATTTCGCAGAGGTGTGTCGTTTCTTAGCTCTGTCTAACTACTCCACCTCCCTAACCATTGATCCTCTATTCTATGAGGATCAGCTGCTTGAATTCTGGAAAACCTGCCAAGAGGTTGTATGGATGGGGAGAAGGCACTATCTGCCATAGTGCATGGGAGAACAGTCTTCATCACTCCGGCCATCATCAACATGCATTTTTAGCTGGATGATGAAAAAGGTGAGGTTTTCTTCCCAAAGGAAAATGTCAATCATTCCTTTGAGCAGATAGGATATGAGGGAGATTTCTCTGTCAAGACCTTTAGGAAAGGGAAGGTCTCATCCCAATGGAGATTCCTGCTCCATGTGGTCATTCACAGCTTATCAAACAAGCATGGTGGATGGGACCAGATTCCTAAGGATCTCTCCTTCATAATCCATGAAATGGTTTAGGGGGTCAAATTCAGGTATTCTCAGTTTGTTTATACAAATTTACTTGCTAATTTGGACTCCTTAGAGTATTACATCTTTCCTAGATATGTCCAGTACATTCTTAACTGTGAACTGGGCTCACAGTTAAGGGAAACAGGTAACATTCTTAAATTGGGACAGATGAAGCCCGACATCTTTAAAATACTGAGGAAGCCCACTGTTGGCTTCTCTGGGGTAGAAACAGCCCTTGTCCCAAAAATGTTAGAGCTCATTGCTCAAGGTGACAACCTAGCAGCACAAGCTAGTGTTGAGCCCACACCTGCTACCTCCCAACCACCCACACAGCCTCAAATCTCCATCACTTACCAAAGAAAATCCAAACGAACCCCTGCTCAGGCTATTCAGTCTGTGGAGAACCCCATATACTCACCCACACAGAGAGAAGTGGACACTGGAGCTCCCACTTCTCCTGAGGAGCAGACCACTCCCATCTCTTCAAGAATCAGTGCTGAGGTTCCTCATGCTCAGCCTGATAAGCTCATTAGCCCAACTGCCTTAAGCCATTACTCTGAGTCTCAACACTTAAGTGATCAACCTTCAGGGGACAGTTACCATCCCCAGCTTATAGATCTCAACCAACCAATTCCCCACCTTGACTTCTTACTGATGAAGATCTAGGTTTCAGTGAGTATAATGAGTCACTCTTCTTTACCCCTACTCAAAGAGAGATGAATGCTCCTGAGTCTCCTACATCTATCCTACATCAGTCACCTACAACTTAGGTGGACACTTCTGAACCTGTTCAGGATGTCCATATGGAAGAGGCTCGCACTTCTGACAGTTATTACATCATTAAGACCTCAACCATGGCAACTCAGCCAATTAAAATCTCAACTGAGATTGCCAGTGAGCAGACGAAAACCAGCAACCAAGAACCTGCAGCTGGTGGTGAGAGAGAGGACTTTGGTCCAATCATCTCATCCCCCAATAAGTCTTCTGATGAAGATGAGGGGATCTGAGACTAAAGGTTTAAAAACTGACTAAAACATGCACCTATTTAGTCTTAAAGGTCAGTCACTTGAATCTCAGGTGACTACCTTACATAACAGGATCAATGATCAACAACTTGAGATTTCATATCTTAAGAAAAAACTAGCTGGGAGACCCTTAAGAAGTGCTCAACCAGGAACACAAGAACCTGTGGATGTGATTGACCTATCTTCCAGCTCACCTATGCAAGTGGGTGATGCTACCAAAAAGGGGAGAAAGTTATTACAGCCCAGAACCTCAGAGTTCTTCAGAGAGAGTGAACATTAAGGACTCACCATCCTCACTTGCAATTGTGCATTCTCAGCAACCTCCTCAAGTTCACATTGATGTGGACTACATTGACTCCTTCATACAGATTCTTTTTAAGGATGGGATACCAAGGGCTATGTTCTTCACCATATTCCAATCACATCATTGGGTGGAGGTATGACAACATCAGGAAAGCCCTAATCATCATAAGAGTTCAAGGACAGCAAGAAGTCTTCAATTTTCAAAATTTGAACTATTATGAAGGTCTGGATTTAGTCAACATGCCACTTGTCAACCCAAGCAAATCAATACAAGCTGACAGACTGGCTCAAAGAATCCAAGACAGGATCACTGCAAAGTTCAGCCTAAGAAGGAGACTTAGGCAATCAGGCAATGCCATCGATCAACTGGATGTTAAGACAGACCCTAAGATTAGTTTCATAGGGGAAACCTTGACTGAAGGCCCAATGGCAGAACCTGAGACCCCTGTCTCATCATCATCAACTGCTGCAGAGATCCACACTCCTATTGAGACACCTGCTGGTGAAGGTGCTTCTCAACCTCTCTCTGGCCAGAGCTTAGATGCTACAACAAGCAATGAAGGCCAAAGCTCTCTCCATCCTGAGTCATAAAGGTCTATGAGTGACAAATGGAAAAGAAAGATGACATCTGAGGAGATTGAGGAGGAGGAGAGAGAGAGGAAAGGAGGTTGAGAGGAGAAAGTTCCTCTATTGAGTCTTCAAGACTCATGGAGTCTGCTATCAGGGCTACCCCAAACCAGATACTCAGAATGATGAGTTAAGGGCAGTCAGAATAAATTACCTGCAGACAAGGAACTATGACATAGACAGTGTCATCTCTCTCCCCTTAGAAGAGCTGAATGAATTGGTTGATCTGGAAAGGTCAAAAGAGAATAAGGAGGCAGAAGATGTAGAGCTTCTAGTACAAGTCAAAGAAGAGAGCTTTGGCCTTGTAGGTCAACCTCCCTCTCTTTTGAGCCTGAGAGAGAGGAAGTCCCAACTGAGAAAGACAGTGAAGATCAATCTGGTGCTGCAGGCCAGTCTTCTCAGTTAAAACCTGTTAAGAGAGAAGAGGATGGCTTCTAACCAAAGCCAAAGCAAAAGAAGAAGACTGCACCCTCTTCTACACCCCAGGATGAGTCAGAACATCTTGAGGTTGTGCAGCCAGAGGATGCTACATCAACTCCAATTCAAACAGCTCCTCTAGCATCAGGAAGACCCATCTTGTCTTGGACATACACCACAAATCCAGAAAGATGGCATGTCATTAGAGATCAAGGAATGAAGACATTTACACATGGCAAGATATGTTTCAGTTGCCTCTGCATGACCTTTTTGATATGAGAAGACACTTTGACAGTCTGAAGGATCCTGATCACCTTATGAAGAAAGGATTGGTGATCATCCTAATGAGGATTGTTGACATCTGAAGTCTACTAAGTGTTTTTGGTAGCATCAGCCTAGGGGGAGTTTGTAGAGATTAATGAAGAGCTGATGCAACCTAACATCCAATGTCTTTCCTGCATGCTGCACAAGTGCATTGAAGAAGAATGTTTAGAAAGTTTTACACATGCAACAGAAAATACTCTAAGTGTAAAATCTTTCGAGCCAGACCAATATCTTCCGAAGCCAAATATGAAGTCTTCCGAAGCCTCAGAGAAAAGTCTTCTGAAGCTTCAACTCATAAAGACAGATTTCTTTCGAAGACTTTTAATACATGCTTTATCTGATGTACTTTTCCATAAAGCTGGACACCTTTTCGCTGCACCTCTGTAAGGTCACCAACTTACATGAGTTGGTGAAAAGGTCCATGCTTTTGGTAACTGTACATTGAGTCTTGAGTCTGTAACTTTCTACTTTTTACTTTATCCTTTTTTGTAATAGATAAGGATGTGAGCTATGACATTGTTAGGATCTCAGCCCTTGGTTAATCGATTGAACAGATATAGCAGCGGAATAGCTCAGAATTAGACAAATTCAAGCAAGAACATTCGATATAAAACATAAAAGAATTTTGTTATAGAGAGAGAAATATCCGACAAAAGGAATATTGCATTAAGATTGTCGGCCTCAAAGGCACGATTACAGGTGAGTCATCCTTCCTTATAAGGAAAGAATGACGTAGGCTGATGTCACTTGAAAGTGACATGTAACCGTTTTAAACTACTGATGTTTAACAACTACTGAAGATGTCAACAACTGACATCTTCTTACAAATGTCCTAAGTGTTAAACATCTTATTTACAACTACTGAAAAACATAAAACTACTGATACTACAACAACTGAAGAAAAACCTCTTCAGTTGTTTACAAGTACTGAAAAGGAAATAAAACTACTGAAAAGTAAACAAACTACTGAAAGGAAAAGAAAACTACTGATGAAGAAAAACCATCACAACAACTGAAGAAGCCCTCTTCAGCTGTTGTCATCAGCTGTTAGCATCAGCTGATGTCTTCAGTACTTGAACACCAGACTTTGTCTTTCAGCTGTTGATCTTCAGTCTTTGTCTTCAGTACTTGTTGAAGTCTTCAGACTTTAGATCTTCAGCTGTTGTCTCAGTCTTTGTCTTCAGTACTTCAGAAATACTTCAGCAGTTGTATTCTTCAGACTTTGTAGAACGGCTGATCAGGTCTTCTTCAGCTGTTGTGATGTCCTGTGGGACTTAGAGGTTTCTCTGATCAGGCTCATTGGTTCTTTTGGTCCAACAAACTCCCCCTGAACCAATGCAGCCAAAACCTCTAAGTTATTGACGAGTCCCACTTATTTGGCAGATAGATTGGTCTTTTTATCCTCTTGATCAGATGAGAAGTGACCCTTTTTCAGCACCGGCCAGGGAAGAAGTCTCTGATGATCTGTTTTGCATGATATGGTTGGGAGCTCTGTATTGGGGACTTGGACACTGAGCTGTTACCCCAACCATGAGATCTACTTCCCGTGTATCAGCCTATAGGATTCCTGGTGTAAGCCCTTAGAAACATGATCTGCTCATCCATTGTCAGCACCTCGGGCACACCATCAACAATCCTTCTCGGCCATACACTTCAGAGATGTACTTGGCCTGTTTTCCATTCTTGAGCTCACCGTGGTTATTTGTCTGTAAGCAAACTCATCTGGATGAGTCCCTTCTAAGAGCAGGTTGAGCTCATCTTGTTTGAAGTTTTCAAGTCTTTTGTAAACCAATCCCTTCTTTATGATTTTATTCTCCAACATCTTTTGGGGTGGTTGTTTGGCTTCATAAGCTTTCTTGAACTCTTCTACAATTTCCCAAGGGGACACTACAAGAACCACAGTGATGTCTTCGTCGACAACCCTCTTCACTTGGCCCTTGTATTTTGAAGGAATTTCTTTCTTGACAATCCTGTGTGCCACCCTAGGATCAGGCCATATCCTTACTTTTTCCCTTGGTATTGAAAGGTATTAGCAAGGTGTACAATCTTAAGACTTCTTTCTTCATGCTAATCATTGAAGAGGATGTGGCATATGCTTTGTCAATGCTTTTCAGCATTTCCTCATCATGTCTTTGCATCTGTTCCTCTTCAATCTTTATCATCACAGCATGCATTTGAGAAGCAGAGTGATGGACATTGGATTAGCCTTAGGCAAAGTGATAACTGTAGAGAGTGGCAGTCTGTCTTCATCCTCCTCTACTTCTTCATCAGCCCTCAGTACCTTTCTTTTCTTTTGTCTAGGTACATCACTGGCAGTGGGTTTTGGGGGTAAAGGATTTGGTTTTGTGGGTTGGATGGTTGGTTTAGAGGGTAAAGGGGTTGTTTTAGTGGGTTGTGGAGGTAGTGATTTTGAGGATAGAGGCTTTTCAGACTGTTTTTAGCATTTTGGCTGTAAGGGAGGCTTTCGTAAATTTTGTCAGTTCTTTTCGGTTCCCAACCCCAGCTTCATTTAATGCCTCAATCACTAAACCGTTGGAGTATGCTTCAGACGAACAATCTTGGTGGTTATTGCCAAGATGTGTCCTGGTCCAGGCCCTTATTTCTATCAGAGATCTTCCCAAGTATTTGGCTATAAATCTAATCATTATCTCCGGCCTTTCTCTTTCTAAGGCATCATAACTAGCCCATCTTGAGTTGATCTCCTCTGTCTCCAACCTTCTGATCTCGGAGTAGTTGTTGGATGTCAAAACCCTGCCTATATAACTGATCAATGATTTTATCCATTGAACGGTTATGGTTGGCATCAGCTTTTCACCATATCATTCAGCTCCTTCTCCTTCTCAGACTCTCTTTCTTTCCTCTTTTGATATGTGACATGAAAGTCTTTTTGACTTTCATTCACTTCAGCTCTCTTCTCACTCTCCTTCTCCTTCTCATGATCAAACTCAGTCTCCTCCACACTTATAACAGCCAACTCCTTCTCATTTACCTTCTTGATTCTTTCTCCTTCTCCCCATCTGTCCTCTTCCTTTTTCCTTTAACTGACTGACTCTCCCCTTTTTGGTTGCATTGGTGCAAGGGTTTGAGCAGTAGAAAGTGATTTGGTCACCAACTCCTCCACCAGGGGTTGTATTATTGTAGGAGGCCTCTCATCAATGGCTTTGATCACTATATCTGTGATCATGGGAGTGATGAGAGGTAGGGATTTTGAAGGTTAGCAACTGATTGATCAGGATGGTTCTGTTCCTGAGAATCAGTGCCAAAAGCAGAGGCTGGTGGCTTGGAAGTATGTATTGGCTCAGTGTTTAGGGGACCTTCAGAAGAAGGTGCCATCTGTGGGTGTATTGTGGTGGCAGATGGACTTTCATCCTGAGACATCTTGGCCAGCAGCTCTTGAGTCTGCTAACCTCATCCTCTAGGATGGTGTTTTGAGCAACTACATCATAGAAGAAGCTCAGGTCATCATCAGTTGATACTGAATCACCTGACCTCCTGACAGAGTCAGGATTAACATGCCTTGAGTGTAGATCAATTATAGCATGTGCCCCTTGTTCTTGGTTCTGGGGCTTCCAGCTCAGGACTATGTCCTTCAGCAGCTGTTGCCGCTGGTGAGGTCTTAGAGACGTTACCAACTGCATCCTGGTCATTTGCTGAGTCAGGGGCAGTGGCAGCCTCACCAGAAGGTCGCACCTCCTTGTCTACACCAGAAGATGGAACATGATAACCCCTGTGCTGTGGGTTGACAGAAGCATTGTAATCCTCCCCCTCAGGTGTTGAGGTTATCCCAGTAGTGATTGGTGTCTGGGTGGGGGGGTGAGGAATGCAACTGCGTCAGCACTTTTGCAACATTATTGTAGGGCTTTGAGGGGCGGTTGCATCAGGAGAGGGTGTGGAAGCAGTGTGCACCCGGGGCGAGTGGTGCTCTTCAATGGTAATCCCCTCAAGTGAGGAGGATCCCAGCAGTGTGGCTTCCCTTTGAGTGGTTGCATCAGGTTCCTTTTGAGAGGAAACCTGAGCGGCTTCGGTGGTGGAGTCATAGTCTCTACTGGGGGGTTATTTCCAGTAGAGATAACCTGCGTGGGGGCAGCAGGAGCATCCCAGGGGACTCAACTCCTGAGTAGCCTTCTTAGGCTTCTTCTTTGTGGGTTGGAGGGGACTTTAGATGTGGAAGTGGAGGCTGTGGGTTCCAGCTGCGTGGGTTTGCGCAGCTTGGCAGCCTGTTTAAGAGTTTGGTCAGTGTTGTGTCGGGAGTATACCTCCGGCAATACAGCCAAAGCAGGGACTCCCAGACCAACTAGTCCCTCAGCATGAAGCTGATTCTCTATTATGGCCATTATAAACCGAGGATATAGTATCCAACGGTTAGAAAGTGGTTTTGTGGCCATATCCTTGATTTCAAGAAAAATTATTTCAGAAAAGTTTAGTGGTTCTTGTTCAAGGATAGAGAACAGTACCTGTTGCCATCTGGAAGACAGTTGATCCCAAGAAGAAGTCTTCGAGGCCAGGCAAACATTTACCATATGAAAGATCAATCGTTCAGCATCTGGAAAATGTTTCTTCAGGATGGTCGAAGCACTAAGATCGCCTTGATATCCATGTTGCCAAATGAAAGATCAAGTTGGCGCTTAGGATATCCAACAGGGTAGGCAGCATCATCTAATAGTAATATCTGGCGGATGGTAGCAGTAGAGATGACCACCTTATGAGAGTTGATGGACGAATGGATAGATTCTCCATTAACAGTTGCATTCGTCCAAAACTGATGTAGCGAATCGGCATAAATGATTGGATTTAGGAGGAAGGCCGTTTTCAGTGGTGATTGGACCATAAGATCTATAGCATTATCGAATTTGGTCCAGAAGGGCGATTTAGTGAGGTACGCGACACAGTTGTGTCGAGGCTTGAGTTGCATGGTCGCCATTAATGAAGGTGAAAGATTTTCAGAGCTTTTGAAATTTTAGGTCGTGAAAGAATGAAAAACTCTGAAAGAGGGATCAGATATATATAGGGTACGGGTTATGAAACGACTGAAGGTTTTGGTGTTAGTCATCAGTATTTGAAACAACTGATGACGTGGTATTAACTTTCAGAGGTTTGAAACGACTGATGGTATTGGTGTGGTCAGCAGTTATAAAACAACTGAAGACATGGTGTTTACAATCAGACGTTGAAACAACTGAAGTCTCTGATTTAGGCATCAGTAGTTTTTTTAAAACTACTGAAGACAAGTTGGACTTCAGATGTTGAAACAACTGAGGACTTGGTATTAGTCATCAGTAGTTGTGAAACTACTGAAGACCCTGGTTGTGCCATCAGTTGTTGTAAACAACTGAAGACTTGGTGTTAGTCATTAGTAGTTGTGAAACTACTGAAGACATGGTATTGCTTCAGTTGTTTATGAAGAAACAGCAGTTTGTGAACTACTGAAGAGAGAGTACTCATCGGTAGGTGTCGTCAATGCATAGCCTTTCAGCTGTTTCATACTGTCCTCAACACTTACTCATCAGCCTTTTTGCTGTTTTCAGTTGTTTCATAGGACATCAGTACTTATCTGTTTCTACTGATTTCAGTAGTTGTAACTACATCAGTAGTTTAGAACAGATAAAGTACAGTACTTAAAGCATTTAGCCTTCAGTAGTTATAAAAACTACTGAGGGTAAAATAACTCATCAGTACTTATATGTGACATGGTTACCAATGATCATCAGTAATTACTGAGATCATCAGTAGTTGTCACTTATTCTAGCTGCAGCATACCAAGCCTTAACACCAGGTTATGGAAAGTTGAACTATCAAAGGCTTAGTAAAAATGTCTGCAAGCTCATCAGCACTAGGCACAAACATAGGATTAATTAGACCCTTTTCAAAACAATCTCTTATAAAATGATGTCTAATTTCTATATGTTTGGTCCTAGAGTGCTGGACTGGATTTTTGACAATGCAAAGAGCTGAAGCACTATCCATTAATAATGGAGTCTTAGTCTCTGTAATGCCATAATCCAAAAGTTGATTCTGAAGCCAGAGTACTTGGGATGTACAACTTGCAGCAGCAATGTACTCGGCTTCAGCAGTGGATGTAGCAACAGATGTGTTTCTTACTCTGCCAAGAAATCAAACAGTTGCCTAGGAATGACATCCACCAGAAGTTGATTTCCTGGTCAACTTACACCCTGCATAGTCACTATAAGAGAAAGCAACTAATTGCAAGAATGTCCAGTGGAATACCATAAGCCTAGAGATTGTGTACCTTGCAGATATCTAAAGATCCTCTTGACTGCAATCAGATGAGACTCCTTAGGTGCAGCCTGAAATCTAGCACAAACACATGTAGCAAACATAATATCTGGTCTAGAAGCTGTTAAATACATCAAGGAACCAATCATACATCTGTAAAGCTTTCATCAACAGCTTTACCTTTCTGATCAACATCCAATTGTGTGGTGTTGCACATGGGAGTAGAACAGGGTTTACAGTTTGTAAATCAAATTATTCAAAAGATCATTTGTGTATTTAGACTGATGAATGAAAATTCCATCAGCTTTTTGTTTGATTTGCAAACTAGAAAGAACTGTAATTCTCCCATTACACTCATTTCAAACTTCTGTTGCATTAAGTTTGGAATTCCACACACAATTGGGGATCAGAGGATGCAAATATAATATCATCAACATAAATTTGAACAAGTAGCTTATGCTGATCCACCTTCTTAATAAATAAAGTTTTATTATGGAGCCTCTAGTGAATTATTCTGTAGAAGAAAGTTTGATAAGGTCTCATACCAGGCTCTAGGTGCTTGTTTCAACCCATAAAGAGCTTTATCAAGCTTATATACCCATTCTGGGTGCTTATTATCCTCAAAGCCTGGTGGTTGACACACATAAACTTCTTTTTTATGTTACCATATAGAAAAGCACTTTTGACATCCATTTGAAAAACTTTAAGATTGTGGAGTGCAGCATAGGCTAAAAACAATCTAATTGCCTCCAGTCTGGCTACAGGGGCAAAGTTTCATCATAATCAATACCTTCTTCTGTGCAAACCCTGCACAACCAGTCTGGCCTTGTTCTTAACAATTAGCCCATTTTCATCAGTTTTATTCCTAAACACCCATTTAGTGCCTATTGCACACTTACCTGGGGGTAGAGGAACAAGCTCCCCACTTGCTGTTTTTGAACTGAAGAAGCTCAAGCTGCATGGCTTCAACCCATCCATTGTCTCTCAAAGCTACATGATAGTTCTTTGGCTCTAGCTGACTGATGAAGAGAGCATAGAAGCAGAAATTGGACAACTGGCTTCTGGTTGAAACACCAGCATTGATATCACCAAGGATTTGAGACATTGGGTGATTTTTCAGCTCTTGGTAAACAATCAATCTGTGCAAGTGTTTGTAGGACCTTCAACAGCAGCAGATGTTGATGCAGATTCTTGAAACATGAAGATGGTGGCAACTCAAATGAAGTTGAGAATGCAGAAATCTCATCAGCATTTGTTGTGGATGGTGCTGCTGGAGCTACAGGAGCATCAGGTTTAGAGGACTCAGGCAGTTGTCACTAAACCTGAAAAGGTGATTACTACTATCATCATCATCTTCAGCAGTAACACCAGGTGGTGAACTGTTGACAGGAGCAACAGCAGGAGATTGATAAGGAACATATTGCAGTATGTCCAAATCAAAGAGCTCCACAGGGCTTTGTGGAATCTTGTCCTTTGGAGATTCATTGAACTTGACATGTAGAGTCTCTTCAACCATCTTTGTTCTGCAGTTGAAGACTCTGTATGCCTTGCAGTTGATGAATAACCAACAAAGTACCCTGCATCCACTTAGGATCAAATTTCTGGAGCTGATCCTTTGTGTTGAGAATGAAACAGGGATACCCAAATGCTCTAAAGAATGAAATGAGAGGGGCCAAATGATGTAGAACTTCATATGGAGTCTTCATCAACCTCTGATTTATTAGCACTCTATTTTGCACATAGCATGCTGTGTTGACAGCTTCAGCCCAAAAGGTCAATGGCAGTCCAGAATCAGCCAACATAGACCTTGCAGCTTCAATGAGGGTCCTGTTCTTTCTCTCCACAACTCCATTCTGTTCAGGAGTTCTTGGAATACTAAACTGCCTCTTTATTCCTTGGAAAGGTAGAACTCATCAAGTGTATTGTTCCTGAATTCAGTTCCATTGTCACTTCTAATACACTTGACTGAGAGGGAATACTGCTTCTCAGCATACAACACAAAGTTTATGATCTTCTGTGCAGCTTCATCCTTTGAATGTAGAAAGAAAGTCCATACAAATCTGGAGTAATCATCCATAATTACCAGACAGTATTTCTTCTTTGCCATGCTCATCACTCTCACAGGACCAAAGAGATCCATGTGAAGAAGTTGTAAGCAGGTAGTGGACTTTGGTTCTTCAATAGGTGGGAATGAAACCTTGTGCTGTTTTCCTTTCAAACAAGCAGTGCAGTTGTTTTCACACTTGAACTCCTTCATAGGCATTCCCCTTACTAAACTATGGTGTATCAGCTGATTCATGTTCTTGAAGTTAACATGTCCCAGCCTTCTATGCCATAGATTAGATTCTTGAGGAGAGGCCTTGAAAATAGGCAAGGATGGCCTTTGAGATTTTTTTTCTTGGAAAGATCTAAGGCATACACTCTTCCTGTCCTGTTGGCCTTCAGGAGAGTGTGAGCATCCAATACCTTGTCATCAAACTCAGAACTTTGGATGACAGAATCCTGCAGTTCTGGCTTGTGAAAAGGACAACATGGCCTTTGTCACACATTTGACTGACACTCAAGAGGTTATACTTGAGATTTTCCACATGGTTGACATCATCAAACCTTATTTCCCCATTGGAAACAAAGCCCTTCCCGTGATGTAACCTCTTGCATCATTGCCAAAGGAAACAAAACCCTTCCTTCCTGGAGAGTAGTCATTAAGAAGTGAGTTGTTCCCAGTCATATGCATAGATCCCCCACTGTCTACATACCAGATGCTACTTTGGCATGTTGAAGAAACCTGCATTAATAAACAATCAGTTAGTTTTGGAGACCCAAACTTTTTGGTTTTGGGCTTGGTCTCATCAATAGATGGTAAACTAACAGGTTTATTGGGCACAATAGCTTGAGGTGAAGGAGATGGTGTAGAAGAGGAATCTTTGGCTTGGATCTCCTTTTCTGGGGTTTCAACACAGGGCCATCAAGTTGGTTAACTCTTCCCAACAGATGTTGAACCATCATTACCAGCTGTGTCTGATTTGGGAAAGAGCTTTCAGCTCTTCAGAACATTGGTATTGGTGTTTGATGATGAGTTCTTGTGTTGCACCATCTTCTTTTGAGCAACCTCAGCTATTGCCTGTTGCACTCCTTCCCTTTTAGATTTCTTTTGGACATAGGAGTAACAGGATTTGATGCTGCTGGTACAAACTTGGACTCAAACTCAGTTTTCATTTTAGCCAAGTTTTCTTTAATTTTTCCTTTTGTTTGAGTTTGGATCCTTTTTGTACAACAATCATCTGTGAGATGATTGAATAGACCACATATTTCACATGGTTTCTTCTTCATCTTCTGTTGATCATCAACTGAAGAAGATGAAACTACTGAAGACTTGCTCTTCAGCAGTTTAGAAGCACTTTTTGCCTTCTTGTCAACTCCCTTAGTAGGCTTCAAATCCTTCCTACTGACAGTTTTCTTCTCTTAGTGCTGTCAGTTATTGGGATTTGAACTCCAGATGTTATCCCCTGCTCTCCAGTACCCTCAGTACTTCTGCGGATAACACTTGGGTTGATCAACTCATTGATCATGTGAGTGTCAGCAGTTGAACCATCAATATCAGCTGATAGGTTCACAGAGGGATTACTACTGACTTCAACTACTGATGGTGCTTTATCAAGTAGTGAATCACATGATGAGGTGGATTGGTCATTACTTTCTCCATCAAATTCTACTCTGCTCTTGAAGCAAAATCTGTAGGAGGAGCAGTGTGATTATAACCAATTCCAAACTTCACATTGGAAGCTGTTTGCTTACTAAGAAGCATTTCAAAGCCCTTGCAAGATTGTACCCATCGATCACACTCTACTTGGGTGACAGCAAGAGTATCTTTGAGGTCTTTGTACTTCTCTAAGAGTACATCCTCCCTAGCCTTATCATCAGAGATTTGGCATTTTAATTTATAAATCTCATCAGTTTTCTCTTTCAGCACAGACTCAAACTCAGCTTTATTTTTGGAAATTATTTGTTCTAGCTCTACATTTTTATTGATTAAAGCCACATTTGCTTCTCTAATAGAGGCAAATGCTGCTATGCAAGTTTCAGAACATAATTTGGCCTTAGCCTCAGAGGATACCTGTGACACCTGTGTTGAAGAGGTACTTGAGGATGATCCATCAGAGGATTCCAAAGTCATGAGAGCTAGATTTCCAAAAGGATGCTCACCACCATGTTGACCAGCACCTGAGAACAGTTGTTCATTACCAGACACATCATCTGGTAAGCTGCTCCAGTCAACAACTCCTGGTGTGAAGAAGCTGTGTTGTTGAAGTTGATTAGGTGATGAGATTGGGATGGTTGAGGCTCAGGGAGTGCATGTAGTTGTTGAGCAGTGGGTGCTTGAACCTGGCCTGGTTGTGGCATGTAATAGCAGGGGTATGGATATGGCATTGGCCCCTGTGGAACAAAATATGCAGGAGATTGTGGTTGATGATGATAACCAGAATTGACAGGTTGTTGCCCTCTGTTTTGTTGACTATTGCCAGGGAAAGTCACAAAAGGTGCAGGAGAGTTAGATCCAGATGATCTACATTCTCTTGCAAAGTGTCCAAGCCTGTGGTATTTATGGCACTTCAACTTACTCTTGTCAAACCAACTTTGGTTTTGCCAGAGAGTCCTGGGAATTTCCTTCCAGTCTTTTGTAGAACTTCTGAGATCTGATATTATCAAGGCCATTTGGCTCAAAATATCCATCTCTTCTAAGTCATCATCAGCAATCCCCTTGAGATCATCCATGATGAAACATAGATTGTCATTATTACTACCAGCAGAATAACTATCAACACTCACAAAGGCAGGCTCAGAAGTGTTTGTAGAGAAATCAATATGCTCATCATACTGGCTTTCAGATGACGCATATTCTGACTCTTGATGTCCAATCAGGGCAGTGTTCCCTTGGACAAAATCCTCAGTAAGCTTGCCAGATGAAGCCAATTTCCTTTCTGCTCTATCTCTCTCTCGAATGTAAGCAGTTTTCCATGAAGTTGGGTGAGAGATAGGCGATCAACATCAACATTTGAGCGTAGAACAATGGTATATGTGTTCCATCTCTCAGGCAGTGATCTTAGGAATCTATGGTCATCTGACTCCTGGTATATTCATGTTTAACCATTTTCAATTCAGAGATTAAACATGAAAACCGCTCAAATTGTTGAGTCAGATTCTCACCCTTTCTATGAGAGAAAGTCTCATATTGTTGGGCGAGGATTTCCCGTTGTTTGCTAAAACCTCATCAGTACCACCAATTGTTCTTTGATGGCTTTCCAGAGGTCATGAGCAGACTCACAATGCAGAAGCCCAGAGTAAATCTCATTAGGAATAGCCATAGCCAAAATTCCATGGGCTTTTGCATCTATTTCAAACAACTTCTTGTCCTCATCGGAGTATTGCTCCTTCTTCTTTGGAACCAACTGGTTTGTTTCCGGATCATTCACCATTGGCTTATATGGTCCATGTACCACAGATGTCCAACAACCTGAGCTATTGACAGACAGGTGATGGAGCAATCTTCTCTGCCAAATGTTATACTCATTCCTCACCAAGATCGGAGGCTTGGTAGAGGATCCAGTATTGAAAGGATCATTCGAAGAAGTAGTCATTGTGGAAAATCAGACAGATTCAAGTAAAATCATAATAAATTTAGCTCAGAACCACACAGAACTCAAATAAAACGGCCAGAAGCGATACACTCTCAATCTCTATAACAGATCCTTGCGAATTTGCTAATTCGATCAAACTTAGAGCGATTGAACAGTTTCAATGATCAATTGTTAGATCGATCAATGATTAACAAGCTCTGATACCATTTGTTAGGATCTCAGCCTTGGTTTATTGATTGAACAGATATAGCAGCGGCGGAATAGCTCAGAATTAGACAAATTCAAGCAAGAACATTCGATATAAAACGATAAAAGAATTTTGTTATAGAGAGAGAAATATCCGGCAAAAGGAATATTGCATTAAGATTGTCGGCCTCAAAGGCACGATTACAGGTGAGTCGTCCTTCCTTATAAAGGAAAGAATGACGTAGGCTGATGTCACTTGAAAGTGACATGTAACCGTTTTATAACTACTGATGTTTAACAACTACTGAAGATGTCAACAACTGACATCTTCTTACAAATGTTCCTAAGTGTTAAACATCTTATTTACAACTACTGAAAAACATAAAACTACTGATACTACAACAACTGAAGAACAACCTCTTCAGTTGTTTACAAGTACTGAAAAGGGAATAAAACTACTGAAAAGTAAACAAACTACTGAAAGGAAAAGAAAACTACTGATGAAGAAAAAAACCATCACAACAACTGAAGAAGCCCTCTTCAGCTGTTGTCATCAGCTGTTAGCATCAGCTGATGTCTTCAGTACTGAACATCAGACTTTGTCTTTCAGCTGTTGATCTTCAGTCTTTGTCTTCAGTACTTGTTGAAGTCTTCAGACTTTAGATCTTCAGTGTTGTCTCAGTCTTTGTCTTCGGTACTTCAGAAATACTTCAGCAGTTGTATTCTTCAGACTTTGTAGAACAGCTGATCAGGTCTTCTTCAGCTGTTGTGATGTCCTGTGGGACTTAGAGGTTTCTCTGATCAGGCTCATTGGTTCTTTTGGTCCAAAACATCTGTGGTACATGGACCACATAAGCCAATGGTGAATGATCCGGAAACAACCAGTTGGTTCCAAAGAAGAGAAGGAGCAATACTCCGATGAGGACAAGAAGTTGTTTGAAATCGATGCAAAAGCCCATGGAATTTTGGCTATGGCTATTCTAATGAGATACTCTGGGCTTTCTGCATTGTGAGTCTGCTCATGACCTCTGGAAAGCCATCAAAGAACAATTGGTGGTACTGATGAGGTTTTAGCAAACAACAGGGGAAATCCTCCCAACAATATGAGACTTTCTCTCATAGAAAGGGTGAGACTCTAACTCAACAATTTGAGGGTTTTCATGTTTAATCTCTGAAATGAAAATGGTTAAACATGAATATAACAGGAGTCAGATGAACCATAGATTCTAAGATCACTGCCTGAGAGATGGAAACATATACCATTGTTCTACGCTCAAATGCTGATGTTGATCGCCTATCTCTCACCCAACTTCATGGGAAATGCTTACATTCGAGAGAGAGATAGAGCGAAAAGGAAATTGGCTTCATCTGGCAAGCTTACTGAGGATTTGTCCAAGGGAACACTGCCCTGATTGGACATCAAGAGTCAGAATATGCGTCATCTGAAAGCCAGTATGATGAGCATATTGATTTCTCTACAAACATCTGAGCTGCCTTTGTGAGTGTTGATAGTATTCTGCTGGTAGTAATAGTGACAATCTATGTTTATCATGGATGATCTCAAGGGGATTGCTGATGATGACTTAGAAGAGATGGATATTGAGCCAAATGGCCTTGATAATATCAGATCTCAGAAGTTCTACAAAAGAACTGGAAGGAAATTCCCAGGACTCTCTGGCAAAACCAAAGTTGGTTTTGACAAGAGTAAGTTGAAGTGCCATAAATGCCACAGGCTTGGACACTTTGCAAGAGAATGTAGATCATTGGATCTAACTCTCCTGCACCTTTTTGACTTTCTGGTAATAGTCAACAAAAACAGAGGCAACAACCTGTCAATTCTGGTTATCATCATCAACCACAATCTCCTGCTATTTGTTCCACAGGGGCCAATGCCATATCCATACCCTGCTATTACATGCCACAACCAGGCCAGGTTCAAGCACCCACTGCTCAGCAACCACATGCACTCCCTGAGCTCAACCATCCCAATCTCATCAACCTAATCAACTTCAACAACACAGCTTCTTCACACCAGGAGTTGTTGACTGGAGCAGCTTACCAGATGATGTGTGTTGGTAATGAACACTGTTCTCAGGTGTTGGTCAACATGGTGGTGAGCATCCTTTGGAAATTTAGCTCTCATGACTTTGGAATCCTCTGATGGATCATCCTCAAGTACCTCTTCAACACAGGTATCACAGGTATCCTCTGAGGCTAAGGCAAATTATGTTCTAAAACTTGCATAGCAGCATTTGCCTCTATTAGAGAAGCAAATGTGGCTTAATCAATAAAAATGTAGAGCTAGAACAAATAATTCCAAAAATAAAGCTGAGTTGAGTCTGTGCTGAAAGAGAAAAATGATGAGATTTATAAATTAAAATGCAAATCTCTGATGATAAGGCTAGGGAGGATGTACTCTTAGAGAAGTACAAAGACCTCAAGATACTCTTGCTGTCACCAAGTAGAGTGTGATCGATGGGTACAATCTTGCAAGGGCTTTGAAATGCTTCTTAGTAAGCAAACAGCTTCCAATGTGAAGTTTGGATTGGTTATAATCACACTGCTCCTCCTACAGATTTTGCTTCAAGAGCAGGAGTAGAATCTGATGGAGGAAAGTAATGACCAATCCACCTCATCATGTGATTCACTACTTGATAAAGCACCATCAGTAGTTGAAGTCAGTAGTAATCCCTCTGTGAACTATCAGCTGATATTGATGGTTAACTGGACACTCACATGATCAATGAGTTGATCAACCCAAGTGTTATCCCTAGAAGTACTGAGGGACTGGAGAGCAGGGGATACCATCTGGAGTTCAAATCCCATAATGACAGCACTAAAGAGAAGAAAACTGTCAGTAGGAAGGATTTGAAGCCTACTAAGGGAGTTGACAAGAAGGCAAAAAGTGTTTCTAAACTGCTGAAGAGCAAGTCTTCAGTAGTTTCATCTTCTTCAGTTGATGATCAACAGAAGATGAAGAAGAAACATGTGAAATATGTGGTCTATTCAATCATCTCACAGATGATTGTTGGTACAAAAAGGGATCCAAACTCAAACAAAAGGAGAAAATTAAGGAAAACTTGGCTAAAATGAAAACTGAGTTTGAGTCCAAGTTTGTACAGCAGCATCAAATCCTGTTCTCCTATGTCCAAAAAGAAATCTAAAAGGGAAGGAGTGCAACAGGCAACAGCTGAGGTTGCTCAAAAGAAGATGGTGCAACACAAGAACTCATCATCAAACACCAATACCAATGTGTCTGAAGAGCTGAAAGCTCTTCCCAGAATCAGACACAGCTGGTAATGATGGTTACTGATGGTGCTTATGCAAATTAGTTGCTTTCTTTATAGTGACTATGCAGGGTGTAAGTTGACCAGGAAATCAACTTCTGGTGGAGTCAATTCTAGGCAACTGTTTGATTCTTGGCAGAGTAAGAAACAAACATCTGTTGCTACATCCACTGCTGAAGCCGAGTACATTGTTGCTGCAAGTTGTACATCCAAGTACTCTGGCTTCAGAATCAACTTTTGGATTATGGCATTACAGAGACTAAGACTCCTTATTAATGGATAGTGCTTCAGCTCTTTGCATTGTCAAAAATCCAGTCCAGCACTCTAGGACCAAACATATAGAAATTAGACATCATTTTATAAGAGATTGTTTTGAAAAGGGTCTAATTAATCCTATGTTTGTGCCTAGTGCTGATGAGCTTGCAGACATTTTACTAAGCCTTGGATAGTTCAACTTTCCACAACCTGTGTTAAGGCTTGGTATGCTGCAGCTAGAATAAGTGACAAATACTGATGATCTCAGTAATTACTGATGATCATTGGTAACCATGTCACAATAAGTACTGATGAGTTATTTTACCCTCAGTAGTTTTTATAACTACTGAAGGCTAAATGCTTTAAGTACTGTACTTATCTGTTCTAACTACTGATGTAGTTACAACTACTGAAATCAGTAGAAACAGATAAGTACTGATGTCCTATGAAACAACTGAAAACAGCAAAAAGGCTGATGAGTAAGTGTTGAGGACAGTATGAAACAGCTGAAAGGCTATGCATTGACGACAACTACTGATGAGTACTCTCTCTTCAGTAGTTCACAAACTGCTGTTCTTCATAACAACTGAAGCAATACCTGTTCAGTAGTTTCACAACTACTGATGACTAACACCAAGTCTTCAGTTGTTTACAACAACTGATGGCACAACCAGGGTCTTCAGTTTCACAACTACTGATGACTAATACCAAGTCCTCAGTTGTTTCAACATCTGAAGTCCAACTTGTCTTCAGTAGTTTAAAAAACCTACTGATGCCTAATCAGAGACTTCAGTTGTTTCAACGTCTGATTGTAAACACCATGTCTTCAGTTGTTTTATAACTGTGACCACACCAATACCATCAGTCGTTTCAAACCTCTGAAAGTTAATACCACGTCATCAGTTGTTTCAAATACTGATGACTAACACCAAAACCTTCAGTCGTTTCATAACCCGTACCCTATATATATCTGATCCCTCTTTCAGAGTTTTTCATTCTTTCACGACCTAAAATTTCAAAAGCTCTGAAAATCTTTCACCTTCCTTAATGGCGACCATGCAACTCAATCTCGACACAACTGTGTCGCGTACCTCACTAAATCGCCTTCTGGACCAAATTCGATAATGCTATATATCTTATGGTCAAATCACCACTGAAAACGGCTTTCCTCCTAAATCCAATCATTTATGCCGATTCGCTACATCAGTTTTGGACGAATGCAACTGTAAATGGAGAATCTATCCATTCGTCCATCAACTCTCATAAGTGGTCATCTCTACTGCTACCATCCGCCAGATATTACTATTAGATAATGCTGCCTACCCTGTGGATATCCTAAGCGCCAACTTGATCTTTCATTTGGACAACATGGATATCAAGGCGATCTTAGTGCTTCGACCATCCTGAAGAAACTTTTCCAGATGCTGAACGATTGATCTTTCATATGGTAAATGTTTGCCTGGCCTCGAAGACTTCTTCTTGGGATCAACTGTCTTCCAGATGGCAACAGGTACTGTTCTCTATCCTTGAACAAGAACCACTAAACTTTTCTGAAATATTTTTTCTTGAAATCAAGGATATGGCCACAAAACCACTTTCTAACCGTTGGATACTATATCCTCGTTTTATAATGGCCATAATAGAGAATCAGCTTCATGCTGAGGGACTAGTTGGTCTGGGAGTCCCTGCTTTGGCTGTATTGCCGGAGGTATACTCCCGACACAACACTGACCAAACTCTTAAACAGGCTGCCAAGCTGCGCAAACCCACGCAGCTGGAACCCACAGCCTCCACTTCCACATCCAAAGTCCTCCTCCAAACCCACAAAGAAGAAGCCTAAGAAGGCTACTCAGGGAGTTGAGTCCCCTGAGGATGCTCCTGCTGCCCAACGCAGGTTATCTCTACTGGAAATAACCCCCCAGTAGAGACTATGACTCCACCAACCGAAGCCGCTCAGGTTTCCTCTCAAAAGGAACCTGATGCAACCACTCAAAGGGAAGCCACACTGCTGGGATCCTCCTCACTTGAGGGGATTACCATTGAAGAGCACCACTCGCCCCGGGTGCACACTGCTTCCACACCCTCTCCTGATGCAACCGCCCCTCAAAGCCCTACAATAATTGTTGCAAAAGTGCTGACGCAGTTGCATTCCTCACCCCCCACCCAGACACCAATCACTACTGGTAACCTCAACACCTGAGGGGGAGGATTACAATGCTTCTGTCAACCCACAGCACAGGGGTTATCATGTTCCATCTTCTGGTGTAGACAAGGAGGTGCGACCTTCTGGTGAGGCTGCCACTGCCCTGACTCAGCAAATGACCAGGATGCAGTTGGTAACGTCTCTAAGACCTCACCAGCGCAAAGCTGATGAAGGACATAGTCCTGAGGCTGGAAGTCCCCAAACCAAGAACAAGGGGCACATGCTATATTGATCTACACTCAGGCATGTTAATCCTGACTCTGTCAGGAGGTCAGGTGATTCAGTATCAACTGATGATGACCTGAGCTTCTTCAATGATGTGTTGCTCAAAACACCATCCTAGAGGATGAGGTTAGCAGACTCAAAGAGCTGCTGGCCAAGATGTCTCAGGATGAAAGTCCATCTGCCACCACAATACACCCACAGATGGCCCCTTCTTCTGAGGTCCCCTAAACACTGAGCCAATAATACTTCCAAGCCACCAGCCTCTGCTTTTGGCACGATTCTCAGGAACAGAACCATCCTGATCAATCAGTTGCTAACCTTCAAAAATCTCTACCTTCATCACTCCCATGATCACAGATATGTGATCAAAGCCATTGATGAGAGGCTTCCTACAATAATACAACCCTGGTGGAGGAGTTGGTGACCACATCATTTTCTACGCTCAAACCCTTGCACCCAATGCAACCAAAAAGGGGGAGAGTCAGTCAGTTAAGGAAAAGGAAGAGGACGATGGGGAGAAGGAGAAAGAATCAGAGAGGTAAATGAGAAGGAGTTGGCTGTTAAAGTGTGGAGGAGACTGAGTTGATCATGAGAAGGAGAAGGAGAGTGAGAAGAGGCTGAAGTGAATGAAAGTCAAAAAGACTTTCATGTCATATCAAAGAGAAAAGGAGAGTCTGAGAAGGAGAAGGAGCTGAAGGATATGGTGAAGAAGCTGACGCCAACCATAACCGTTCAATGGATAAAATCATTGAGCAGTGTATAGGCAGGATTTTGACATCAAACAACTAGACTCCGAGATCAGAAGGATGGAAACAGAGGAGATCAATTCAAGATGGGCTAGCTATGATGCCTTAGAAAGAGAAAGGCTGGAGATAATGATCAGATTTATAGCTAACTACTTGGGAAGATCTCTAATGTGAAATAAGGCCTGGACCAGGGAAACATCTTGGCAATAACCACCAAGATTTGTTCGTCTGAAGAATACTCAAAGGTTTGTGATTGAGGTATTGAATGAAGCTGGGGTTGGGAATCGAAAAGAACTGACAAAATTTACCAAAGCCTCCCTTACAGCCAAAATGCTAAAACAGTCTGAAAAGCCTCAATCCTCAAAATCACTATCTCCACAACCCACTAAAACAACTCCTTACCCTTAAACCAACCATCCAACCCACAAAACCAAATCCTTTACCTCTAAAACCCATGCCAGTGATGTACCTAGCCAAAAGAAAAGAAAGGTACTGAGGCCTGATGAAGATGAAGAGGAGGATGAGAACAGACTGCCACTCTCTGCAGTCATTATTTGCCTAAGGCTAAACAATGTCCATCACTCCTGAGTTCTCAAAGCATGATGTAAGTAAAGATTGAAGAGGAAAAGATGCAAAAACATGATGAGGAAATGCCTGAAAAGCATTGACAAAGCATATGCTACATCTCTTCAATGATTCAGCATGAAGAAAGAAGTATTAGATTGTACACCTTGCTAATACCTTTCAATAACAAAGGGAAAGAGTAGGATATGGCCTGATCCTAGGGTGGCACCCGGATTTGTCAAGAATGACATTCCTTCAAGATACAGATGGCCAACCAAGTGAAGAGAGTTAGTCGACGAAGACATCACTGTGGTGCTGTAGTGTCCCCTGGGGAAATGGTTGAAGAGTTCAAGAAAGCCTATGAAGCCAAACAAACACTCAAAAAGATGTTAGAGAACAAAATTAGAAAGAAGGGATGGTTTACAAACGACTGAAAACTTCAAACAAGAAGAGCTCAACCTGCTCTAGCAGAACTCATCCAGATGAGTTTGCTTATAGACAAATAACAACGGTTGAGCTCAAAGAATGTGAAACCAGGCCAAGGTACATATCTGAAGTGTATGGCCGAGAAGGCTTATCTGATGGTGTGCCGAGGTCGCTGACATGGATGATGCAAATCATGTTTTTAAGGGCTTACACCAGGGAATTAATATAGGCGATACACGGGAAGTAGATCTCATGGTTTGGGCAACAGCCGGTGTCAAGTCCCCAATACAAGAGCTCCCAACCATCTCATGACAACAGGATCATCTGAGACTTTTCCCAGGCCGGTGCTGAAAAAGGGTCACTTCTCATCTGATCAAGAGGATTAACGAGACCAATCTATCTGCCAAATAAGGGGGACTAGTCAATACTTAGAGGTTTTGGAGGCATTGGTTCAGGGGGAGTTTGTTGGACCAAAAGAACCAATGAGCCTGATCAGAGAAACCTCTAAGTCCCACAAGACATCACAACAGCTGAAGAAGACCTGATCAGCTGTTCTACAAAGTCTGAAGAATACAACTGCTGAAGTACGTCTGAAGTACTGAAGACAAAGACTGAGACAACAGCTGAAGATCTAAAGTCTGAAGACTTCAACAAGTACTGAAGACAAAGACTGAAGATCAACAGCTGAAAGACAAAGTCTGATGTTCAAGTACTGAAGACATCAGCTGATGTTAACAGCTGATGACAACAGCTGAAGAGGGCTTCTTCAGTTGTTGTGATGGTTTTTCTTCTTCAGTAGTTTTCTTTTCCTTTCAGTAGTTTGTATTTTCTTTTCAGTACTTGTAAACAACTGAAGAGGTGTTCTTCAGTTGTTGTAGTTTCAGTAGTTTTATGTTTTTCAGTAGTTGTAAAAAGATGTTTAACACTTAGGAACATTTGTAAGAAGATGTCAGTTGTTGACATCTTCAGTAGTTGTTAAACATCAGTAGTTATAAAACCGGTTAATGTCACTTTAGTGACATCAGTCTACGTCATTCTTCCTTTATAAGGAAAGATGACTCACCTGTAATCGTGCCTTTGAGGCCGACAATCTTAATGCAATATTCCTTTTGTCGGATATTTCTCTCTATAACAAAATTCTTTTATCGTTTTATATCAATTGTTCTTGTTTGAATTTGTCTAATTCTGAGCTATTCCGCTGCTATATCTGTTCAATCGATTAAACCAAGGGCTGAGATCCTAACAAATGGTATCAGAGCAGGTTAATCATTGATCGATCTAACAATTGATCATTGAAACTGTTCAATCGCTCTAAGTTTAATCGAATTAGCAAATTCGCAAGGATCTGTTATAGAGATTGAGAGTGTATCGCTTCTGGCCGTTTTATTTGAGGTTCTGTGTGGTTTTGAGCTAAATTTATTGTGATTTTACTTGAATCTGTCTGATTTTCCACAATGACTACTTCTTCGAATGATCCTTTCAATACTGGATCCTCTACCAAGCCTCCGATCTTGGTGAGGAATGAGTATAACATTTGGCAGAGAAGATTGCTCCATCACCTGTCTGTCAATAGCTCAGGTTGTTGGACATCTGTGGTACATGGACCACATAAGCCAATGGTGAATGATCCGGAAACAAACCAGTTGGTTCCAAAGAAGAAGGAGCAATACTCCGATGAGGACAAGAAGTTGTTTGAAATCGATGCAAAAGCCCATGGAATTTTGGCTATGGCTATTCCTAATGAGATTTACTCTGGGCTTCTGCATTGTGAGTCTGCTCATGACCTCTGGAATGCCATCAAAGAACAATTTGGTGGTACTGATGAGGTTTTAGCAAACAACAGGGAAATCCTCGCCCAACAATATGAGACTTTCTCTCATAGAAAGGGTGAGACTCTGACTCAACAATTTGAGCGGTTTTCATGTTTAATCTCTGAATTGAAAATGGTTAAACATGAATATACCAGGAGTCAGATGAACCATAGATTTTAAGATCACTGCCTGAGAGATGGAACACATATACCATTGTTCTACGCTCAAATGCTGATGTTGATCGCCTATCTCTCACCCAACTTCATGGGAAACTGCTTACATTCGAGAGAGAGATAGAGCAGAAAAGGAAATTGGTTTCATCTGGCAAGCTCACTGAGGATTTTGTCCAAGGGAACACTGCCCTGATTGGACATCAAGAGTCAGAATATGCGTCATCTGAAAGCCAGTATGATGAGCATATTGATTTCTCTACAAACACTTCTGAGCCTGCCTTTGTGAGTGTTGATAGTTATTCTGCTGGTAGTAATAGTGACAATCTATGTTTCATCATGGATGATCTCAAGGGGATTGCTGATGATGACTTAGAAGAGATGGATATTTTGAGCCAAATGGCCTTGATAAATATCAGATCTCAGAAGTTCTACAAAAGAACTGGAAGGAAATTCCCAGGACTCTCTGGCAAAACCAAAGTTGGTTTTGACAAGAGTAAGTTGAAGTGCCATAAATGCCACAGGCTTGGGCACTTTGCAAGAGAATGTAGATCATCTGGATCTAACTCTCCTGCACCTTTTGTGACTTCCCTGGCAATAGTCAACAAAACAGAGGGCAACAACCTGTCAATTCTGGTTATCATCATCAACCACAATCTCCTGCATATTTTGTTCCACAGGGGCCAATGCCATATCCATACCCCTGCTATTACATGCCACAACCAGGCCAGGTTCAAGCACCCACTGCTCAGCAACCACATGCACTCCCTGAGCCTCAACCATCCCAATCTCATCAACCTAATCAACTTCAACAACACAGCTTCTTCACACCAGGAGTTGTTGACTGGAGCAGTTTACCAGATGATGTGTCTGGTAATGAACAACTGTTCTCAGGTGCTGGTCAACATGGTGGTGAGCATCCTTTTGGAAATCTAGCTCTCATGGCTTTGGAATCCTCTGATGGATCATCCTCAAGTACCTCTTCAACACAGGTATCACAGGTATCCTCTGAGGCTAAGGCCAAATTATGTTCTGAAACTTGCATAGCAGCATTTGCCTCTATTAGAGAAGCAAATGTGGCTTTAATCAATAAAAATGTAGAGCTAGAACAAACAATTTCCAAATAAAGCTGAGTTTGAGTCTGTGCTAAAAGAGAAAACTGATGAGATTTACAAATTAAAATGCCAAATTTCTGATGATAAGGCTAGGGAGGATGTACTCTTAGAGAAGTACAAAGACCTCAAAGATACTCTTGCTGTCACCCAGGTAGAGTGTGATCGATGGGTACAATCTTGCAAGGGCTTTGAAATGCTTCTTAGTAAGCAAACAGCTTCCAATGTGAAGTTTGGAATTGGTTATAATCACACTGCTCCTCCTACAGTTTTTGCTTCAAGAGCAGGAGCAGAATCTGATGGAGAAAGTAATGACCAATCCACCTCATCATGTGATTCACTACTTGATAAAGCACCATCAGTAGTTGAAGTCAGTAGTAATCCCTCTGTGAACCTATCAGCTGATATTGATGGTTCAACTGCTGACACTCACATGATCAATGAGTTGATCAACCCAAGTGTTATCCCTAGAAGTACTGAGGGTACTGGAGAGCAGGGGATAACATCTGGAGTTCAAATCCTAATGACTGACAGCACTGAAGAGAAGAAAACTGTCAGTAGGAAGGATTTGAAGCCTACTAAGGAAGTTGACAAGAAGGCAAAAAGTGCTTCTAAACTGCTGAAGAGCAAGTCTTCAGTAGTTTCATCTTCTTAGTTGATGATCAACAGAAGATGAAGAAGAAACCATGTGAAATATGTGGTCTATTCAATCATCTCACAGATGATTGTTGGTACAAAAAGGGATCCAAACTCAAACAAAAAGAGAAAATTAAAGAAAACTTGGCTAAAATGAAAACTGAGTTTGAGTCCAAGTTTGTACCAGCAGCATCAAATCCTGTTACTCCTATGCCAAAAAGAAATCTAAAAAGGAAGGAGTGCAACAGGCAATAGCTGAGGTTGCTCAAAAGAAGATGGTGCAACACAAGAACTCATCATCAAACACCAATACCAATGTGTCTGAAGAGCTGAAAGCTCTCTCCCAGAATCAGACACAGCTGGTAATGATGGTTCAACATCTGTTGGAAGAGTTAACCAACTTGATGGCCCTGTGTTGAAACCCCAGAAAAGGAGATCCAAGCCGAAGGATTCCTCTTCTACACCATCTCCTTCACCTCAAGCTATTGTGTCCAATAAACCTGTTAGTTTACCATCTGTTGATGAGACCAGGCCCAAAACCAAAAAGGTTTGGGTCTCCAAAACTAACTGATTGTTTATTTATGCAGGTTTCTTCAACATGCCAAAGTAGCATCTGGTATGTAGACAGTGGGGGATCTATGCATATGACTGGGAACAACTCACTTCTTAATGACTACTCTCCAGGAAGGAAGGGATTTGTTTCTTTGGCAATGATGCAAGAGGTTACATCATCGGGAAGGGCTTTGTTTCCAATGGGGAAATAAAGTTTGATGATGTCAACCATGTGGAAAATCTCAAGTATAATCTTTTGAGTGTCAGTCAATTGTGTGACAAAGGCCATGTTGCCCTTTTCACAAGCCAGAACTGCAGGATTCTGTCATCCAAAGTTCTGAGTTTGATTGACAAGGTATTGGATGCTCACACTCTCCTGAAGGCCAACAGGACAGGAAGAGTGTATGCCTTAGATCTTTCCAAGAAAATTGATCTCAAAGGCCATCCTTGCCTATTTTCCAAGGCCTCTCCTCAAGAATCTAATCTATGGCATAGAAGGCTGGGACATGTTAACTTCAAGAACATGAATCAGCTGATACACCATAGTTTAGTAAGGGGAATGCCTATGAAGGAGTTCAAGTGTGAAAACAACTGCACTGCTTGTTTGAAAGGAAAACAGCACAAGGTTTCATTCCACCTATTGAAGAACCAAAGTCCACTGCCTGCTTACAACTTCTTCACATGGATCTCTTTGGTCCTGTGAGAGTGATGAGCATGGCACAGAAAAAATACTGTCTGGTAATTGTGGATGATTACTCCAGATTTGTATGGACTTTCTTTCTACATTCAAAGGATGAAGCTGCACAGAAGATCATAAACTTTGTGTTGTATGCTGAGAAGCAGTATTCCCTCTCAGTCAAGTGTATTAGAAGTGACAATGGAACAGAATTCAGGAACAATACACTTGATGAGTTCTACCTTTCCAAGGGAATAAAGAGACAGTTTAGTATTCCAAGAACTCCTGAACAGAATGGAGTTGTGGAGAGAAAGAACAGGACCCTCATTGAAGCTGCAAGGTCTATGTTGGCTGATTCTGGACTGCCATTGACCTTTTGGGCTGAAGCTGTCAACACAGCATGCTATGTGCAGAATAGAGTGCTAATAAATCAGAGGTTGATGAAGACTCCATATGAAGTTCTACATCATTTGGCCCCTCTCATTTCATTTTTTAGAGCATTTGGGTGTCCCTGTTTCATTCTCAACACAAAGGATCAGCTCCAGAAATTTGATCCTAAGGTGGATGCAGGGTACTTTGTTGGTTATTCATCAACTTGCAAGGCATACAGAGTCTTCAACTGCAGAACAAAGATGGTTGAAGAGACTTTACATGTCAAGTTCAATGAATCTCCAAAGGACAAGATTCCACAAAGCCCTGTGGAGCTCTTTGATTTGGACATACTGCAATATGTTCCTTATCAATCTCCTGCTGTTGCTCCTGTCAACAGTTCACCACCTGGTGTTACTACTGAAGATGATGATGATAGTAGTAATCACCTCTTCAGGTTTAGTGATCAACTGCCTGAGTCCTCTAAACCTGATGCTCCTGTAGCTCCAGCCGCACCATCCACAACAAATGCTGATGAGATTTCTGCATCCTCAACTTCATTTGAGTTGCCACCATCTTCATGGTTTCAAGAATCTGCATCAACATCTGCTGCTGCTGAAGACCCTACAAACACTTGCACAGATTTGATTGTTTACCAAGAGCTGAAAAATCACCCAATATCTCAAATCCTTGGTGATATCAATGCTGGTGTCTCAACCAGAAGCCAGTTGTCCAATTTCTGCTTCTATGCTCTCTTCATCAGTCAGCTAGAGCCGAAGAACTATCATGTTGCTTTGAGGGACAATGGATGGGTTGAAGCCATGCAGCTTGAGCTTCTTCAGTTCAAGAAACAGCAAGTGTGGGAGCTTGTTCCTCTACCCCCAGGTAAGTGTGCAATAGGCACTAAATGGGTGTTTAGGAATAAAACTGATGAAAATGGGCTAATTGTTAAGAACAAGGCCAGACTGGTTGTGCAGGGGTTTGCACAAGAAGAAGGTATTGATTATGATGAAACCTTTGCCCCTGTAGCCAGACTGGAGGCAATTAGATTGTTTTTAGCCTATGCTGCACTCCACAATCTTAAAGTTTTCCAAATGGATGTCAAAAGTGCTTTTCTATATGGTACAATAAAAGAAGAAGTTTATGTGTGTCAACCACCAGGCTTTGAGGATAATAAGCACCCAGAATGGGTATATAAGCTTGATAAAGCTCTTTATGGGTTGAAACAAGCACCTAGAGGGTATGAGACCTTATCAAACTTTCTTCTACAGAATAATTTCACTAGAGGCTCCATAGATAAAACTTTATTTATTAAGAAGGTGGATCAGCATAAGCTACTTGTTCAAATTTATGTTGATGATATTATATTTGCATCCTCTGATCCCCAATTGTGTGAGGATTTCCAAACCTTAATGCAACAGAAGTTTGAAATGAGTGCAATGGGAGAATTACAGTTCTTTCTAGGTTTGCAAATCAAACAAAAAGCTGATGGAATTTTCATTCATCAGTCTAAATACACAAAAGATCTTTTGAATAAGTTTGATTTACAAAACTGTAAATCTGTTCTACTCCCATGTGCAACACCACACAATTGGATGTTGATCAGAAAGGTAAAGGTGTTGATGAAACCTTTACAGATGTATGATTGGTTCCTTGATGTATTTAACAGCTTCTAGACCAGATATTATGTTTGCTACATGTGTTTGTGCTAGATTTCAGGCTGCACCTAAGGAGTCTCATCTGATTGCAGTCAAGAGGATCTTTAGATATCTGCAAGGCACACAATCTCTAGGCTTATGGTATTCCACTGGACATTCTTGCAAATTAGTTGCTTTCTCTGATAGTGACTATGCAGGATGTAAGTTGACCAGGAAATCAACTTCTGGTGGATGCCAATTCCTAGGCAACTGTTTGATTTCTTGGCAGAGTAAGAAACAAACATCTGTTGCTACATCCACTGCTGAAGCCGAGTACATTGCTGCTGCAAGTTGTACATCCCAAATACTCTGGCTTCAGAATCAACTTTTGGATTATGGCATTACAGAGACTAAGACTCCATTATTAATGGATAGTGCTTCAGCTCTTTGCATTGTCAAAAATCCTGTCCAGCACTCTAGGACCAAACATATAGAAATTAGACATCATTTTATAAGAGATTGTTTTGAAAAGGGTCTAATTAATCCTATGTTTGTGCCTAGTGCTGATGAGCTTGCAGACATTTTTACTAAGCCTTTGGATAGTTCAACTTTCCACAACCTGGTGTTAAGGCTTGGTATGCTGCAGCTAGAATAAGTGACAACTACTGATGATCTCAGTAATTACTGATGATCATTGGTAACCATGTCACATATAAGTACTGATGAGTTATTTTACCCTCAGTAGTTTTTATAACTACTGAAGGCTAAATGCTTTAAGTACTGTACTTTATCTGTTCTAAACTACTGATGTAGTTACAACTACTGAAATCAGTAGAAACAGATAAGTACTGATGTCCTATGAAACAACTGAAAACAGCTAAAAGCTGATGAGTAAGTGTTGAGGACAGTATGAAACAGCTGAAAGGCTATGAATTGACGACAACTACTGATGAGTACTCTCTCTTCAGTAGTTCACAAACTGCTGTTTCTTTATAAACAACTGAAGCAATACCATGTCTTCAGTAGTTTCACAACTACTGATGACTAACACCAAGTCTTCAGTTGTTTACAACAACTGATGGCAAAACCACGGTCTTCAGTAGTTTCACAACTACTGATGACTAATACCAAGTCCTCAGTTGTTTCAACATCTGAAGTCCAACTTGTCTTCAGTAGTTTTTAAAACTACTGATGCCTAAATCAGAGACTTCAGTTGTTTCAACGTCTGATAGTAAACACCATGTCTTCAGTTGTTTTATAACTGCTGACCACACCATACCATCAGTCGTTTCAAACGTCTGAAAGTTAATACCACGTCATCAGTAGCTTCAAATACTGATGACTAACACCAAAACCTTCAGTCGTTTCATAACCCGTACCCTATATATACCTGATCCCTCTTTCAGAGTTTTTCATTCTTTCACGACCTAAAATTTCAAAAGCTCTGAAAACCTTTCACCTTCATTAATGGCGACCATGCAACTCAAACCTCGACACAACTGTGTCGCGTACCTCACAAAATCGCCCTTCTGGACCAAATTTGAAATGCTATAGATCTTATGGTCCAATCCCCACTAAAAACGGCTTTCCTTTTAAATCCAATCATTTATGCCGATTCGCTACGTCAGTTTGGATGAATGCGACCGTAATGGAGAATCTATCCATTCATCTATCAACTCGCATAAGGTGGTCATCTCTACTGCTACCATCCGCCAAATATTACTGTTAGATGATGCTGCCTACCCTGTTGGATATCCTAAGCGCCAACTTGATCTTTCCTTTGGACAACATGGATATCAGGGTGATCTTAGTGCTTCAACAATCCTGAAGAAACATTTTCCAGATGCTGAACGATTATTATTTCATATGGTAAATGTTTGCCTGGCTCCGAAGACTTCCTCTTGGGATCAACTGTCTTCCAGATGGCAACAGGTATTGTTCTCTATCCTTGAACAAGAACCACTAAACTTTTCTGAAATAATTTTTCTTGAACTCAAGGATATGGCCACAAAACCACTTTCTAACCGTTGGATACTATATCCTCGGTTTATAATGGCCATAATAGAGAATCAGCTTTCTGCTGAGGGACTAGTTGGTCTGGGAGTCCCTGCTTTGGCTGTATTGCCGGAGGTATACTCCCGACACAACACTGACCAAACTCTCAAACAGGCTGCCAAGCTGCGCAAACCCACGCAGCTGGAACCCACAGCCTCCACCTCCACATCCAAAGTCCCCTCCAAACCCACAAAGAAGAAGCCTAAGAAAGCTACTCAGGGAATTGAGTCCCCTGTGGATGCTCCTGCTGCACCAACGCAGGTTATCTCTGCTGGAAATAACCCCCCAGTAGAGACTATGACTCCACCAACTGAAGCCGCTCAGGTTTCCTCTCAAAAGGAACCTGAAGCAACCACTCAAAGGGAAGCCACAATGCTGGGATCCTCCTCACTTGAGGGGATTACCATTGAAGAGCACCACCTGTCCGGGTGCACACTGCTTCCACACCCTCTCCTGATGCAACCGCCCTCAAAGCCCTACTATCATTGTTGCAAAAGTGCTGACGCAGTTGCATTCCTCACCCCCCACCCAGACACCATTACTACTGGGATAACCTCAACACCTGAGGGGGAGGATCACAATGCTTCTGTCAACCCACAGCACAGGGGTTATCATGTTCCATCTTCTAGTGTAGATAAGGAGGTGCGAACTTCTGGTGAGGCTGCCACTGCTCTGACTCAGCAAATGACCAGGATGCAGTTGGTAACATCTCTAAGACCTCACCAGTGGCAACAGCTGATGAAGGACATAGTCCTGAGGCTGGAAGTCCCCAGAACCGAGAACAAGGGGCACATGCTACAATTGATCTACACTCAAGGCATGTTCATTCTGACTTGTCAGGAGGTCAGGTGATTCAGTACAACTGATGATGACCTGAGCTTCTTCTATGATGTAGTTGCTCAAAACACCATTCTAGAGGATGAGGTTAGCAGACTCAAAGAGCTGCTGGCCAAGATGTCTCAGGATGCAAGTCCATCTGCCACCACATACACCCACAGATGGCACCTTCTTCTGAAGGTCCCCTACACACTGAGCCAGTATATACTTCCAAGCCACCAGCCTCTGCTTTCGGCACTGATTCTCAGGAACAGAACCATCCTGATCAATCAGTTGCTACCCTTCAAAAATCCCTACCTCTCATCACTCCCATGATCACAGATATAGTGATCAAAGCCATTGATGAGAGGCTTCCTACAATAATACAACCCTTGGTGGAGGAGTTGGTGACTAAATCCCTTTCTACTGCTCAAACCCTTGCACCCAATGCAACCAAAAAGGGGGAGAGTCAGTTAGTTAAAGGAAAAAGGAAGAGGATAGATGGGGAGAAGGCGAAAGAATCTGAGGTTGTAAATGAGAAGGAGAAGGAGAGTGTGAAGGGAGCTGAAGTGAATGAAAGTCAAAAAGACTTTCATGTCACATATCAAAAGAGAAAAGGAGAGTCTGAGAAGGAGAAGGAGCTGAAGGATATGGTGAAAGAAGCTGACGCCAACCATAACCGTTCAATGGATAAAATCATTGAGCAGTTGTATAGGCAGGGTTTTGACATCAAACAACTAGACTCCGAGATCAGAAGGATGGAAACAGAGGAGATCAATTCAAGATGGGCTAGCTATGATGCCTTAGAAAGAGAAAGGCTGGAGATAATGATCAGATTTATAGCTAAATACTTGGGAAGATCTCTAATGGAAATAAGGGCCTGGACCAGGGACAACATCTTGGCAATAACCACCAAGATTTGTTCGTCTGAAGAATACTCCAAAGGTTTAGTGATTGAGGTATTGAATGAAGCTGGGGTTGGGAATCGAAAAGAACTGACAAAATTTACCAAAGCCTCCCTTACAGCCAAAATGCTAAAACAGTCTGAAAAGCCTCAATCCTCAAAATCACTATCTCCACAACCCACTAAAACAACTCCTTTACCTCTAAACCAACCATCCAACCCACAAAACAAATCCTTTACCCCCAAAACCCATTGCCAGTGATGTACCTAGCCAAAAGAAAAGAAAGGTACTGAGGCCTGATGAAGATGAAGAGGAGGATGAAGACAGACTGCCACTCTCTGCAGTCATTACTTTGCCTAAGGCTAAACCAATGTCCATCACTCCTGCTTCTCAAATGCATGATGTAATGATAAAGATTGAAGAGGAACAGATGCAAAAACATGATGAGGAAATGCTGAAAAGCATTGACAAAGCATATGCTACATCCTCTTCAATGATCAGCATGAAGAAAGAAGTATTAAGATTGTACACCCTTGCTAATACCTTTCAATACCAAAGGGAAAGAGTAAGGATATGGCCTGATCCTAGGGTGGCACACCGGATTGTCAAGAAAGAAATTCCTTCAAGATACAAGGGCCAAGTGAAGAGAGTTGTCGACGAAGACATCACTGTGGTGCTTGTAGTGTCCCCTTGGGAAATTGTTGAAGAGTTCAAGAAAGCCTATGAAGCCAAACAACCACCTCAAAAGATGTTAGAGAACAAAATTATAAAGAAGGGATTGGTTTACAAACGACTTGAAAACTTCAAACAAGAAGAGCTCAACCTGCTCTTAGAAGGGACTCATCCAGATGAGTTTGCTTATAGACAAATAACCACGGTTGAGCTCAAGAATGGAAAACAGGCCAAGTACATATCTGAAGTGTATGGCCGAGAAGGATATTTGATGGTGTGCCCGAGGTGCTGACAATGGATGAGCAAATCATGTTTTTAAGGGCTTACACCAGGGAATCATATAGGCTGATACACGGGAAGTAGATCTCATGGTTGGGGCAACAGCTCGGTGTCCAAGTCCCCAATACAGAGCTCCCAACCATATCATGCCAAACAGATCATCAGAGACTTCTTCCAGGCCGGTGCTGAAAAAGGGTCACTTCTCATCTGATCAAGAGGATTAAAAGACCAATCTATCTGCCAAAATAAGTGGGACTCGTCAATAACTTAGAGGTTTTGGCTGCATTGGTTCAGGGGGAGTTTGTTGGACCAAAAAAACCAATGAGCCTGATCAGAGAAACCTCTAAGTCCCAAGACATCACAACAGCTGAAGAAGACCTGATCAGCTGTTCTACAAAGTCTGAAGAATACAACTGCTGAAGTACGTCTGAAGTACTGAAGACAAAGACTGAGACAACAGCTGAAGATCTAAAGTCTGAAGACTTCAACAAGTACTGAAGACAAAGACTGAAGATCAACAGCTGAAAGACAAAGTCTGATGTTCAAGTACTGAAGACATCAGCTGATGTTAACAGCTGATGACAACAGCTGAAGAGGGCTTCTTCAGTTGTTGTGATGGTTTCTTCTTCAGTAGTTTTCTTTTCCTTTCAGTAGTTTGTTTATTTTTCTTTTCAGTACTTGTAAACAACTGAAGAGGTTGTTCTTCAGTTGTTGTAGTTTCAGTAGTTTTATGTTTTTCAGTAGTTGTAAATAAGATGTTTAACACTTAGGAACATTTGTAAGAAGATGTCAGTTGTTGACATCTTCAGTAGTTTAAACATCAGTAGTTATAAAACGGTTACATGTCACTTTCAGTGACATCAGCCTACGTCATTCTTTCCTTTATAAGGAAAGATGACTCACCTGTAATCGTGCCTTTGAGGCCGACAATCTTAATGCAATATTCCTTTTGTCGGATATTTCTCTCTCTATAACAAAATTCTTTTATCGTTTTATATCAATTGTTCTTGTTTGAATTTGTCTAATTCTGAGCTATTCCGCTGCTATATCTGTTCAATCGATTAAACCAAGGGCTGAGATCTAACAAGGAAATATTGCATTAAGATTGTCGGCCTCAAAGGCACGATTCAGGATGAGTCGTCCTCATATAAGGGACAAGATGACGTAGGCGATGTCACTTGAAGGGACAGTAACACCGTTTTAATAAACTATGATGTTTTTAACAACTACTGAAAGGTCAACAACTGGCATATTCTTACAAATGTTCTAAGTGTTAAACATCTTATTACAACTACTGAAAACACATAAAACTACTGATACTAACAACTGAAGAACACCTCTTCGTTGTTTACAAGGATGAAAAGGGTAAATAATTTCAACTACTCGAAAAGTACAACAAACTACTACTGAAAGGAAAAGAAAACTACTGATGAAGAAAAAACCATCACAAAACAACTGAAGAAGCCCTCTTCAGCTCAGTTGTCATCAGCTGTTAGGCATCAGCTGATGTAGTCAGTACTTGAAACATCGACTTTGTTCTTTCAGCTGTTGATCTTCAGTCTTTGTCTTCAGTACTGGTTGAAGTCTTCAAACTCTACCTTTAGATGATCTTCAGCTGTTGTCTCAGTCTTTGTCTTCGTACTTCAGAAAAATACTTCAGCAGTTGCAGTTGTATCTTCAGGACTTTGTAGAACAGTGATCAGGTCTTTCAGTGTGTGAGTCCTGTGGACTTAGAGGTTTCTCTGATCAGGATCAGGGGTTCTTGTGGTTCCAACAAACAGTTCATAGTCACAAGTCAAAAGGCAAATCGTCTTTGACTCTAAATGAGTTTGTTTGGTGTCTAGTCAATGTATCCAGCTGGCTTTCAAAGTATAGCCGGCTATAGGATGTAGTATAACATCTCATGTTATGTATCTTTACTTCATGCTTTGTAACAATGTATGAACATAGAGAAAAGCAATATACTGCATTCTTGAAAACCATAACTTGTGTTCTTTGTGTTCTGTCTTTTACATTACTTGTGTTTTGTGTCTTACCTTGGTTAAATCCAATTTACTATTTGATTAAGTTTAGTTAATCTCCTCTTTGTGTTGGGTGTGTAATCTCACCCTTTAACGATCCTGCAATTCGTATTAAAAATCAACAGAAGTATGCAGATAAGATAAGCTCATGTGAAGGTAGTCTAATCACATTGAGTATCTATAACAACTTGAATCTTTGCTTTTAATATGTATTATGTGTATCTGCAAGTTAACAAATTATGTTTTAGAAAAAAAAAAAACCAAACATATAAACAAGAGTTTATAACTAAATATAGGTTAGATGGATTATAACATTATTTGAAACAAATATAAAGCAAGAAGAGATATGAGTTGACAAAGAAGTGAAAACTAATGTTAGCTAAGATACTTGTACCAAAACTTTAAGAACTCCACACAAGCTTTACTACAAAATACTATTTAAAAATAAGAAAGATGCTATTGAAGATAATATTATGTCATGTAAATGCAATGATATTAGAAAAATACAAGAAAATAAAGTAACAAAGAACATTGGCAAAAACACATACTACTAAGTGTTTCAATTTCTGTCATAGGCATATAAATCGTAGTTTGTAGACCTTCCCAAATCCACGGTTTTGATATTAGCTCTCGAGTTTCACTTCATAAGAATATTCAAACTTCTCACAATAAGATCATAGATTCCACATCGGGTGGCAATTACCTTATGAAATAGTCTAGTCCATTTGTAGCAAGAACATATAAATCAAAAAGACTTGCAACTTTGTAAACAATTTCAGATTCTCCCCAACTCCAATTGAGAATTTGTCATCAAAGCTTTTGAATGCAAAATGAATCTCAACACAAGAAAAAAGGCAATCTGGTTGGGCTAAAATTGATAATGACACTATATCATCATCTCCGTTGTCACCAATTACATAATACATAATCCTGTTTATAAATTGAGATCAGACATTTATAAAAAAAAAAAACAGAATATGATAATAGAACAAGTACGAACAGAACTGCTACATTTTCACTTGGGTTTTCAAAACCCATACTCTAATTTGGTGCCATTGATATTTAATCAAACTCAAACAAAATTACGTGAGTTATGAAATTATGTGAGTTATGTGAAGAACTCTGTGAATATTAAAATCAAATTCAGGCATTTAGCATAAAGTAGGATTTGAAATTATGTGAGTTATGAACGATGGGAAGAGTTAGAGATAGGTACCTGCAACAGAGGCGAGTGTGTGATCGGAGATCGGTTTGGTGAGTGAATACGGTGGAACAGGGGTGTTGTGGCCGGCTACGGTTTAATAACCATGTTTATATAGAGGAAATACAGAGTGGATATTCTTCATATATGATCATTGATTAAACTAAAGTATTTATTTTTAACTTATTTTTTTAATTATTTCTTTTTGAATGGCAACAATTAATGGTATTTTATCCAAAGAGGCTAGCGGAGAGCTACAGAAAATAATACAATAGATTAATCCAAGAAGCGACCATACAACCAATTACATGATCATTTCTCCCGGTTGCAAATTAAATGAACACCATGGTTCTCCACCAAGGAATAATTCGCTCTTTATTACATCCAATATCTTATCATCAAAAAGCTTTTCTTTTTTTAAAAAAACCAATCGTTTTCTTCATAACCAAATATGCCAGATGGTTGTATAAATAATTAACGTGATGATCTTTCGTGGCAACAAATGACTTTGAATCTTTTAATTAAATAATATTTTTTATACATTTATCATTTATTTTTTCTCTTTCACTTACGATCGTTTTCAAAAATATTAAAATTTTATGGGTGAATAGTGTTTTTTGCAAATATAAAAATGAATAATAAAAAATTTCTCTTTCACACTCACAATTATTCTTTCTACACACACTGACTCACACATAAATAGGAAATTTATTGTGGATGTTTTTACTCTCTCTTTTCACCGAAGAGTACAAAACTTTAGGGTTGAAGGGTTGGATTATATAGAAAGTAGTTTGAAATGAAGTTATGAAGTTTGTTTTGAGATTAAGAGTTGAAGACTTTTGTTTTTATGAACTAGCGTAAATTAGTGTTACTATATAAATAGTAATAGGTTTGATAGTTATATGAATTCTCATTTTAAACAAAAGAAAAAACAATACACAATTTATATACCAACAAATAAGAGTGTAGATGAGCTGAAACAATCCAGAACTCGCATAGTCTCAAGCTCGGTTCTTTTCGAGCTATAATTATAAAGCTCGAGAGCTCTGCTTGTAAAATGGTTTTCAAACTCGAGCTTGTCACGAGCTCGACTTGTTATATTATTATTTTATTATTAGTAGTATTTTATTTTTTTATATTCATTTATATATATTAATAATTATATATTTTCTACATAACAATCTGCATACCTTTTAATCGTTTTTAGGTTAACTGGATTTTAATAATACAAATTATTACTTATTAGCCGATAATAATTCACACTATTAATTTAACCGGTAACACTCCCAACTTTCATTTTTATTACCTACAACAGTTTCAATGACATATTTTTCAATTTTTTACTTTTGATTTGGGTTTTGTTTCTGTTTGCAATAATGATTATAAATAAAATGTAGAAACATGGAAGTTAAATTAAACCTAATATATATACAAATTGAACGTAAAAATATAAAACTTATGTCATTAGGGACTATTGTTGGTAATAAAAATGAAAGTCGGGAGTGTTATCGACTAAATTAATAGTATGGGTTATTATCGGCGAATAGGTAATAGTTTGGATTATTAAAATCTAATTTTCCATGTTTTTATCATAACTTTATGTATTATAATATTTATTTATAGGAATATCTTTAAAAATATTAAATAAAATATATAAATAAAAAACTTGTTTAGGCGTGTGAGCCAGATCAAGCTTGAAATGCGAAGCTCTGGCTTGGGCTTGATAATTTAAGGATTTTTTTTTGTCACACCCCGACCAATGACAGAAACCTCGAGGCAGACGAATGTGAATCGATTGTTCATACCAGATCAGATTTAAGTTTTGAGAAAAAATTAAATGCAAATTCCATTGAATCAAATATCCCAACTATTGTTTAACAATCATACATTATTCAAATAAGAAATAAATTTATCTCTATTTTTTCTAGGTCAAAATCTTAGTTGTAGCATTAAAGATGTCCAACTAAGAAACATTTTTTGAAATCATATGAAAAACAATTTAGTTAGCTAAAAATTTAGTTAGTGGGTAAATATAGGTTTGCATATATGGATATATAAAATAAAATAATTGAAAATTTCAATTCTCATGATATATCAAGCTTTATAAGAGAAATGTGAAACCTATAAGACAAACAATACACACTCAAACCTATTGATCGATTGAAATGACTCTATCCACAAAGGAAGTCTTAATGAAAAAGGCACGTGTATATATCCGGTTTCAATCACTCTTGAATCATCAAATTGGGTGAATTTACCAAGCCAACAGATCTATAATTGTTTCCGTAAATTTAAATAAATTGATGATTATGTTAGAATAAATATTTATCTAATTATGAGCACAAATTGCAACTGAATTGTAAGAAATGAAAAAAAACAATATAGTTCAAATGATTTTCCCCAAATTATAAAATATATGAAAAAATAAATGATTTAAATGATTTAAAAATATATAAAACATATTTTTCACTTGAATTTCCCTAAAAGGGGGCTATAAATACTCATTTATTAATTGTACGTATTGGAATGATAAAAACTTGACTGGAAAACTAAAATCTTCTCACGAATTAACCTAAGTATTGGTGTCTTAAATTAGTAAAATAAACTATTTTTAAGTTTTAAGGTTGATTTGGGAACTAGAGTTTCAAATAGTGATTTGCGGTTTTTAATAAATGATTTGAAAATATATAATTAGCTTTGATGTATAATTTGATTATGATTATATAGAATAAGTAAATTGAATAAATAATAAAGATTTAATGTTAAATAATGACTAATAATAAATGAGATGTAATGATTAAATTTTATTTGTATAATACAACTAAAATAAATAATTTTTAATCGTTGATAAATAAGAATTGAAATAATAAAGTGTAAAATTTGATAAAATTTATTAAATTAATAATTAATTAGTTAAATGAATACATTTGTAATCAATTTTCATTTAAAACAATTTGAAGTAAACCATTTTATGGGAATTTATTATAAATATTTAAGACTTATAAATTAATTTATAATCCTTTTTATTTTTTTATTTATAACTTTTAATTTAAAAGAATATCTAAACATAATTTTTATAATTTTGAAATATTAAAAAGTAATTATTAATTTATGTTATAATATTAATAATAGAACAACTTTTTATTATTAATTTGGAATTATTTATAATGGTAAAAATGATTTTTTTAAAAATGAGGGTGCCCGGGTTTTAACCCGAGTCTCGCGTGTATAGGTGTAGTGTTTTAACCATTGGGTCAAATCCCAAATCTTGATTTAACCCAATTAAAAATAAATATATACACCACTTGAAAGAATTTCAAATTGGAATAAATCCTAGATTCAAATCAAAGAAATTGAACAATAAATCGAATTCGATAATCTAATTAAGCTTAGGGATTTTGATACACATGTAACATCAAATTTTTGTGTGTTATTAATTACATGTTTTGAAGGTGAATTGATGTTAAAAATAAAAGAAGAATGTCGGAAAAAAGGAGGATTCAATCCAATATCAAGATGATGTTCTGATCCATTTGATGTCATGTAGAGTTTGTAGGAGTAAGGAAGATCAATTCCTCTCGACCAACTGCAATGTCTCAAAGATATTGCTTGATAGAGTTGCAATTTTGTTGTGAACTTGAGAGCGAATGTCGAGTGCATTAGTGATTCAAGTGTAACTAAGTGTGGAGAGAGTTAAAAGTATTTGAGTGAAGGTTTACCCTTGTTTATATTGCAATAATCTGGTCAGTTTTAATTCGAAAGAATTCAAGTTTGATTCAGGTGTTTTTTAGTCAATTGATATTGTTTTGTAGTTACCAAACCCAATTTATTGGTTATTAAAATTAAAATGATCACCAATACGTTACATATTTATCATTCATTTGTATCAATTGATTTGTTACGAGAGGAAATCGGTTTGAATTTGAACGAGGAACATTGGCTTCGATTGTTTAAGCCATAACAATCAAATATTTTAAATTAAAGAAGGTTCATGGTTCGAATCTCATGCACGATTGATGAAGAATGGGTTGATTTGGTTATATTGAACAAATTTGGGTGTGTTGGTGGTCACCGAAGATATTCGGAAGTGTGGCTAGAATTGGTGTCGGTAAAAATACACTCTAGTCCCTGAAGTTTGTATTGTTATTATTTTGCCAAAACTTCTAAGATAAGTTTTAAAATATATAATTTTAACCTCTAAAGTGATTAAACCCTAATTTAATTAGTAATTAACTTACATATTTATAGACTTTGTGAAATGTTTTTGTGATAACACTATATATTTCTATAAATTTAATTTCATAATTTATAAAATGATTACTTATTCAAAAAATAATCAAACTTAAAAATAATAATAAACCAAAATGATTAAGTAATAAATTTCATTATGTGAATAATCTAAACGGGATCAAGTTTACATAACAATCAAGTCAACTGTTATATTTTTAGGCCCATGTTCGATAAAGCTCAGCTTCTTTCGAGTTTTTTACCGATTCGATTTTAAGTAACTTGCAAATGTTTTTGTTTGTTTGCACCTATAACTACACATAATTTAAGTTTAAAATCAATACACTTGCATGTTGGAACCTTAACTTTTCAATGAAAGAGTTTACCACTTTACTAGTATAATCTCCGCATATTTATCATACATGGTATTAAAAAGGAATAAAAATATGTTAACTTCAATGGCTTGTGTAAATTTTTTCATAATAAAACTTTGTTCTCCTAAATTTTATGTAGGACAAAGATTATTTTTCATATACTTTAAATTAACTTGCTACAAAAGATTCTATGTAAGAGCTCAGACTAACATTTATCCATATAATTTAGCTAAAGCTGACATTTATTTTTATAATTTGTTGTCGAGAACTCACATCTTATTCTTCGTATCATGTCCGTATTCAATTAAATAATAATTATTTATTGTTTTAGTTAAATTATCTATTTCTTCCACTTACAAACACTTATAAAAATTATAAATAATAGAATGAATAGTAAGTTTCTAAATATATAGAATAATAAATGAGTACTTAAATTTAATCCATACTTTAAAAAATGGGAGGGAGTGATAATTTGTAAGATTTTTTTTAATTTTCTGTTAAATTATAAGGATGGTATATAAGTAGGGATTGAGATATGAATAATCTAATGTTGTGTTTACCTCATATAGCAGTGTTGAAGTAGAGACTAGATCACAAAAGATCATCATGTTATCCATAGAGTAATAATAGTTAGTAGCATTACACAAAGAAACATTTTAAATAATGATACTAAGGGTGGAAGGTGCGCTTGCACCGTGACCTTGCCGCGAGGGTGTAAGGCCACGTTCCCAGGACGCTTACAGCTGATTATTCATCGCACATAAAACATATAATTTCATCTCTTTCTAAAAGCGTTGCAGCGGAAACATTAGAACCACATTTTCATTTCATTGAAACGTATTTGCAAAATAATACAACCTTTCATTACATAATACCATTTTACATTTTATTACAAAAGCATTATAACAATGGATGTCATCCTAAAAGAACTGAGTAGTCGTCCCATGCCATCCTCAGCAACATACCTGCCAACTGGAAACACATCAAAGTTAGCGTTGCTGAGTGAGTTCTAGTTTTAAAGAAAACATACTTTACTTCCTTTATAAAATCATTCGTACGTGATCACACAATATACATACATACAGATAATACAATTATTATCTTCCATTACGTTCGTTACATTCTTCCATTCATTAATCATCGCACGGTGCATTATCATTTGCTTCATTCATAACATCATTTCTTTCTTGCGTTCATTTCATACATATCGCACTCTTCGCACAAATCGCACCTTCGCATCATCGTACCCAAAGTACATATCGCACAAATCGCACACATGAGGTAGCCAAAATCGCATGCTACATAACACATAGTAAATACCACATCGCACGTATCGGAGCAGTTACCAAAACTAAACTCCCTACTGTGTCTATAGTCCCTCATGATATCAATCATACATATCGCACAAATCGCACAAATGGAGTGGTCACTAAGTGTGACATCCGGTAAATTTCCGTTACCAAACTCCGTTAGTTCCGTTAAGTCTTGCATACACGTGTCGTAAACACACACTAGTTGTCGTTTAACGTTGGTGACCTAATAATATTAATAATGTTAAATTAATGATAATCTAATTGATTATATGATTATTGTTTTATGTTTATGTGTTTGCATGTTTTAAATGTTAATTAGAAAATTAATCGCGTAACGCGAAAACGTGCCTATTTATTCGTATGTCTTGTGTTTTTATAAAGATAAAATATATAATGATTTTCATTAGTTTATATCTTTATATTATTAAGTTAAAAACACTTTATAAAGAGTTTAAAGCCTATTTCTTATAAAATACAAATTACAAGGGTTTAAAGGGTAAATATGGAAATTAAAATTAAACAAAACAATCCCAAACCCTAGCCATCCCATTCGGCCGCGACTTCACCCTCACACCTCTCTCCCTTGCGATTTCGACCTAGAACAAGCGTCAAAGCATCGATTTGGTTCGATTACAAGGCATACAACACGTTGGAATCATCAATTGCAAGTTAACACACGTTAAAGGTTAGATTTTTCAAGTTTTTGTGAGTTGTTCATGATGGCCGAACCTAAATTCGTGAATGGGTGTTCATGGAGTCGAAATTGATGTTAATTGATGATGTTAGTATGTTAGTTGGATTGAATACATGTTGTTTAACGTTGATTATGTATGAATTGTATGTTTCTAGAGGATTGATCATGAACTTTGGTTTTATGCAAACCCTAATTCGAAATTAGCATGATTATGAGGAGTTGATGATTGTTTGATGAATGTATGATGATTTGTAGGTTGTATGAATGTTAGGATACGTTGATCTTGCAAGAAATTGGTGAATTGAAGTTGGTGTTCATAGCTTACTAATAATAGTAACTTTATTTTGCATGTAATGTTGAATTATTGATGAATTGATGTTATGGATGTGTTTATGGTGATGATTAGATGTTAGATTGTTGTTGTGATCATTGGGCATTCAAGAACACATGTTATAGTTCATACATTACTAAAGATAGTAACTTTTTAGGATATGAATTGATGAGTTATGATGTTTGGATGTTGTTGATCATGCTTAGATGTGATATGAACTTGAATTGGTATATTATTAATGAATTCATGAATGCATTGGATGTTTGATAGATTTTGGGATGTGCTTTCCCAAAAGGGAAACTTTATTTGCACAAAGTTTGATGGATGATAATTTGAACATGTTTGGGATGTTAGGAGCATGTTAGTAAGTTCATGGATGAATTTAATATGATAGAACATGTTAAATTAGTTGTATAGGATGTTTGGACAATCATGGGTGATGTTTGGACTTTGATGATCATGTATGATATTGATGTTGATTAGTAGTTAGGACATCATGTTTGGGACTAGAAATTGATTGTTGTGATGTTTGTTGAATGCAAGGTACATGGCTAATGAATATGATTATGATCATCATACACGCGTGCGAATCTGAGACCCCTACTTGGTAGGATTGGCAGGGTTTAGGATGTGAAGTCGTGAGTGGCTTCACATGGCATGTGGTGCGTGATTTGATCTTCGTGTGGTATATTGTTGGGTTATAACTAGTGGATATGTTAATGTTCTAGATTCGCATGACTTGTATGATACTTGGTTGTATGATGATCTAAGTGATACACCGGGATAATATAGCATACATTTGATCTATTTGAATGTTAACTATGTATGATATATGTGTATGATTGCTTGAATGGTTTACAACACATAAAGTCACCAACGGGTCAACGGGTCAACTAGGTCAAACGTGTCTGTTTTGTCTGAAATCTTGAGTCCTTGGTTGTAGTGTACTTAGGGTTTCACATGTTCTTTGTTTACACGTACTCATGTACTTATATGATCTAGGTAACCTCTGATGGTTGTCTGTCCATTCTGTTTGTCAAGTAAAACTCTAAGTGTCTATCACGCGTATCAGGTGAGTTCATGCCCCACTCTTTATTAATCTCTTTTGGGGGAGATAGCATACTGGTAAATCAAAAACGCTTTATATATTCAAGTTGTGTATAATATTAATATAGTGTTGATATCATGGAAAAGTCCTCACACTTTCGAATTGTTAATATTGAATAGCGGGAAAATTTGGGTAGTACTACTGGGTCTGACGAGCCCCACCTGTGTGACTCGAGGTCAACTGGGTGAAATTTGTCCTATTGAACATTGTCATGACCTGTTAAGTCGTGACAGGAGGCAACAACGTAACACAGTCAGCTTCAATTGCGAAATCATTATGAATTAATATTTATTGTTAATGGACTAGCTATCTGTTACAATGCACTACTTTTATATCTATGTTGTTAAACTGTTTATGGTTGATTATCACTCTTGAACTCACCAACCATTGTGTTGACATTTTAGTATGCTATTCTCAGGTCATTAGCTTGCTTGCCATTAGGAGCACTACAGGGTTCACTTGCATTCTAAGACTCGGTCTTCAAAACATTTTTAGTATTTTAATGATTAATGTTTACTCTTTTGGGTTGGCACATGTTTTGCCATAGTATACACTTTTATTTCTTTGGGTTGTTTTTACAAAATGCTTCGCACAGTTTAAAGTTTGTACTTTGGTTGATTTTATTTAAATTATGGCATATAGAGTCGTTTTGAGTAACTATTGACTGTGATCCTAGTTTGTTCACACGCCTCGCGGTAAAACCCGCAAGTGGTTTTGAGGGTGTGACAGATTGGTATCAGAGCCATTGGTTATTGGGAACTAGGTTGCATACACACTAGACTATGACCTCACACAGTTAATTAGTTACATGTGTCTTATTCTCATCTACTCTATACTCATTGGCATACACGTCACACTCTCTACAGCATGGCATCGTCATCGAGAGCTCTGGGTAAGCGACCTGAATCACCTTCACGATCTGAATCCCCACCTCTCGCGCCTGTACCTACTAATGGATTCGATTGGCCCCGACTGGCTTATCCTCGAGAGGAGATTGACTGGGATCAACCTTTTGCATTGATGAAGCGTGACCCTCCATGAGACTGGAGTTTATATCCTAGATTCGTGATCATATTATGTTTAGGGAGTGCGTACCTATCCCGAGGCCTAGGACTACGAACAATGCCGACCAACAAATGCCTTCACTCCCACGGACGGTGCAGCCCAACGAGCAACTGATTGCTGCACTAGTGGCAGCACTAGACACTGAGCAACATCGAGTCAGGCGGCTCACGGGTGATGTTTGTACACTGCAGCAAGAGGTGTACAAACTGAGACATCAACTGGATGAACTCGAGGAACAACACGGGAAGACCCTAAACGGGTGTCAGCATATGCAATATGGTCTCATGGCACTCCGAGGGCGCGTCACTGCTCGTGAACAGCGGGACGCCGTAGCCGATAATAGGATTGCTATTTTAGAAGCTCAACTAGCGGCACTTCAGATTGCCATAGCTCCTGCTCCTGCAGCAGACCCTGAGGATGAAGATCTCGAGGAGGAACCCAAGGATGAGGAACCAGTGGAGATAGAAGATGATAGTGAAATATGCCACCGAGACTTTAGAAGGTGCTGCTCTATCTTGGTGGAACGCGCAAGTCCAGATGTTAGGTCAAGCGATGGCGAATGGACTTCCATGGGATGAGTTCAAAGCAATGATGACTGAGGAGTACTGTCCTCACAATGAAGTGCAGAAGTTAGAGATGGAGTTCTGGCAATTGAAGATGCAGGGCTCGGAAATCAAGGCTTACACCACCAGAACCCATGAACTAGCAACTTTGTGCCCGGGAATGGTGAATGAGGTGCATAAGAGGGTGGAGCATTACATACGGGGATTGGTACCCGAAATCCAAAGTATGGTAACTGCTTCCAACCCAACCACAATTCAGCAAGCCATCCAGCTAGCTCACAGGCTAATGACCAAGCCGTGGAGCAAGGAAGTCTACCCAAACGGGGCGCTGTGGCAAGCATGCCCGACAAAAAAAGAAAGTGGGATAATGCCAACAACACCAAAGCATCATCATCTTCTAGTGGTCAACCTCAACCTCAACAGCAACAACAACCAGTTCAGCAGCAACGGAGGTTCGACAATAACCGCAACTTCAACCAAACGCCTGTAAATAATCAAGGACCCAGTGGTTATGGTGGTAGACATCCGAAGTGCACTCGGTGTAATTACCATCATGTGGGAAGGTGTGATAGCTTCAAGTGTCAACGCTGTGGAAAAATTGGACACGCTGCTAAGGATTGTCATGGTGAGCTGGTAAGGAGGCCACAACAACCTTAAAAAACTCCTAAGGGTTGTTTTGAATGTGGGAAAGAAGGGCATTACAGGCGGAACTACCCACAACTAAGGAGAAATGGTAATGGCAAAACAACAACAACAACAACAACACAACAACAACAACACCAACAACCACGGTAACAACAACAACAATGGTAATAACAACAACGCTGGAAATAGTACTGGTAATGGCGGTAATAAAGATGGAGCCAAGGGGAGAGCCTTCATCATTGGCTCTGGTGAGGCTCTAAATGATCCCACAACTGTTACTGGTAGATTCTCTGTTAATGGTTCTTTTGCTACGATACTATTTGATACTGGAGGCGATAGGAGTTTTATGTCCTTAAAGTTCTGTAGTCTTTTAAGTGATATACCCTCTGCTTTAGAATCGAAATACACTGTGGAATTAGCCGACGGTAAACAGATCCATGTAACGCATATCCTTAAACGCTGTGAGATAGAACTTGTTGGTCATACTTCCGCTATAGATCTTATGCCTGTTACGTTGGGGAGTTTTGATGTTGTGATAGGCATGGATTGGCTCTCTAGCAAACAAGCGTAAGTCATATGTCATGAGAAGATCATACGAATCCCTGTTGATGACAAAGTCCTTACCGTCAGAGGTGATAGGAGTGATGCTGTGATAGGCATCATCTCATACATGAAAGCTCAAAAGTTATTACGAAAGGGTCGTGTGGCTATTCTAGCACTTGTAACCGATAAGCAGGCAGGAGAAAGGAGAATGGAGGATATTCCCATAGTACGCGATTTTCCGGAGGTGTTTCCAGAGGATCTTCCTGGATTACCACCTCACCGCCAAGTGGAATTCCAGATTGAGTTGACTCCCGGCGCAGCTCTGATTGCTAGGGCACCTTATCGATTAGCACCAAATGAGCTACAAGAGTTATCATCACAACTTCAAGAGCTTTTAGATGAGGGTTTAATTCGACCTAGCACATCACCTTGGGGAGCTCCTGTTCTTTTTGTTAAAAAGAAGGATGGCACATTCCGAATGTGCATCGATTATAGAGAGTTAAACAAAGTAACAGTCAAGAACCGATATCCTTTACCTCGTAGAGACGACTTGTTCGATCAGCTTCAAGTATCAAGCTATTATTCGAAGATTGACTTGAGATTTGGTTATCATCAACTTAGAGTTCGAGAAGAAGACATTCCCAAGACTGCGTTTCATACTCGTTTTGGTCATTATGAGTTCTTGGTCATGCCTTTTGGGTTGACTAATGCACCTGCTGTGTTCATGGACCTCATGAACCGCGTGTGCAAACCTTATCTTGATCAGTTTGTCATTGTGTTCATCGATGATATACTGATATATTCTAGGACCAAGGAGGAGCATGAAGAGCACTTACGAATGATCTTAGAACTATTGAAAAATGAGCAGCTGTATGCCAAATTCTCAAAGTTTGACTTTTGGATACGAGAAGTGCAATTCCTAGGTCATATTGTTAATGAGAAAGGGATACATGTTGATCCTGCCAAAATTGAGGCGATAATGAATTGGACTACACCCAAAACGCCGAGTGAGATAAGACAATTTCTGGGATTAGCAGGATATTACCGACGATTCATAGAAGGATTTTCTAAGATCGCACAACCTCTCACGGCCTTGACTCACAAAGGAACGACATACAAATGGAGTGAGAGTCAAGAATCAGCTTTCCAATTGTTAAAGTAAAAACTCTGTACTGCCCCGATATTAGCATTACCAGAGGGAACAGATGACTTCGTTGTGTATTGCGATGCATCCATTCAAGGATTGGGTTGTGTCTTGATGCAACGAGAAAAGGTGATAGCCTACACCTCGAGACAACTAAAGGTTCATGAGAAGAACTATACCACCCATGACTTAGAATTGGGTGCGGTGGTTTTTGCCTTAAAGATCTGGAGACATTACTTGTACGGTACCAAGTGCACTATGTCACACCCCGACCGACGGCGGAATCATCGGGGCGGACGAATGGGAGACGATTGCTCATAGCACATGGAACTAATTAAGTTGAAATAATATTAAATGTCTTTATACATTAAACATTACAAGACACATAAGTGAATACAAAACAATCAAGATACAACCAGAAACATAAGACTTTCAATTATTCTAGGTCCAAGTCCTATATGAGCACAAGAAGATCTTCAAGCATCAAACCTGAAACATGATGAAAATAAAAGGTCAACTAAAAATAGTTGGTGAGTTCCAAGGTTTTCATACATAATATAACAAGGTTACAAGTTGCAATTCATGTCATAGGTTATAAGTTAGTAAGGTTATAGAACACATATCGTTACAACCAAACCTCGACTTGATTACAAGTATATAAGATTGGCTAAGTGTGTTTGGTTCCCATGATGAACAAGCATACGTCATCAGGAGTCGGCAATACCTCGACTTTAGCACCAAATAGGCTTGTCAGGCCCAAAGATCTAAGACGTCACCAGACTAGCAATAGTTAATGATTGTAAACAAACTATGTATCTCATATAATCACTTACAACACACAAATAACCATGACAAAAATATGAATTGCAAGCGCTTTACAAGTCTCAAACGTTTATAAGTGTATGATGTATAAGTATCATGTTTCACCCCAAAATAGTGTGAAAAATGTAAAAAGGGGCAAGGAAAACTCACATGGAAGACTCATGTGCTATAAATTGCACTTAAGATAACGTTAAAAAGATAAGATGGTTCCAACGATTTCTTCACGAATCAACCTAACGGTTAATGTCTTAGAATTAGAATAAAGATAAGATTCAAGAGTAAACATGAATTAGGGTTTCATTTGGAAATTTGGGGGTTTTAATATTTAAGTCAAATAGGTTATATTAATGCAATTGGTTATGTTTTGGTTCAATAAGGTTGGTAAAAAAATCAATCAAGAATAAAAATGATAGTGAATGATTTAATAATTTAGTTTATTTAAATAAATGAGGATTAAATATTAAGTGTGAAAAGAAATAATTAATTTAGAAATTAATTATTTAAAATTGAAAAAGATAATTATTGAATACTTAATTATATGACTTGCAAAATAATATAACATTATTTAAAGTCATTTTATAAAGTTTTTATAACCTTTATAACGATTTTATAATATCAAACCCTAAATAAGGAATAATAGAAATTCTATTGTTCTATTAGTTTAAATAGTTTAAATAAAAGTTAAGGAATAATTTATTACAATTTATGAAATAACATGGTTAAATGATTAGATGAATAATTAGTTATTTAACATGTAAATTTATAATGTTTTGAAATAATCAAAATTTGAACCATAATATATTTTTAGCATTTAAATTACATAAAAGAATTTATAATGTTTTATAACCTTTGTTATTCTAAAAATATAACTAAACTTAAAATCATAAGCTTTTTAATACATTTAAATTAATTTAATAATTCTGGAAAATCTTAATTATCACAATAAGTTTACTTTTATTAAATAACATATTAGTATATATTCTTGAAGTTTAAAATGTATAAAAAATGACCGAAAATAACTAAATAAAATGAATGTTGGAGGCCGGGTTTGAACCCGTGACCTCTTGCATTCAAGGGTGAGTTGGTTACCGGTTGGGCTAAGGTCCAGATTTATTAATAAATCCTATTAAAATGTTTACAAGTATTAGTTGCAAAAAATCCCCAAATTTACTCAAGAACCCTAGAATCGAATTAAGTCAAATTGAACATCAATTCGGATATGTTAACCAAATTAACATTAGGGCTTTGTTTTCCCATGTTAAACCGAGTACAATGATGTGCGAAACTTACGTTATTGAGTTCAAATTGGTGAAGATGGTGACAAGGATAGCCGCGACCGAGATAAGTTGGTTCGAGGTTCAAACATTGATGATAATTCAATTAACTTCGAGGTATGCAAAGCCTTTGTCAATTCGAAGATTGAAGCCCGGGTTATAGTGTTCGATTAGTTGCAGATTCACGGTGAGGAGGATGATCGAATTCGATGGTAGTGTGTGTTTCAGGTGTAATTGAGGTTTGCATACGATTCGAGATAGATAAACGATCGTTTGGGTTCATTTAATTGGATTATTGAGGAGTTTTAATGTCCAAACGTCTATGGATTTAAGGTCGCCAGTTACTTCGCTTCAATGGGTTCATAGACATGATTTAAATACGTTTAAAGCTCATAATAGTGTTCGAATCTCATACACGAAGCGATTGTAAATGGTTCTTGGATGAAATTCCAAGGGGTTTTGGTGTTTTACCCCTTGCCGGAGTCGACCGGAGGGTGGCTGGGAAAATGGCCGGAAAAACGAGAAGGGAGGGTGGGGCGGTTTGGGTCAAACAAAAATTTACACTTTGGTCCTTGGTGTTTTAAAATCTTATTATTTTATGTAAGAAGTTTGTTAATTAAGTTTCAAAAATGACATTTAAGCCCCTTAACTATTAAAACCCTCATTTAATTATTTAATAACAAATAATTTATATGACTTATACAATTTATAATTTTAAATCAATCTTTAAGTAACATCTTGTAATTTAGTTAGATGTTTTAATGGTTAACACTTATAATTAACATTTAAAATTTATAAATAGTAAATTTTATGAAGTATATTTATTATTATAAATTGATGTAACGATAAACTATTTGAAATTTTGTTTTTTTTAGTAGCTCAATTCATAGTAATGATTATATAAAATATTTATGGCGTTTGATCATCTAAATAATAACATACTTAGAATAATATCTTTTATAATTTTGAGAAAGTCTCAAAGTGATTTCGGGTTTAAATTTGAAAAAAAAATAGTGGATGTTACACACTATCTACACCGATCACAAGAGTCTTCAACATATCTTCGAGCAAAAAGAGTTGAATATGACGCAGCGACGTTGGGTGGAACTACTAAACGATCATGATTGCGCTATTAAGTATCATCCGGGAAAGGCGAACGTAGTTGCCGATGCCCTAAGCAGGAAGGAAATAGCTAAACCCCGACGGGTGCGAGCTTTACAGCTTACTATCAGTACCCAACTTCTCGAACAAGTTAAGGAGGCACAGATAGAAGCTTTAAAAGCAGAAAATATTGGTTCTGAGTCGTTAAGGGGAACGGATAAACAACTAGTGGTGAAAGATGATGGAATTTGGTATTTCATGGATAGACTTTGGGTGCCTGTCTATGAAAATCTAAGAGATTTAGTTATGAGCGAGGCACACAAATCTAAGTATTCTATACATCCTGGATCCAACAAGATGTATCATGACCTAAAGGCGCATTATTGGTGGCCTAACATGAAAGCGGATGTAGCTACGCATGTGAGCAAGTGTTTGACCTGCTCGAAAGTAAAAGTGGAATATCAAAAACCATCCGAACTATTACAACAACATGAGATATCAATGTGGAAATGGGAACAGATCTCCATGGATTTTATTACTAAGTTACCCCGGACTAGTACTGGTTGTGACACGATATGGGTTATTGTGGATCGATTGACAAAGTCTGCTCACTTCCTTGCAATTAAGGAAACTGACAAGATGGAGAAATTAACTCGACTGTACCTTAAAGAGATCATTTTGAGACACGGTGTACCGATCTCAATTATTTCCGACCGCGACGCTCGTTTCACGTCACATTTCTAGCAATCATTGCAGAAATCCTTAGGTACATGATTAGATATGAGTACTGCTTATCACCCACAGACGGATGGCCAGAGTGAGCATACCATACAGACGTTGGAGGATATGCTACGTGCTTGTGTGATTGATTTCGGGAATAACTGGGAAATTCACCTGCCATTGGTGGAGTTTTCTTATAACAACAGTTATCATACTAGCATACAGGCAGTACCTTTCGAGGTGCTGTATGGGAGAAAATGTCGATCACCAGTTTGCTGGGCAGAAATTGGTGATAGTCAGCTAACAGGTCCCGAGTTAATTCATGAGAAAACTGAGAAGATTGTGCAGATACGGAATCATATGGCTGCAGCACGAGACAGACAAAAGAGTTATGCTGACAAGAGACGGAAACCTTTAGAGTTTCAGGTTGGTGACAAGGTTTTGTTGAAAGTCTCACCATGGAAAGGCGTAGTTCGGTTTGGTAAGCGAGGGAAACTAAATCCGAGGTACGTTGGACCATTTGAAATAGTGGAAAGAATAGGTCCAGTGGCCTATCGACTAGCCCTACCTGATTCGTTAAGTGGAATCCATGATGTATTTCACGTGTCAAACCTGAAGAAGTGCATAACCAATGAAACAATGGCCGTACCACTAGAAGAAGTTCAAGTGGATGAACAATTGCGTTTTATCGAAGAACCAGTCGAGGTGATGGACCATGAGGTGAAAACACTTAAGCAAAGCAAGATACCCATTATCAAAATCCGTTGGAATTCACGACGTGGACCGGAATTCACATGGGAACGAGAAGATCAAATGAAGCTTAAGTACCCTCAACTATTCGAAAAGACAATGCCAGCAGACGAAGGTATTGATTTAAATTTCGGAACGAAATTTCTTTCAACATGGGGATGATGTGACAACTCATCCAAAACTCACTCGATTTCGAATTCTGTGTGCCAATGCAGTAGACCAGTGATGGAACACTCTCACCATGTAACGCAATTTTTGGGACGAAAATTCTTTCAACATGGGGATAATGTGACATCCGGTAAATTTCCATTACCAAACTCCGTTAGTTCCATTAAGTCTTGCATACACGTGTCGTAAACACACAATAGTTGTCGTTTAACATTGGTGACCTAATAATAATCAATAATGTTAAATTAATGATAATCTAATTGATTATGTGATTATTGTGTTATGTTTATGTGTTTGCATGTTTTAAATGTTAATTAGAAAATTAATAGTGTAACGCGGAAACGTGCCTATTTATTCGTATGTCTTGTGTTTTTTATAAAGATAAAATATATAATGATTTTCATTAGTTTATATATTTATATTATTAAGTTAAAAACACGTTACAAAGAGTTTAAAGCCTAGTTTTTTATAAAATACAAATTACAAGGGTTTAAAGGGTAAATATGGAAATTAAAATTAAACAAAACAATCCCAAACCCTAGCCACCCCATTCAGCCGCGACTTCACCCTCACACCCCTCTCCCTTGATATTTCGACCTAGAACAAGCATCAAAGCATCGATTTGGTTCGATTACAAGGCATACAACACGTTGGAATCATCAATTGCAAGTTAACACACGTTTAAATGTTAGATTTGTCAAGTTTTTGTGAGTTGTTCATGATGGCCGAACCTAAATTCGTGAATGGGTGTTCATGGAGTCGAAATTGATGTTAATTGATGATGTTAGTATGTTAGTTGGATTGAATACATGTTGTTTAACGTTGATTATGTATGAATTGTATGTTTCTAGAGGATTGATCATGAACTTTGGTTTTATGCAAACCCTAATTTGAAATTAGCATGATTATGAGAAGTTGATGATTGTTTGATGAATGTATGATGATTTGTAGGTTGTATGAATGTTAGGATACGTTGATCTTGCAAGAAATTGGTGAATTGAAGTTGGTGTTCATAGCTTACTAATAATAGTAACTTTATTTTGCATGTAATGTTGAATTATTGATGAATTGATGTTATGGATGTGTTCATGGTGATGATTAGATGTTAGATTGTTGTTGTGATCATTGGGAATTCAAGAACACATGTTATAGTTCACACATTACTAAAGATAGTAACTTTTTAGGATATGAATTGATGAGTTATGATGTTTGGATGTTGTTGATCATGCTTAGATGTTGATATGAACTTGAATTGGTATATTATTAATGAATTCATGAATTCATTGGATGTTTGATAGATTTTGGGATGTGCTTTCCCAAAAGGGAAACTTTATTTGCACAAAGTTTGATGGATGATAGTTTGAACATGTTTGGGATGTTAGGAGCATGTTAGTAAGTTCATGGGTGATGTTTGGACTTTGATGTGATAGAACATGTTAAATTAGTTGTATGGGATGTTTGGACAATCATGGGTGATGTTTGGACTTTGATGATCATGTATGATGTTGATGTTGATTAGTAGTTAGGACATCATGTTTGGGACTAGAAATTGATTGTTGTGATGTTTGTTGAATGCAAGGTACATGGCTAATGAATATGATTATGATCATCATACACGCGTGCGAATCTGAGGCCCCTACTTGGTAGGATTGGCAGGGTTTAGGATGTGAAGTCGTGAGTGGCTTCACATGGCATGTGGTGCGTGATTTGATCTTCGTGTGGTATATTGGTTGGGTTATAACTAGTGGATATGTTAATGTTCTAGATTCGCATGACTTGTATGATACTTGGATGTATGATGATCTAAGTGATACACCTGGATAATATAGCATACATATGATCTATTTGAATGTTAACTATGTATGATATATGTGTATGATTGCTTGAATGGTTTACAACACATAAAGTCACCAACGGGTCAAATGGGTCAACTGGGTCAAACGTGTCTGTTTTTTCTGAAATCTTGAGTCCTTGGTTGTAGTGTACTTAGGGTTTCACATGTTCTTTGTTTACACGTACTCATGTACTTATATGATCTAGTTAACCTCTGAAGGTTGTCTGTCCATTCTGTTTGTCAAGTAAAACTCTAAGTGTCTATCATGCGTATCAGGTGAATTCATGCCCCACTCTTTATTTAATCTCTTTTGGGGGAGATAGTATACTGGTAAATCACAAACGCTTTATATATTCAAGTTGTGTATAATATTAATATAGTGTTGATATCATGGAAAAGTCCTCACACTTTCGAATTGTTAATATTGAATAGCGGGAAAATTTGGTAGTACTACTAGGTCTGACGAGCCCCACTTGTGTGACTCGAGGTCAACTGGGTGCAGTTTGTCCTATTGAACATTGTCATGACCTGTTAAGTCGTGACAGGAGGCAACAACGTAACACAGTCAGGTTCAATTGCGAAATCACTATGAATTAATATTTATTGTTAATGGACTAGCTATATGTTACAATGCACTACTTTTATATCTATGTTGTTAAACTGTTTATGTTTGATTATCACTCTTGAACTCACCAACCATTGTGTTGACATTTTAGTATGCTATTCTCAGGTCATTAGCTTGCTTGCCATTAGGAGCACTACAGGGTTTCACTTGCATTCTAAGACTCGGTCTTCAAAACATTTTTAGTATTTTAATGATTAATGTTTACTCTTTTGGGTTGGCACATGTTTTGCCATAGTATACACTTTTATTTCTTTGGGTTGTTTTTACAAAATGCTTCCGCACAGTTTAAAGTTTGTACTTTGGTTGATTTTATTTAAATTATGGCATATAGAGTCGTTTTGAGTAACTATTGACTGTGATCCTAGTTTGTTCACACGCCTCGCGGTAAAAACCCGCAAGTGGATTTTGAGGGTGTGAGACTAAGATCGACTCCCCTTGTGTGTGTGAGAACTCTTAGTGTTTAGCCAGACTTGCACGCTATCTCATGGGTTAGCCAAAATCGCACGCTACATAGTCCACATGAGGTAGCCAAAATCGCACGCTACATAGCACACAGTAAATACCACATCCTACGTATCGGAGCAGTTACCAAAACTGAACTCCCTACTGTGTTATGTCCCCTTATGAGTTAGCCAAGATCACAAGATACAAATACACACACAGGTAAGCTAACAACTCTCAATGAGTTGTGAACCTCCTTCCTTCCTCTTGCAAGCCTTCCTTACTCTCATTCATTCATTCATGCTTGCATTCATTCATTACGTTCCTCTTTTTATTATCTTCCACTTTACGTTATATAATACTTTCATCACATTCATTAAAGTAACACGTAAAGCCACAGGAAAGATAATCATACATAGTAATAAGGAACATAACAACATACACATCAATCACACAAGGCAACATCGCACACCCATAACATACATCATGCACAATCATACAACGTCACAAGCGCACGACAAAAAAACATCACACGAATCACGCGCATCACATCATATAACCATATGGCATCCCACATCCTCATCCATCACATCATCATCATCATCATCCTACATCATCTTAAATCATCCATGTCCATCACACCATCTATAACCCCAAAGGTCCAAGCCTACATCCGCACTTTCCCGAAAGTCAGACAATACTATGGTCATTCGGGCGTATGGACCCTATTCGGTCGCATGGTCTTCCATGCGTATGAGAACACTCAGGTGAATGGACCTCCAGTCACATAGCCTCCAATCACATACTTCCCATGAGAATGAACCTTAGTCGCATGACATCCTGGCGTATGGACCTCAGTCGCATGACCTTCATGCGAATGGCCCTAAGTCGCACACCTTTCGTGCGTATGAACCCCTATCGCACGACTTGCAGGCGTATGGACTCCAGTCGCTTGACCTTCAGTCACATGACCTTCATCCGCATTTCATTCAGTAGCATGACCTTCATTTGCATTTCCTTCAGTCGCATAGCCCTCATGCGTATGACCCTCAGTCGCACTACTTTCGTGCTAATGAACCTCAGTCGCACACCTTTCGTGCGTATGGACCCATTCGCACCTCATTCGGACACATGGACCTCCAGTCGTATAGCCCTAGCTGGGTGCAGAATGCACTTCATCCCGAACTGCAGCTGCCAAGTTCGACCTCCAAACCTCTTTTAAGCTCAAATCAACCATTCTAAACCTAGGTAAGTATACCACTACATCGTTCAAGCACAACCAAGCCCGAAATCAAGCCCCAAACGAATCATACACATACATATACATACATAAACGGGTTTACACCCAAATACCCGAAGAATGGTTTTCAGATGTGTTCTAGCCCCAAAATCATTCAAAAACATGTAAAAGAGGGGTCCTAGAACTCACATAAATGATCCCGTCGAGTAGAGCTTCGATTTGACACGCTACACGACGATTTTCACGCTCGAATCCGCCCGGACCAAGTTTGTCCCCTCTTTTTCTCCTTTTCTCTCTTCTCCCTTGGCTGATTTTGTAAGAATGGGGAGGGTGTGGGCTGTCCTCCCCTTTTATACTCCCACTCATCCAAGTTTCTCTCGTTGGCGAGTTTGATCCCTCGACTTTGGACTTTAAAACTATGGAATGCTCACCAACATTATTGTTGACCTTTTATTTTTTTAACATGTTTCAGGAAATACTCAAGCTTGATTTCTACACATTGAAGCTACACATCTAGGAATGGACCTAGATAAATAAGTGAATTAAAATGACTTGTTATCTTTTATGTTATGTTTTTATTTCTTTGAGACTTAAGCTTGTAATGATACAATTGAATTTTATGATTAATTTATATTTGGGTTATTAATAGCGTTATGTGGCTGTGAACGATATTAACTCTCACTCCTCGACGTTTCTGCCGTCAAGGTTGGGGTGTGACAGATTGGTATCAGAGCTCATAACTATAGGGATCTAGGTTATTAGAAATGGTGACCTAGACTATAGTATGCATGAACCTTATAGAATTATGATTCTATCTTGTAAAATTATATAATTTGCATGCTATATAATGTTATGCCCACTTATGTGTAATTTGATGCCTTAGCATAGGATTGCCTAAACCTTGTTACTTGTCTCCCTAAACTTAGCTTTGACTCTTTGACTCTCCCCGAACATGAAATCTTTAATCTTATTCTCGTCAATATGTGGGAACTTATGCTTATCTTATGATCTTTAGACGTTATGTCTAATCTATATAAATCTCATCAAGGTTTTGATTTCATGAACCTAAGAAGTTTGTGTGACACATAGACACCTGTATTCTAGATTTCCTGACAAAAGGCCCTCGGGCTAAGGCAAGCATATCGCATAAATCCTACGGGACTAGTTATGCTTACCTGGGGATTTCTGGGATGAGTGATAAACTATGGTCAACATGCATAAATTTCTAAGGCGAATGGGTCAACTTACCTTGACGTGTCAACGTTTCCAAATGGTAATGCGTTACCAAATGGAACCATTCCATGTACCTTACAACTCTTGCCTTATCCTTGTTAAATTATAATCCTTGTATTTTTATTTCTCGTGTCTAACTCATTTTGCATATCCCAGCATGTCTCATCATCATGGAAAGCGTGGAAGTTCCGATCGTAAGCTAGCCGCCATGATCGCCCGACAAATGGCTGTTGTCATCCCGACTATGGTTGCTGAACTTAATAGTACCCTAATGGCTAATATCAACAACACTAATGGGAACAATAGTGGTGCTCATGGGGAGAATAGCAACAACCAAAACGGGAACAATCCTACTTGCACCTTCAAATATTTCAACTCGTGCAAACCCACTAGTTTTAGTGGAAAAGAAGGAGCCACTGGACTTCTCGAGTGGTTTGAAAGTATGGAGAACACATTCATTATTAGTGAGTGTCCCGACGATTTCAAGGTTCACTATGCCATAAGTGTTCTTCAACAACGAGCACTAACATGGTGGAATAGTGAAAAGAGAAACCGTGGAACTGAGGTTGCAATGGCGTTGCCCTGGGACGAATTCAAGGATATTATGATCCAAAAGTTCTGCCTAAGGAGCGAGTTGCAAAAGCTGGCGGAGGAGTTTTGGAATCTCAAACAAGATGGTGGGAACCATTTGGCTTATTCCACCCGGCATCATGAGTTGAGTATGCTCCTACCACACATGGTGGACACCGTGCCCCGTAACATTGAAAAATTTATCAAGGGGGTGCCACCTCAAATTCAAGATGTCGTGGTGGGTAGTAGGCCCACAACATTGGAGGAGGCGATTACTATTACTGCACAGCTCACCGAGAATCATATAAGAGCTGGCACGATGTCGGCAAAGGGTTCCAAGTCTACTACGAAAGCAACACCCGAGGCAACAAAGGAGGTAAGGGCCGAGTCATCCTCTCAAAACAAGAAGCGTAAGTTCACCCCGACGCGCAACTACGCTGTGACCACCCCAAATGCTCCTAAAAAACAAATGGTGGTTGCAAATCAAGCTCCCATGGCTAAAGCTTATACTGGTCCACATCCTATGTGTAACACGTGCAAGTACCATCATTCAAGCAACATGCCATGCCGAGTCTGCTCACAGTGTGGAAAGTATGGTCATTTGGTGGCTACTTGTCTTCGTGCGCCAAACAACACTGCCATGCTTACCAACCGAATCTGCTATAACTGTGGCGAGCCTGGCCATATTCGTCCGCAATGTCCTCGCAATGCGGGAACTGTGCCACCGGCTCGTGGAAGGGCTTTCAACATCAATGCTAACCAAGCTCAAGCCAATAACGACGTGGTGAATGGTACGTCGTTGAACTCTTTTTAAATCGTCTCTTGTCTTATAAAATTTCCTGTATGTGTTCATCATACCAATAATGAATTCTTACCAAACAGGTATGTATCTTGTAAATAGCCATTATGCTTCTGTATTGTTTGATTCGGGTGCCGATAGGAGTTTCGTGTCCTTGGAATTCGAGCCTATACTTTCTAAACCACGTGTTAATCTGGAGAGATCTTTCACGGTCGAGGTCGCCGATGGAAAATCTATTGTCGTTAATGTCGTAATACGTGACTGCACCTTGAGCCTTAACGAACACGAGTTCTTCGTCGACCTTATCATATGCATCTGGGAAGCTTTGATGTTATCATTGGTATGGATTGGTTAGCCAAGCAACGTGCGGAAATTTTATGCTTTGAGAAGTGTATCCGAATTCCTTTACCGACTGGTGATACCTTAAGGGTCTTTGGGGAGAAATCATCTCAAAGACTCAAACTCATGTCTTGCGTCAAGGCCCGTAAGTGCTTAAGTAAAAACTACATGGCTTTCATGGCATATGTAGTTAATACAAAAGACAAGGGTAAGGAGTTGAAGGACATTCCTGTTGTGCGAGACTTTCCCGAAGTTTTTCCGAGGATCTTAAAGGGTTACCTCCCGTGCGAGAAGTTGAGTTCAAGATTGATTTAATCCTGGTGCAAACCCTGTGGCTAAATCGCCTTATCGTCTTGCACCTTCTGAAATGCAAGAACTCGCTAGTCAACTGCAAGAGTTGACCGATAAGGGTTTTATTCGCCCTAGTTCATCACCGTGGGGTGCACCCGTACTATTCGTGAAGAAGAAGGATGGTTCATTTCGTATGTGCATCGATTACCGCGAACTCAACAAGCTTACTATCAAAAACCGATACCCTCTTCCTTGAATCGATGATCTCTTCGATCAACTTCAAGGAGCAACTCAATTCTCAAAGATCAATCTACGTTCTGGGTATCATCAACTACGTGTTCATGATGATGACATTCCAAAGACCGCTTTCCGTACTCGATATGGACACTACGAGTTCATGGTCATGCCTTTTGGCCTGACCAATGCGCCTGCTGTGTTCATGGATCTCATGAATCGAGTATGTAAACTGTATTTGGATAAGTTCGTGATCGTGTTTATTGATGACATTCTTATTTATTCCAAGACAAAATTCGATCACGAGACGCACTTGCGACAAGTACTTGGGCTTTTGAAGAAGGAGCAATTATATGCCAAGCTTTCCAAGTGTGAATTTTGGTTGGAGGAAGTTCAATTTTTAGGGCATGTGGTGAATAGCCAAGGAATTCACGTGGATCCTGCTAAAATTGAAGCTGTGAAGAATTGGTGTATTCCCACAACTCCAACCGAGGTTCGTTCTTTTCTGGGTTTAGCGGGATATTATCGTAGATTCATAGCTAATTTCTCGAAGATTGCTAAACCGTTAACGGCATTAACCCAAAAGAATTGACTTTTTGAATCGGGACCCGAGCAAGAAGAGGCTTTCGAGACATTGAAACTCAAGTTGTGTAACGCTCCTATTCTCACACTTCCCGATGGAAACGACGACTTTACTGTATATTGCGATGCTTCTAATCAAGGTCTTGGTTGTATTCTCATGCAACGTGGCAAAGTTATAGCATACGCGTCGAGGCAATTGAAGGTTCATGAAGTGAACTACATAACTCATGATCTTGAACTTGGTGTTGTGGTTTTCGCATTGAAGATTTGGCGACACTATTTATATGGGACGCAATGCATAGTCTACACCGATCATAAGAGTCTCCAACACGTGTTCAATCAAAAGGATCTCAACATGAGACAAAGACATTGGATTGAGTTGATTAGCGATTACGACTGCGACATTCGCTATCACCCTGGAAAGGCGAATGTTGTAGCCGACGCGCTAAGTCGCAAGGTCCACAACAAGACTGTCTCGCTTCAAGAAATTCGAGATCGAAGGCAATGGTTTGATACGCTAGGAGAATTTGATACCGAGATTCATGTGGACGTCAACGAGGCTACTATCATGCTTTAAAACATAAGGATCGATAGTGACCTCGAGTTATGCATTCGCGAGGCTCAACAAGCGGCACTAACCGAAGAAAGGAAAGATGAAGATTTGATGTCTAACGTTCGGTCACAATTGGAGACAAAACCGAACGGCATGTGGTACTTCTTGAATCGACTTTGGATCCCGAATCGTGACAACCTTCGGCACTTCATTATGAACGAAGCTCATCAAACCCGATATTCCATTCATCCTGGCTCCGATAAGATGTACATGGACCTGCGTGGTCAATATTGGTGGCCTGGAATGAAGAAAGATATCGCGACTTATGTTTCCAAGTGTCTCACGTGTGCAAGGGTCAAAGCCGAGCATCAACGACCAAATGGTTTACTTGAGCAACCTGAAATCCCTATGTGGAAATGGGAACATATATCCATGGATTTCATAACTAAGTTACCTCGTACACCTCATGGTCATGATAGTATATGGGTCATTGTTGACGTTTGACCAAGACAACACATTTCATACCCATACGAGATACATACAAGGCTTCAAGGCTTGCTCGAATCTACATTGACGAAATTGTGAGTCGTCATGGCGTGCCTTTACACATTATTCCGATCGAGATGCTCGCTTCACTTCACACTTTTGGTCTTCGATGCAAGAACTCTTGGGTACTCAATGGATCTAAGTACGGCTTACCATCCTCAAACCGATGGTCAAACCGAACGAACAATCCAAACCCTCGAGGATCTGCTGCGTCTTTGTGTTCTTGACTTTGGTGGTGATTGGGATACGCATCTACCGCTCGTGGAATTTTCGTATAACAATAGTTATCACTCAAATATCAAGATGGCACCATTCGAGGCTTTGTATGGTCGTAAATGCCGATCACCGATCTGCTGGACCGACGTTGGTGAAAATTTCATCACTGGTCCTGAACTTATACAAGAAACGACCGATAAAGTCTCCACAATCCGCAAGAACCTTGAAGTGGCAAGAAGTCGACAAAAGAGTTACGCCGATAAGCGACGTAAGCCATTGGAGTTCCAATTTGGCGACATGGTTCTTCTTAAGGTTTCACCGTGGAAAGGGGTGTTCGCTTTGGAAAGAAGGGTAAACTAGCTCCAAGATTTGTAGGACCTTTCAAAATCTTGAAAAGGACTGGGAAAGTGGCTTATAAACTGGAACTACCTTCCGACCTTAGTGGAGTTCATCCTGTCTTCCATGTCTCAAACTTGAGGAAGTGCTTGGCTGATGAAAATTTGCATGTTCCTCTAGAGGAAATTCAAATAGATGAGTCATTGCATTTCGTTGAGAAGCCTGTTGAGATTATGGATCGAACCCTGAAGATACCCGAACAACTACCACACCTATCGTCAAAGTCCGTTGGGAAAACAAACGTGGAGCTGAGTTCACTTGGGAGCGTGAGAATCATATGAAGGAGAGATACCCGCATCTGTTCTCTTAGTTTTATTCTTAATTTCAGGACGAAATTCTTTTAAGTTGGGGAGACTGTAACATCTTGTAATTTTGGGTTAGATTAAAGCTAACATTGTTAAGTTCTTGTATGGACTAATTTTGTCATTTATAAAACTTGTGAATTTGTTATGCTTATCCTTTGTTGCCTTTAATTTTCCAATCAATCTAATAATAATAAGAGTAATGGTAACAATAATAATAATAATTTATAAAAAAAAATTTAAAGTTAAAAGATGGTTATAACCTGGATTTAAAAAGTTAAGGGGGCCTTGTTGTCATTTTGTAAACTTTAAATAAAAGGTTTTTGCATGGAATAATAAAGAAGGAAATCTTCAGGGACCATAAGTGTAAATTCTTCAAAAACCAACCCATTCCCCCTTAATCCCCGTAGATCCGGCAGCCGCCGCCGGCAGAGTTCCGACGAGCTCCGGCGAGGCTTAAAACGCCACAAAAAGCCCTGAACCAATACTCCAAATCACCTCAATCGCATCATTAACATGATTCGAAAGCCGTTATGAACCTTAAACTCATCTAAACGCCGGTTACAAACACAATTGACCGAGTAACCGGCAATTCATAAATCATCAAGCCGTTTGACATCTAAAACGCAATAATAATAAAATTAATTGCACCTACATGATCGTCTAATCGTACCTAAACTCCTATGCAACATAATTCTACCTGAATCGCACTTAAACAATCCAATTTACTCTCACTTTAACTGCGAACCTGCAACCACTCGAACACCACCATACGAGCCTGCTAACTACGAATTGGCAGAGGGCTTTTCATCTCAGAGATCACTTGAAGCTACCTGTGCAACGAATTAGATTATCATACACGTTTGATCATCGATTGGGCACAAGAAGTGCGCAACCTGTTCTTCGTGTTGAATACCTCTGATTTGTCATCAACCGGGTAATTAATCACATAAACCCACTCGTTTAATCATGGGTAACAAAAGCCCCATGATTGTAAAGATTAACAGAATCATCTAAGGTTGAATTAGATCAAAGATTGATTCTAGGGTTTATGTAATTTGGGGGTTTTCTTGAGATTATGTTTTTAAGTTTTTAAACCAAAGTAAACCGCGACCAAGGCCTTGGTTTACTGGTTACCCACTCGTTTGCCAATCTAGAGGTTCTGGGTTCGAACCGGGCACCCTCAACATATTTTTTAGGCTTTTCAGCCTTTAAAAAAATATAGAAAATTTTCTGAAAATTATAAAAAGTAGTTTTGTAAACTTTATTAGTTTTTAAAGTTATTCTATCATTTTCTATAAATACCTTAACAATTTTTTTATAAAACAATATTAACAAACATTATGCCTAGTTTAATCATATAAAAAATAGACTTTACATATATTTTTAAATCATTTAATTTGGACACTAAACATCTTGTATTGATGGTTTAGTCATGATTATTATAGAATCTATATATTTTATAAGTTAACTTCACAAAATTATTAAAAAGGATTTAATTCCTTTAAAATTTCATATGATATCTATTTGAACTAAAATATATATAAGATCTCGCTAGTTAACGTTATCTAAATGTTCAAACCCCCAAATTCCCATCGAAACCCTAGATCATTTTAATCATTAATCTTATTAACCTAAACCTTGTAAAATGTGCATACTTAGGTACCTTGTGAGGAACTACGTTGGACGTTGCTTATTATACTTTCTTATTAAATCATTATTCCATACTTATTTGATCAAGTGAGTATTTCCATACCCCTTTTGCTTATTTTCACACTTTGGGGTGAAACATGTTAACTTATTATCATTGCACTTGTAAACTTATTTGAGACTTGTAATCTTTATGGCAATTCATCATGCAAAGTTGTGGTTAGTTGAACTTTTGTGGTTACCATGTTATGGCGTTATATGTACAATCATTAACTATTGCTAGCCCAGTGAAGTCGTAGATCTATGGGCAAGACAAGCCTGCTTTGGTTGATCCAAGTACACTTAGCTGATTGTATAATCTTGTAAACGTTTGAGACTTGTAAAACTTTGTCGAGGTTTGATTGTTGCATTGTTCATAACATCCCTAATCACTTTTATTCACTAACATATGACTTGAATTTCCATCTTTTATATAATCTATGTATTTAAAACTATGGAATGCTCACCAACATTATTGTTGACCTTTTATTTTTTTAACATATTTCAGGAATACTCAAGCTTGATTTCTACACATTGAAGCTTACACATCTAGGAATGGACCTAGATAAATAAGTGAATTAAAATGACTTGTTATCTTTTATGTTATGTTTTTATTTCTTTGAGATTTAAGCTTGTAATGATACAATTGAATTTTATGATTAATTTATATTTGGGTTATTAATAGCGTTATGTGGCTGTGAACGATCTTAACTCTCACTCCTTGACGTTTCTGCCGTCAAGGTTGGGGTGTGACAAAGAGATACCCCACCCCCACACCAACGGCTAGAACGTCAAATTGCCCGAAGACATGGTTGGGAGTTTAATTTGTACATTTTTAGCTTTAATATTGACATATTATTAAATTTTATGTGTTTTATATAATGTATATTATTATATTTATAAGTTATAATTTGTTTTATTAGTGAAATTATTTTTTAATTAAAAGAATTTTATGTGGTGTAATATTATGTAAGTGTCTTTCTCTTTTCAAATGGTGTGGTGTGAAATAATATAATGTGATATGTTTTGATTAGTGGATGTGTGATGTAGTGTGGTGTGGGTGTGGCATGAGCACTCCCACCACTCTAATTAGCGTCAAAAATCAAGGCTCTCTCTACTTTTTATTCTCACAGTCACTTCCTCTCCTCTCAAAATTACTTAACACACTCTCTCTTATACCTCCTTCCCACTCACACCACTTGTTTTTTCTCCTTCATTTCTAAGAATTTCACCATCCTCTCTCTCATTCAACTCATCAGCTCTCTTTTTCACCTCATCTTCCGTCTTTTCTAAATGTTTCTAAAAAATATCATCTCCGTCTTTTCTAAGTGTTTCTAAAAAATATCATTGTAGATGCACTTAACGGTGTATGCTCTATCTATCTTCACATGACGCTTTCCTAGGGGAGGATGGGATATGAACCATTAGAATTATGCTATTATCCATTGTTCCTTGTACGAGAGTTCACTTATTTCCTATGAAGATCAATAAAATTAAAATAACTCTTTATATTGGATTGAGTTTAATGATAAAGTTATTTTAAAGAAGAGTGATAAAACTTCGTAGAAATTAAGGGTTCGTGTCTCGTATACGATGAATTTATATAAATTAATTGTGATTTAGATCTATCGAATAGTTTGAATGGATGTGTGAGTATAGATCATCTAATGTTTATTATTATTTGTCTTCAAAACATGAGGATGGACAAGAACGTGCTTGTGCTCTACCTATATTGGTTGCTTGAATTTGGGCCGCTTAAGGGTGTTACCCTGGCCTTTATTATAGTTTACACACTTATTTTCATTTTATTGTATAAAAATTTAAAATTTTATAAATATTTATACTTCTCTGTTACAATCGATGATATCTTTTTGAGTTCTAATATAATGAGTAGTGTAAATCGCTTTTGGTGACGGGAGCTTGAAGATATGAAGAGGGATGGGGATCGGAAGTTCTTGTAGTCGGTAGGTTACATATATTTTAGAATGAAACGCTAACTATTTTCTCAAAAATGATAAATCAAAAGGGTCTAGCCTTGTGGGTTGGTTAAAACAGTTGGTTTGATGGTTTGACAACTTGGAGGTTTTAATACATTGTTTTTACAAAACCATTTACTTTTATTAAAGTTTTAAAATGATGAAGACGATTTATTACTATAATACATATTCCTAAATTGTACTAAATTGTGTAGCTTGTAAATATAGACCAAAGATCACTTACCTATTGCCACGCTGTGGTGGTGTCTATAACAATCACAAATGCTACACGTACAATCCCACTAATGTATTATGTTTAATAAATATTTAAATAAGTAATAAATTTATGACTCATTGAATAGTAATCAAATTTTAAAATTTGTTTTGACAAGTTTATTTGTGCATTATTTGTAAAATCTGGTTACTAAACTATCAAATCGAGTTATTATTAGATTTTTCTCTGTCAAACAGGAGATAAAAAAATTATGTGAGGGTAAGAATTTTCAATATATGTAATTATTATGTTTGATATATTTGTTATTTAAAATCAAACGGTCACAAAGCATAGAAAACTAAATACTTAGACATAACTATAAACAAGTATTAAACCGTCGTGTTGCGCCGGGGCGTAAAGACGCATCAAATAGCATTAATGCCATGCCATTGATAGCAATTATCAACACCGAAAAAGATCGTAAAACAATTGTAATAAAAACGAAAAAAAATATAATGAAATAAAAAATAGACATAAACACATTGAACCATGCACACTCATTATGGCGTGTTAATGTGTAAAAATTAGACCAAAACGTAAATCAAAATCCGCCTGTTAAACGGAAAAAAAATTGATAAAAACATTTAACCACATACTAATGTTGCGGCATGTTAACACAAAAATTTAAAACCAAAATGTAAAACAAAAAATGTGTCAAAGATGAAAAATATATAAGAACAAAGTTGAAAGTAAAAAAAAACATTAGATTTAAATGTGAATGATGAAAACTATTAATATTAAAAGAAAAATAAAAAAAAACATAAAAACAAAGTAAGATACAACTTAAAAAATATAACTTAAAAAGTATAAGGTACAAACCATTATACATATTCAATTGAAAAGATGTAATATATATAATTACTGAAATGAAAAAATGTTCTACAAATAGCAGGGTTAAAGAGTATATTCGATTACATGATTAGTTTTGAATTTCAAAATGAATCAAACCATTAAAATCATTAAATCATGAACTAAAATGTCTTAATATAAGCCCAATTAGCCTAGTTCGGAGTTCAAACAGACATCCATTCACATAATCACATGTTCTAGTGCCCTAAGTACAAATGCATCATGATACCATCAATCGGGTTAGTCTATAAAATTTCAATTGGGTCGTTGCCAATGGAAGCCAAATGTTTAAGCTTCAATTAAACTATTATTTGATCAATCGAAACAATCTTCGGATTCGTCTTCATCTTCATACTTTAATAAAATAGTATCTTGAGATAAAACATGACAACATAATAACTATTATCATCAAAAAAATTCCGTCTCTCTCCTATTAAATAATTACTTTAATTAATAAAAAAAGTATTTAATATTTTTATATATTTAATAAATTAAGAAATTTATCTATTTATTAATGTTGTTTTTAAATAAGTAATTTGTTTATAAAATAATAAATTTTTCTAAAGCATAAAACTTTTTTAAAAATACGAATATTTTAAAATTGGTATCTTTAAAATTTTTAAGCCAAAAATAATTACATTTGGGAGTTATAATGAGAAAATTTTTAAAAACATTTTTATACGGTTTGTTTTAGAACAAAATATTGATTTTTAAAAAAAATTAAAAATAAAATTTTAAAAAGTTGTTATCATTGTTTTATTGCTTAGAGTTATTTTTCATACGTAATTTCAGTCATATCTTAAAATATTATTTTATAATAATAAATTTTATTATATTAATATTTTATTTATTCAACCTTTGTAACACACGTTTATTAAAATTAGTTTTAAATATAACCAACTTTATGAAAAATGACTAAAATAAAATGTGAACATTGACTAGCATAACTTGACATCTTTTTCGTAGAATCTATTTCTGGATGGGTATTTTCTGATACCTTAAAATTAAAAACACATACTTTACTTAATGCATAGGTACAATTATTTTTACGAGTAAAATATTAATTATATCATTATCTATGGATTACCCCCTTACAATTAGCTACATAATAATTTTATACTATTGTGAATCCTATACATAATTAGTTAACAAGTATTATGATAGGCTTACGACTGTTGTATTTGCGACCGAATTTTGTGAACACTACTATCGTCATAAACCTTGAGATTGATTTACTACCACTTGTTTTGAGACCAGTTTGCGATCTCTATCTTCCGGGAACTTTGCGACAACCCTTTTGCGACTAATGTTGTTGCAAATTTCTTTCTAAAATGTAAAAATGGAATATTTATTTAAAAATTCCTGTTTTTTTATATTTACAGATATTAACAAAATATTATTCAATTTCTTTATACAAATCAAACCAAAAGGTTATATTTATTAACAATCTTGGGAAAATCATTCTTGTTTTACAACACCACTTTGCTACCCATAAGATCTAAAGGAACTCCGTAACCCTTACAACTTTGCTAAGCCTTGCTTGCACCCAAAATCCATTACTTGGTGCAAAATCATTGGAAATGCATGATATATCTTGAATGATGTTGGTTGGGTAAAGAATAACCCCTCAAGACATTAGTGGATATATTTTCATAGTTAAAAATATAATCATAGAATGCAATAGTAAGAAAATTACATGTATTTAGGTTATTTCAACTTGGTTATCATTATGTATATCCGAGTGTGTATTGTATATAGTTTGAGGGAGGCGACATTGTTAGGCCGGCTCCGGTCCTTTAGTGTTGATAGAATGTTAATTACTTGGCTCCATATGTTGATCAATCAACTTCTTCACCAAACAATGTTTATTATCTGATAATCATGTTTTTACAAATAAATGCCATCCAGATGTTAAGACAGTGGATAGCTATATGAACCTAAAATACCTATTGTCTCATTATTATCTCTAATCCTTTGGCTAAATCTTCACTATTATCAACAGTATGAGCTAAATCCCTCTTCAGGCCATGGGGTGTGCTCTCATAATTGAAGAGCGAGAGCTGATGCTGACGGGTTAAAAGTAGTTTAAACTCACTCCTCCTTAGGCATGGAGAGCGTTAAGGGTTTGATAGTAAATAATTTAACCAACATGACAAGTTTTTGGGTTGGACAATAAATACTACACGTCTAAAATTACAAGCGGGGTTATGCTTGACTTGCTTGAAAATGGATTGACCTGTTAGTCTATTTTAACGATATATGCTTTTAAAGACAATATTAAAAGTCTTTTATATTTTGTATTGATAATTTATGGACAATACTACACGTCTAAAATCACAGGTGGAGTTCTTTTTTTAAACGGCAAATGTACGATTCTATTTAAATGATAAGTGTTATTTTAATTGGGTCATCTATTCGTATTGCAATCGTGATCACACCCCAACACCCTATGAAAAAAATCCATTAATATGAGAACCCCTAACTCAATTTTAAGCATTTTGTTTATATCGAGAATTGAACATATAAGCTCCCTTTATTTAAGAGACTCGTTAAATATACACCCCATTATGTTAAATTAACACCCCAAAATTTTTATACGTGTCATATAAGAGGTCGTATAGAGCTATATGCCCCATATACCTCTTTGACAGCCCCATTAAATTTTATCATTTTTCGTATATTCGACTCTGTAAGTCACGTATAATGAATACGAGGTTTTGATTTATTTTAGTGAGTGTAAGGTAACCCTTATTTAAATATCATAGGTGAAAGGTAAGAACACCTCGTAAAATGTGCTCGATACGTGGCTCCACTTACTAAAACTTACCACGTACGTGGCACCCCACCACTGCCCCACCTCTTATCCATCCCCAAAACGACTCCATTCCTTGTCGTTTTCTTCTCCACACTAGAAACATCCCCTCAAACCAATCAAAACTAAAACCACATCACAAAAAAAGTAATAATAATATTGAAAATCCATAATTATCTCCTTTAAATACATAGGTTGAGTGAAGCTAGGTTTGCCAATTTACAACCCCAAACCCAATCTTTAGAAAAACAAAAACCATATCATCTTTTTGTTTAAAGCCCTAATTCTATCTGCAAATCGATGGCGAACCCGACCCGAAGAGGAAACGGGCACTTTCTTCGGTCTCACTCCCCTTCCGGAAGATTCTACACCTCCCCCTCGTCGAATTCATTTCTCCAAAACCGATCTTCGTCTCCGACACGAGTCAACCTCTACGGACCATCTTCGCCACCGCTCTCATCGGTACGACTGTTCTCTCTCGACAACCGATCGATTTCTCCGAACCGTTCCACTGCGAAAAAGCCGTTACAGGCTCCGAAAAGGATGTGCATGTGTTCGCCAACGTCACATCCAGGCTCCTTTAGGTGCAGCTTGCATAAGAACGTTAGCAACACTCACAACAATAACAATACCATGACGTACCCTTCGAACCGACTCAACGCCAGGCGGTCCGCGATGACGAACTCGCTGGTGCGTATAGGCACCGTTGAAGGCGGTGATCTCGTGAAACGAGCGCTGTCTGCGCTTATCCGTCCTTCGTCGCATCAGCAGCGACGACGGACGGCGTTTCACCCGAGGCCCAGTCGGCTATCGGTGATGAGCTGTGCGGATAGTAATAATAATAATAATAATAATAATAAGTGATCTTTGCTATCTAGAAAAGTCACATGAAAAATAACTTTTTCTGGATGTTAGATTCATCTGTGTGTAAATAATAATCTATGAGAACATATAAGTTATGACCATCATCTAACAAAGTATCTTCATTTATCAAACTAAAATCTGATCATCGCTAAATTTATGAACATCACCGTAAATTTAATCTCCTTTCAACTAACGATTGAATTCAATTGTGGTGTTGATGATTTTCGTGTGGTGAGTTGTTACTCGGTTGAGTTGAGGTTTAACGGTTTCTGTTAAGTGCGTTTGTTTTCCGTTGGTGCGTTTGTTCGTTTCTGCTTGGTGTTCACGGCGTATACGTCACGCCGTTATCGTGATAAGGTTATTATTTTTTTGGGGATTTAATTAATTTGATACTGATTATTTAATTTTTGTCTTTATTGCAGGTGTTATTATCATCTTCAAGTGGGAGTGATCGTCATAGGGACATTGACTAATTATTGCCTATGCTTTTTTGGAGGATTTAATACAATAGAGTTGTGAAAAAATAATATCAAGAGTGACGTAAATACATAAGAAAATTATAAGTCTACTATAACATATAATATAATAATAATATAAACGAAAAGTATTAGAAGTTATTAATAAAATTTTAAATAGGTGATGTAATATTGGTAAAGGGTGAATTATATATGTTTTCCGGAGGATGGAATCTATAATGTTGCGAGTATAAAGTGGAATGCATGAGAAATATTCTAATGTCACGATAAACTTATAATAATAATTATAAGAACGTCATGTTAGTTAATAATAATATCTTGAGAACAATATATAATCCATTATCTTATAGAATTGTAACCGTACAAAACATAAACATAAAAAGGTGGACAATTTGATCACAAATAGTGGGATAAGAACAAAAACAGATCTAAATATAAATTAGTTGTAAATGAGAGTAACATGACATTGGATATTTTAGCTACGTAGGATGGGACCTTCAAATCTTAAAAAAAGTAAGAAAAAAGCAACCCGATGAAATAAACTACGATTAAAAAGATTCCATAGCTAAGATAAACTCATAAACTAATTAAGCTTTTATAAATTTAAGGATTAGAAGCAATAATCAAGTGTTATTGATTAAGACACTATCATTAAAGACGTCAACTCACTTGAATTATTAGAAAAACTAAAAAAGAAAGGATAATGTTATTTTCTACGGAACTTTTGTGGATAAAAATATAATTTGGTAGTACGCATCCTTGTTTTATTTTATAAGCAACACGAAGGAAAAAAGCATCAAGTACCTTATCTATAACTAGTGGATATGGACTTGGTGATAAGATTTTAAATAAATGGCAATGCTGCTAAAAGAAATCCGGATTACTAAACCGAACTGTTTGTTAATTAAAACCGTAAGTCCATAACCGGTTACTAACTTGTATGATTAAAACCAATTTCTAACTGTGAGTTTCAAACCGGTTAAAATTCTTTTTTTAACCGACTTAAAACTGTCTAATAGGTTATGTTTGAAAAAACGATGGTTAAACTAGCTAACAACCACGTTTTAATTGTTTTTCCCCTTTTCTTAAATTTCTAGCCTTCTATTTTCTTATTTACTCTCGTACTATATATATTCAAATTACCTAGTTATATGTATACATCTTTTATGCATAATGTACAATTACTTTAATCTAAAATTTTTTAAACCCAATTCTTTTACACATTTTATAATTTAATCATTGTAAATTTAACATTCAACTTTGTTCCCCTATATTTTAATATTTTACAATTTTTTTGTTTTACACTTCGTTTAGTATTTTGAAAGTTAACACGTCGTAAGGTGCGCATATGTTTTAACATTGTTACGTTATTTTTTCCTGTTTAACAGTCCGATGCAATGTGCAGGTCTTGGATCAATTTATTTATCGTTTTCAATGTTTTATAGTCACATGTTTAATTTACATCTATTTTCTGTTTGAGTTTTTTATAATACGAGATTTTCCGATTTTGTTAGTCTATGATGGTGATGTAACATTGCTATGACAGGGTTTTACGCCCCCATCGCAGTGGGAGGCTTAATACGTAGTCTTAGATAAATAGCAAATATGTATTGCGCGTATTGGTATATCATAACGCTAAAAAAACACTCTTTGTTTTTCTTTTAATAATCGATACGAATGTTCAAACTAGGAGAAGTTTATACATATATATATATATATATATATATATATATATATATATATATATATATATATATATATATATATATAACAACCATCAACCTTAATCGAACATTGATTATGACATATAATCGATTTGAACATACACATCAAAATGAACAAATATGACTCGACGATGATCTTTATCTACAGAATATAAATGCATCTACACTTAATATGTTTTTTACAAACAAATGTTTGGAAATTTAAAGTTATAAAAAACTTTTCATCCCATTCATATTTTATGTTATGTTATCATGAATGTGGAATATATGGTTGGAGGTGAAGCATGTGGGCGTCTTCGTGTGGCCTTTGCTCCACCAAAATCAATCCCATAATCTGCCCCAAAAACCCAATACGATTATCCATCTTCAACAGATGTTCATCCCATCACTCTCCTCCTCTTCAACAAATCTCTATAGCAGAAGAAACTTGATCAACATATGCATAATCATATCATCCATTGCTCCATTTGTGTCATCTACATCCACATGGGCTGAAACAGAGGAGCTTGAATGGTACACAGATGAAAACGAGGGGTTTACCCTTCTCAGACCCAAATCTTGGATCAAGGTTAGTTCGTTAATTGTTTTGTATATAGGCATTCACAAGGTTAGATGAGTAATTTGAAGATTATTTTTCTCATAATTGTTAAAGAAAATTTATATTGTTTTTCTTTTTAACTGTGTTTGTAATTGTCTCTAATAATTGAGTGAGCCTTCCTACGTCGAGAGACTTCCTAAGAACACCATCAAATAGAAAATTTACCGTTGTAAGAAACCTCTTGCGTTAGAGTTAGACTGAGGATTAAAAAATCTTAAGGTCAAACTATCACTTTCATACTATTACGTTATGTGTTATAGGATTTGGTTAGGGGCTTGGATGAGAAAAAAATGTTGCCACATGACCGACACATAAGCACACTTTTTTCTCACCCAAAACCGCTAATAGGGGTGTAATGGGAGATGTTGGTGGGGTTTGAAGGAAGAATTTATGGTGGTTTATAAGGAAAAACGGTAAGCCCAAAGGAACAACCTATTTAGATTAGGAGTTTAATGGTGTTGGGGGCTCGGTCAAGCTGATTGGCACCAGACATTGCCCAAGGGCGTGGTGGTAACACATGGTCTTAAACCAGGGTAAAAGTTTATATTGAATATGATGAATGAAAAGGGATGATTTTAAAGGGTTCTTGTTTTTGTTTGAATGTTTGAAGGTTGAGAAAGCAGGGGCAACTTTGCTTTTTGAAGATCCGAGTAAAGGGAGTAACAATGTGGGGGTCGTAGTAACACCGGTTCGTCTCACGAGTCTTCAAGAGTTTGGGGATCCTCAATTTGTTTCCAACAAGCTTATTCAAGCTGAGAAACGCAAGGTAAAAAATTATAATTATATTTACGAGTCGTGATTATTTAAACATTTATTTTTGTTATTACAATATATTTAATTATCTATCTCTTTATACATACATGGATATAGAGGAAGATAGGATGAACTTACGTGTTTCAATAACACAAAAGAGATTACTTTTAGTAGCACACTTCTTAGACCATGGGTATGTTCGAATGGGTTTTTGGTTTTATATTTTATAATTACATAGGACACAAGTAATTAGTTATTTCTATTTAGTTTTTTTCCTTATTAGTAATTCTTTTAAATAATATGAATTTATCAAACCTTTATACTATCACAACTTCAAAACAACAAGAACAACGTGTGTTTAATTTGTTTGTGTGGTTCTCTTTCAATCACTTTTAGAACGTCTAAATTTCGAAGTTAAACATAGTTAGGTGATAGAAATTTTAGGATGACTGACTTCTTGCACATTGAATTATAAAGTTGTGAAATCATACCGGTAAAGCAGAAAATATCATCTTTCGTTAATGACAAATGTTGCTTTAATTACAAGACTCATGAGTTTTTGGTATAGGAAAGCACAAAAGATGTAGAAATAGTGTCTTTCACGGAAAGACCAAGCAAAAATGGAGAGACACAAGTGTATGAGTTTGAATACAATATCGATAGTACAAGGGGAGGTCTAAAGACGATATTTTCAGCAGCATTTGTGGCCTCGAAGAAGCTTTACCTTTTAAACATTGCTCACTCTCAACAACCACCTTTATCTGATACTAAAAGAATGATGTTGGAAAGGGTTCTTCATTCCTTTGATGTACCTTCTTCAAAATATCATTGAACACCATAATTTCACTTTGTTATTTGAATTATGACATGTTAGATGATTTTGTTGATTGTAATTTAAAATTCTTAAAAAGTTAAGAATCAAATTTTATTTTATTTATAGAAAACAAGTGTTACGGGTCACAAGCCATATAGCAATATATAAAACGCCTTCACACAAGGTAATCTATCAAGTATATTTTAAATTCACTTAATACTTGGAATACCGTACATCTAATCTAATCTTGGACCTATAATCGAATATCAAGGTCAGAGGGGTTTAATCTCCGCTTAGATCAAGTCGCTAACACCTTTTTGCACTAATAGTGCTAGTCGAGTAGCAAGCGTGGAAAGGGGCAACACTTTGCGGGGATCTAAGGCAATGCCTTGTAAGCGAAATAGTTAAGCACCTTACATTGAACTTTAAAGAGATCATTTATGTTGAATACATAAAAAACACAACCTATAAAAATAAAGAGAGAAAAATTATTTTCTAAGGGAAAATATGAAAAGACATTCACATCATGTACAACTTTGTCTAGGCTCACTAGAAGCAATATGTGCTTCACGAAAAAACATTCACATCATCATTTAAGTTTATGTCAAATTTCAGATGTCGTCCTTAAAAACTAAGGAAATAATCAAAATCATCTTTTATAATTAAATTTCTAAGCAGTTTTATGAACTTTTGTCTAATGAACAATAATTTTTTCATTCAAGTCATGTGTCTTGCAAATGAGGACATTTTGACCTTTTTATCCTTAAAAGCATTGTTTTTTAATTTAATGCATATGAAAGGGACTATTCTTTTAATTTTAAAAAATATTAAGTTAATAATTGATCTAAATAGAAATACATATTAATAAATATTCAGATCCAACTCTCTTCTCTCTTCAACTGCCACCACAACCCCTCCACCACCATAACTTTGACACGTTCTACCACTGCCGCTCCCGCCTCTAGTCATCTTGGTTTTTGCACACAACCATCACACCACCCCTCTCACCCTGTCATACGACATTCACACTTTTCAAACCCATATCATCCCATAATAAATAACATTAAAATTACCCAAATTTCTTTCTATAGTTTAAATCAACATGTTTTGTGATCTGATTGTTCAAACCGATCGATTTATTCAAATGGGTAAGACTTTACTGGAACTACCACATGCGTTTCTTCACAGATATTGAACTCTCATCTTTAATGAAACTACCACCCCATAACAAAACTAGGATTTTGAGAAAGATAATGCTTATGGAGGTGGTGATAATAGAGTCGCTAGAGCTGGCGTGATGGTGTTGGTGAGATTTTAGTGGATCTAGGGATGATGACTAATGATTATTATGGATGTGGTAGTAGATGGTCAATGATAGATATGGAGGTGGTGAAGATGGATCTAGAGAGAGAGAGAGAGAGAGGGGGAAAGTAGAGAGAGTAGATGGTGGTGGAAGAATCTGGTGTGAGTGATGGTGGTCGATGATGGTGGAGGAGTGGCAGTGGTGATGATTGAAAAAGTTATTAATGTAATTTAACCTTCTATAATTTTGGTAATTATCTATTCACATTGAATCCTATGATTATCTCTTTTAAAAATTATTATTGACTAAAATTAATTCATTATCTCTTTCATTGATCTATTTCTCTTATCATTTTGTTTAATCAACACCATTAACAAGAGAAATAGTGATGTTACGTACACATAACACTACAGTTACGTACACATAACACTACAGTTACGTAACTGTTACGTATACGTATCACAGTGCTGATATGTATCATAGCATTGATGTCATGTGTACGTAACACAGTGGTACTTATACATATCACATTTCTATTACGTATACGTAACACTATGTTATGTGAAACATCTATTCTATTTATATATATCAGCATCGTGACATGTAAACATATCACCGTGTTACATATACGTAACACTATATTATGTAATACTATGTTACTGTAGAGAATATATGAAGAGGCTGATGCAACCCAAACATCCAAAGTGTATCCTGCATGCATGCTGCACAAGTACTGAAAAAGAATGCTTCGGAAGTTTCACACATGCAACAGAAATACTCTAAGTGTGAAATCTTCCGAAGCCAAGACCAATATCTTCCGAAGCGAAAGATGACGCCTTCCGAAGCTTCAGAGACAAAGTCTTCCGAAGCCTCAACTCTTGAAGACAGATTTCTGCCGAATACTTTTAGTAACATGTTTTATCTGATGTACTTTTCCATAAAGCTGAACCCCTTTCCGCTGCAACTCTGTAAAGTCACCAACTTACATCAGTTGGTGAAAAGGTCCATGCTTTTGGTAACACTACATTGAGGTCTTGAGTCTGTAACTTTCTACTTTATGTACTTTATCCTTTTTGTAATAGATAAGGATGTGAGCTATGGCATGTCATAGTCACTAGTCAAAAGGCAATCTGCCTTTTGACTCTACAATTGATTTTGTTTTGTGTCTAGTCAATTGTATCAAACTGGCTTTCATAGTATGGCCTAGAGATGGGCAAACCGGGTATTGGGCCGGACCTGGAACCAGGTTCAAACCGGGTACGGGCCGGCCGGTTCTTTTGGGACCGGGTATTGATGAGCCCGGGTTCGGGTACGGGTCGGGTCCAGAACGGGTACAACCGGTTTTTTTTACTATTATAATTGCTATTAATATTAATATTATTACTTTATTATTATTAGTATTATTATTATTATATGATTGCTATTACTATTATTATTATGATTACAATTATTATTATTATTATTATTATTATAACAACATTAAAAAACATCTATAACTCATTAATTTATTGTTTATTTATTAAAATAACTTAAAAAATACATTACGAATCAATAAAAAATAATATTAAATTTTTATTTAACTAATCGATTATTTTCTTCGAGAGGCTTCATCAAATGCTAATTTTTCTTCGGATATACCAGAAGATACTCCTTCTTCTACCTCTTCATCACGTACTTTACATTCGATTGCAATTTCGTCTTCAAGATTTGTTTTGTCTTGTATACGATCCATCGTGTCTAAGTGGTCTTTTAAACAAATGCACATCTCCACCGCTTCCGGAGTTAATCTTGTTCGCCGTAATGATAATACCCTGCCACTAAGAGAAAACGCAAACTCCGAAGCTACCGTAGAAGCTTGGACGCTTAGTAAATCACGGGCCATAGCGGAAAGAATTGGAAATTGAGATTCCTTTCCTTTTCACCAAGCCAAAAGATCAAATGCATGATAATCTTGAGTACTCATAGTTGAAATAAAATTCATCGTACTATATATACCAAGTTCGCTTGTTGGGGCGTTACCCCTTTGATGTTTAGCCGTCACATCCCGAACAACATTCAACATAATCATAACGGGGTCTTTAAACGAGGTACTAGCACTTGAGGTTGATTCTCTTTTCGTAGTTATATTTACGTTAGGTCCATATTTATTTAAATAAAAATTATAAATAATTTTCAAACTTTTATTAAAAACTTCTTTTGCCTCGGTTGAAAACTTGGGGTTTTCGTCATGTATATCCAAATTTTCATTTATCTCGTCTATTAAACATTCTACCCCGCAACATTTAAAAAATGATTTAAAGCAACAGAACAAGTAAAAACGGATGGTAACTCAAGAAAATATTTTTTAAACTTGTCTTTCATTGATTCTATCATTTCTCTAAACATACTATTTTTATTTTGAAAATTTTAAAATTCAAAGCCATGAAATATAATTCTTGAAGCACCGAATAACTAGTGGGATAATAAACTCCCGATAATTTTATAGTTGAGTTTTTAAACACCTCAAGAAATTCGGATAAATGTTCAATATTTTTCCAACCCAAATCCGGAAACAGGTCGGCTTCGCAATTATCCGAAAGACTATTATGAAAAGCTTTTAAAGTGCCTTTTTGTTTAAAGCACAATCAAAATATGACAAGTCAAATTCCACCTAGTAGGTACATCCCAATTAGGCCCTAAAAATTTAGATTCTGTATCTTTACAAAGTTGTTTATAATCTTGATATCTTTTTCTACTTTTTTTAAAAACGTCATGTAACATAAATCGAAAAGCTTTTATAAAGCTACCAACAATGGTACGGATAGACCATCTTGTACTACTAAATTAATAATATGTGCAACACAACGAGTATGAAAAAAATCACCATTTGCAATCGGAAGATATTTTAATTTTAACTTTTCAACCGCGGTTGTGTTGTTGGAAGCGTTATCAAATGCCATTGAAAATATTTTATTGTGTAAATTAAAAGTAGTTATTACATTATCCAAAAAGTAAAATAAATACTCTCCGGTGTGTGGATACGGAATAGATCAAATGCAATCGTACGTTTCATCATTTGCCATGAACTGGGATCTACCCAATGAGCAGTGACGCAAAGGTACGATTCGGGCAAACCGTGTGGCGCCGACCAAACGTCACTAGTTAAGTTTACACTGCTATTTATATTTTCAAATAATACAATTAAATCATTTTTTGCTTGCTTCCATAATTTTAAACAATAACGTCTAAGTGTAGTACGACTTACGTGAGTGTAACGAGGTTGAAACGTCTCTCGAATTAATTTGGTTAACCGAGGGTTGTCGAAGTGATTGAAAGGCAAAGCTTCTTGAATCACGAACTTTGCCATTCGATCTCGAACCTCATTAACGTTGTAATTAAAGATTCCACCGTCTCCACTCAATTGTGTTTGTTGCGAATCCGGATTATTTTTCAACGACTTACAAAACTTCTTTCTAATGTGTTTGTTTAAAGTCGTGTTAGAATCTTTAACAAGTAAAGCTCCCCAAAACTTGCAACGAGCCTTTACAGATCCGTTACTCAACTCAACCATATTCTAATTGCACCAAACATCCATGTTACGATTATGTGGAAGAACACGAACGACGGTTGGAGAGTTCGATGAACCTTGATCGACGGAAGATTGAGAGTGAGCCATATTGAGATTTGAGAATAAACGAGAGTAAATGAGAGTATTGTTTGCGTTTTTTGTGTATGTTTTTTTGTGTTTGAAGCTTGGGTATCTTACCGTATCAACCCACACCTATTTACACTTATTTTAGAGGCAAAAAAAAAACGGTCAAATTGGTCCCCAACGGCTATATAGCCGTTAAAAACGGCTAGTTAAAAAAAAACGGTCGAAACCGGGTCCAACCCGGGTTCAACCGGTTCGGGTCCGGTTCGGGTCCGGTTTCAGGTCGGGTCCGGTTCTTATGAATTCCAAAAACCCCAAACCGGGTACAACCCACCGGTTTTTTCTGTGTACGAACGGGTACACCCGGTATCGGGTTGTACCCGGACTCGGGTCCGGTTCGGGTATGCCGGGTCGGGTATGGACCCGGTTATTTTGTTCAACTCTAGTATGGCCAGCTGTAGGATGTAATATAAGTATCTCATGTTCTTGTAACTTTCCTTTATGCTTTGTAACACTTGTAACAGAACATTGAGAAAGCAATATACTGCAATCTTGAAAACCATACTCATGTGTAGTTTGCTATTGTGTTCTGTCTCTTAATTACTTGTGTTCTTAGTGTCTTTACTTGTTGTTAATCCAGTTCACTTTTTGATTAAGTTTGGTTACTCTCCTCTTTGTGTTGTTGTGTTGTAAGTGACCCCCTTCACCGGTCCTGCATTTGGTATCCGAGCTTTCCAGGCTCTTGATATAAGATCTCACCATCTTAAGATCCCTCACACACACAAATACTAAACTCTTTAAATGGCAGCCATTTCCAAGATTGATATGGAAACTGGAACCATGAACAAGTCCCCACTGATCACTTTTGATGACTTTGATACCTGGTGCCTGAGAATGGAAGGTTTCATCAGGTCTCTAGACTCAAGAATATGGGAGTCTGTTGAGAATGGACCTTACATACCCAGCACTCCCTCTGCTACTGGTGCTGGTATGATCCCCAAGGCTGTGGCAAACTACTCTAATAAAGACAGGAAGAGAGTAGAGATTGATAGAAAAGCCATGACAGCCCTTCAGACTGCTCTTACAAACTCTGTATACAGAGGTTTCAAGAAATGCAAAATAGCTAAACAACTGTGGGATGCATTAAAACTGATGTATGAGGGTTTCTCTGAAGCCAAGAAGAACAAGAAGGATCTCCTGAAGTAGTAGTTTGAAAACTTCACCTTCAAAACAGGTGAAACCATGACTCAGCAATACTTTAGGTATGTTGAGATTGTGGATACCTTGTGGATGGAGGAGTTCCTCTTGAAAACATGGACATTGTAAGGAAGTTCATGTCCTCACTTCCTAGGCAGTGGACACACTACTGTGTGGTGATCAAGAGGATTGAAAATCTCAAAGCTCTCACTCTGACAAAGTTATATGGGATTCTCAGTGGCTACCAGATGGAGATGAACATGCAAGGTTCATCTGGCAACTCCAACAATCAAATGGGTTCAGCCCTGTATGTGTTTGAAAGGGATAGCATAGAACCCCAACATCATCTCATATGCTACCCTGACAACTCACCAAAGGGTCCTTTCATCACCTTCCCAGAGACACCAACGGAGAACTACACTCAAGGAAGCCCATTCCAAGAGACAAGTTCTTCTCAAGCCTTTGTGTCTTCTGATGAAAGTTGTGGCAACTTTCTTTTCACCCTTGAAGACCTGGACTATATCCATCCAGATGATCTGGAGTACATGGAGATAGTCCAGCAGATGGCTCTCCTCACTCACAGAGCCAAGAAGTTCTACAGGCGGTCAGGAAGAAAGCTTCCAAGCAATGCAACCAGTGGAAAGTTTGGACTGGACAAAGGAAAATTCAAGTGTTACAATTGTAACTTGATGGGCCACTTTGCCAGGGAGTGTAAGGCACCTAGAACAAATAGTGGCCAAACACAGTCCAAACCGAACTACACTGATAAAGCTTCCCAAAATGAGAAGCCAAAGCAGCAGGCTACTGTTGCTGTTGAAGAAGGAGGCTTTGACTGGAGCTTTCAGGTGGAAGATGCTTCTCCAAACCAAGCATTGATGATAGATCATGATGAAGCCAAGGTATTGGACATCTCTGTACCCTTGAATACATTGTTAAAGTTAATAGATACAGGTCCTATAACTTGGAAATGAGATCTGATCTTGAGTCCTTAAACATTTTAAAAGTTGATTTTAGAAAGTATGAAATTGATTATAAACTGAAGATAGAGGACTTAGAGAAAACTATTTCAGTTCTAAAACATGAGCATACAAATTTTAGAACTCAGATCAAGGATCTCATAACCAAGCTAACTAATTGCCAGGCTGAGCTTGTGATCAGCAAAGCCAGAGCAGACAAATGTGTTCTTGAAGAAGAGACCTTCAAGAACATGATATCCTCATCCTGCACAACAAGGTGTGCTATCAAAATAGGCAGGGACTAGGATTAAATAGATAGATTCTCCACACACAATCGTGTTTGTAAGATCACCTAGGTGTGAAACTTGTGAAGATGAGCTTCCTCTTATAGATCCGATGAGCGAAGAGGATAAAGAAGTGATAGTGAAGAATTTCTCTGAGAAGAGTGAAGAGGAGGATTCAAAGAAGGGCCACTATCCTTCTGAGAAGAAGAAGAAGACTGTGATGACCAAGTCAAAGAGAAAGAACTTGATTAGAAAGAGAAAAAAGAAAGCAAGGAAGGCTCAAGAGATCAAGGCTACTTTTGACTCCAAGCAGAAGCAAGTTTTTATCTCTGTAGGGTTTAAAGTAGTAAAGACTGAAGACATCAACCTCAACTCTTCTGCTAAGAGTTCTGGTTCTTGTTCAAATCATCTTAGCAACAAGAAAAAGACTGATCTGTTGTGTACCACTACTGCGTAGCTTGGACCATCAAACTCCAATAATAGTTCCCAGCCCAAAAGGACTGTTTCAGCATTTGCAAAGATAAGGGTGGAGAAGGGATGTGACCAAAGTCAGTCTCATTCCCAGTAGAAGGCTCTTGGGAAGAAGAAAATGGAGTGTGTTATGTGTGAGAGTACTACTCATCTTGCTAAGGATTGTCCATACAATCTTAAGGGTACTCTTCACATGATCAAACCAAGGACTTCCAAGAGTTCCAAGAAGATTCAAGCTTCGGAAGGAAAATCTGTTTCCTTCGAAAGCTCCAAATCTAAGAAGAATGCAAGTGGAAAATAGCCTTCGGAAGAAAAGTGGTCTCGGAAGAAAGGAATACTTCTAAAGCACTGAAGTCTGCTGCAATGTCTGCAGAATCTTCCAAAGGCTCAGTCATCAAAACTTCCGAAGTATCAAAAGTTTTCGAGGTGCTGAAGGTCAAGTCCAAGACTCCAAAGGTGGTGTGGAAGTCTAAGATAGACCAAGTGACTGAAAATTCTCCATCAACAACAGCTCAAGATCCTCTTAGCATAACCATAGGATCTATTATTGTTGCATTACCTTCTGTTTCACTTAGTGAGCCCAAGACAAGTAAGGCTTGGGTTTCCAAATGTAATTAATCATTTACTTTGTGTAGGGACAGCTCAAGACAAACAAAAATATCTGGATCATTGACAGTGGTTGTTCCAGGCACATAACAGGAAATAGGTCACTACTCCAGAACTTTGAAAGGATTGATGGAGGGCCAGTTGCTTTTGGAGGAGATGAAGGTGGTTACATTTTTGGAAGGGGCACGGTCACAATGGTAAGCTCAGCATTGAAAAGGTAAACTTTGTCAAGGAGCTTGGGTACAATCTTCTAAGTGTATCTCAATTTTGTGATCAGAGTCATAACATGCTCTTTACTGAGCATGAGTGTATTGTTCTCAAGCCCGGGGTGGTCATTCCTCATGAGCATATTCTGCTTTGAGCCCCCAGGAAAGGGAATATGTACAAGATGGATTTGCAATAAACATTCCCTCTGGAGAAGTTTCATGCTTTCTGTCTAAAGCAAATAGTGATGAGTCTTTCCTATGGCATAAAAGAATGTGCCATGTAAACTTTAAAAACATGAATAAACTTATTAAGAATAATTTGGTAACTGGAATGCCAAAGAAAGAGTTTACAAGTGATGACCATTGGTTTCATGCCTGAAAGGGAAGCAACACAAGGTATCTTACAAGCCTAAGGAAAGGAACTCTATCACTACACCCCTACACTTATTACATATGGATCTTTTTTGCTCCACTAGTGTAATGAGTCTAGGAAGGACCTCTTTCTATTTTATGATCATAGATGACTTTACAAGATTCACTTGGGTCTTTTTCCTTAGAACTAAGGATGAGACTCCTGAGATTCTGAAGAGTTTCATCTTGAAGATTGAGAATCAATCTGATCACAAGGTCAAAATCATAAGATGTGATCATGGAACTGAATTCAAGAACCAAATCCTTGATACATTTTGTGATGAAAAAGGTATTACAAGACAATACAGTGCTCCCAGGACTCCTTAGCAAAATGGTGTTGCTGAGAGGAGAAACATGATACTGATTGAAGCTGCACGAACCACGTTGTCTGACTCTAAGCTGCCCATCACCTTCTGGGTAGAGGCAGTCAACACTGCCTGCTATGTGCAGAATAGAGTTTTAGTAGTTAAGACTCATGGCAAGACCGCTTATGAACTTTGGCACAAGAGGAAACCTTTCATTGGTTTTCTCAGGTCATTTGGATGTCCTTGCACCATCTTGAATACCAAAGATCAAATTGCCAAGTTTGGTGAGAAATTAGATGATGGTCACTTTATTGGATACTCTTCTCAAGCTAAGGCTTACAGAGTATACAATCTCAGAACTAGAATTATTGAGGAGTCAGCCAATGTGACTTTCAATGACACACACCCTGTGTAGCTGATTCTGGTCCTGATTGGCTGTTTGATCTTGATTTAGTTACCAATGTTTTAACAAATCTAGTGAGACTGTTTCAGGACTTTGGTTTAATCTTCTCATCTCCCAATGACTCTTCTGATGAATATAAGGGGAATCTAAGACTAAAGGTGCAACAACTTTCTACAATATGCACCTATTTAGTCTCCAAGGTTAGTCACCTTGAATCTTAAGTGACTACCTTGCAGAACAGGGTCAATGATTAGCAACTTGAGATTTCATATCTTAAGAAACAACTAGCTGGGAGACCTTTAAAGGAGCTTAACCCGGAACACAAGAACCTGTGAAGGTGGTTGACCTAACTCCTAGCTCACCTATGCAAGTGGGTGATGCTACCAAAAAAGGGGAGAAAGTCATCACTGCCATAGAACCTGGGAGTTCTTCAGGGAGTATGGACATTGAGGATACACCATCCTCACTTGAACTTGTGCCTACTCAACAAATTCCTCAAGTTCATATTGATATGGACTCAATAGACTCCTTAATATAGAGTCTGTTTGAGGAAGAGATACCAAAGGCCATGTCATCTCCACCATCTTCCAATCACATCAATAGGTGGATGTATGACAGCAACAGGAGAGCCCTAATCATCATGAAAGTTCAAAGGCAGTAGGAGATCTTCAATTTTCAGACCTTGAACTATTATGATAGTCTGGATTTAGTCAACATGCCACTTGTCAATCCAAGCCAATCAAGACAAGCTGACAAGTTGGCTCAAAGAATCCAAGACCGGATCACTGTAGAGTTCAGCCTTAGAAGAAGACTATGGGAATCAGGCAATGTCATTGGTCAACTGGATGTTAAGGCAGACCCAAAGATTAGATTCATAGGGGAAACCTTGATTGAAGGCCCAATGACAGAACCTAAGAGCTTAGTCTTATCACCAACAACTGCTGCAGAGATCAATGCTCTTTTTGAGACACCTGCCGGTGAAGGTGATTCTCAACCTCTTTCTGGCCAGAGCTTAGAAGCTGCATCAAGCAATGAAGGCCAAAGCTCTCTCCATCCTGAGTCACAAAGGTCTGTGAGTGACAAAGGGAAAAGAAAGATGACATCTGAGGAGATTGAGGAGGAGAGAGAGAGAGGAAAAGAAAGCTGAGGGGAGAAAGTTCCTTTGCTGAGTCTTCAAGACTCATGGAGTCTGCTATCAGGGCTGCCCCCAGACCAGATACTTAGAATGATGAGTTAAGAGCAGTCAGGATAAACTATCTGCAGACAAGGAACTATGACATAGATAATCTCATCTCTCTCCCCTTGGAAGAGTTGAATGAACTGGTTGACCTGGAAAGATCAAGAGAGAAGAAGGAGGCAGAAGATGCAGAGCTTCTAGTACAAATCAAAGAAGATAAAAGGAAGAAAGATTGTACAAGCATGTGCCTACCCTCTCTCCAGTTTAAGAAAGTCCTACATAAGAGGATGTGGTTCAACAAGAACCTTAGGTAGATAAAGAAGAAGATAGGATCAAGATGATCAACTACTTGAGTGCCACAGGCCTCTATCAGGCAGAAGCACTTCTTCCCCTGTCCTATGACTATGTGAGTTTGAGTATCTTAAACAACTCGAACTTGAGATAGTCAAGAAAAGAAAGACAACTAAAAGGAAGCTAAGGGAAGAAGCTACTAAATCAAGAACCATCATCCAAAAGAGTATGTTTCCTCAGAGGCATTTCCTGTAAGGGAATCTTAGACATTGTGCGTGGGGGACTCCACTTCGTCATTACCTTATGTCTTCTAGAGATAGGATCAACTTCAATCTTATGAATAAACCTCTTAGGTTGTTAAGGTCTGAAGTTTACCCATCTAGTGTTGTATTCTTTCTTCAATGCCTCAAACCATCCCGACATCTTTCTCGGGTTGGCATACAAAATATCTAAGCATGCTAGACGGTTGTGCTCAAAACCAGGAAGAGTCTTCAGATCATGTGGATATATGAAGTACTCAATCCCCTTCTCTCTTTTCACAGCATAGACATCCAAATCTTCAAAATAGGCCCACGCGATGATCTTGCCAGATACCTTCTAATGTTTCTTGACTCTGTACAGTTTGGTGTAGGCATTCTACTTTGTAGGTTCGCAGTGGGCTTTTATTTCAGCAAAACAAGCGGCCCATTCAGCTTTCTTTAGATCAATATTAGCATGAGAAGCTTGGGCTTGACTTTCATCCTTTTCTTTCTCTTTCTCCATCTCCTCCAACTTCTCAAAAGTAGCACTGCTAAAAGTTTCACCCAAGTTGGAGATAACATTGCCTTTAGGGTCAGTGTACTCCGGATAGTGCTAAGCCACTCCACCACAATCCACTTCTATTTCACTCCCATCTTCACCATATCCACCACCACAACCACCACTCAACAAGCCGATACATACACCCAATCCCCAATGACCCATGGCTCCACTTATTTAGATTTTAATTAAAAGATGTTATTTTGAATTTCCTTTATAAAATAATTTTAAAAAAGGATAGTTTGATTTAAAAAAAATAGAAAAGAGAGAAGCAGAGTAGTTAATAAAATTTATTTTAGTAAGAAAAATAAATTTGTATGATCATTTAAATTACTATAACCTTCATTGGAGGGAAAATTGATGTGTGGATGTTTAAAAAAATGACAAGTGACAAAATCATGAGTTAAGAGAATGACAAGTGCTAAAAAAACCTTGGTTTATTTGATGTTATTGATTTTATTGATATGTTATCTATAACACATATTAGATTATACATATATATAATCTATTATATAATTTTTTATATCAAACGGGTAACACACGAGTATTCAGTCTCGTCTTATTTATAAAGCAAAATCAGTTTTGCCACTTGTTATCTTCGCACAATCATTTTGGCAAATGTTACTATATAGCAAGTCAATCCCTTTAATGACAGTATTAAATGCTAATGATATTATATATCTTTGCAAATTATAAAACATATTTTATATCAATAAACAAAAAAGGGTAAATTACAAATTATGTCCTTTATTAATACACGAAATTACATGGTATGCCCTTTAGTTTTAATAATTACATCCATTGTCTTTCTTTTAATATATGCACACCTATTGTCCTTTATACTAACATTAAGTTAAATGTACAGTTAACTCAGTTATGTATCTCTCATATAATGTGTATTTTTGTTATTTTCTTTCCACATTTAATATATTAAAAAAATAAAAAATTAATTATTTTATATAAAAAAACAAAATTAAAAGATATCGGACCGTTGGGTAAGTCAGTGAACTCGCGTTCCTCTTACGTTCAATAACATTAAATCCATCATATCCATCTATTTGATAGCTAAATACCGGTCATCTTTGCCACCTACAACATCTCACACACCATTGAAAACCCTTGAATTCGAACAAACAACAATGGTAAGATTAAAATCCCTAATTCATTTTTTTGTATTTCATTGCTCTTTGAATTTTTGGCTTATGTTGTGTGATTAACGAGCGACTCATAGTTGATTTTCTTGTTTTTGCAATTATATAAACAATTCAAAGAATCACATGTAATCTTCAAGTTTGTGTTCCTTATTGATATTTTACTATTTGTTGGTGTGAATAGTTTATAAAGTATTTACGCGTATTTTTTTTGGTGTTTATTGTTGATTTCCCGAACTTATAAATGATTTGTGACTTAGACTTCTTACTTTAGTAAATGTTATTGGAGGTTATTGTAATTAAAAGTTTTGATGATAAGTTGAATGAGTACACACCAAGAATGATTGGTTTTACCTCCAATATCTTTTAATTTTATTTTTCATATAAATAATTAATTTTTATTTGTTTAATATATTAGATGGAAGAAAGTGACAAAAATACACCTCATGTGAGAGATACATAACTAAGTTAAATGTATATTTAACTGAAAGTTAGTGTAAAGGACAATCGGTGTGCACATATTTAAAAAAATGATATCAGATGTAATTATTAAAACTAAAGGACATATCATGTTATTTCATGTATTAATAAAAGACATATTTGTAATTTAGTCAACAAAAAATGTGTTTATTTTAAATTAAAACCGTAATGTTGTAAAGCAAAAATTTACAAAATATTAAATTTTTTAATAAAAAAGGACTTTCTCCAAGAAGTGACATTGTTTGAAAAAAGTTATAACAAAAGTTTTTTAAAATGTAACTTTAAAGAAATATCATTGTTTAATTATTTAAGATAGTGAATTATACGTAATTTCAATAATACCTTATATTAAAAATATTTTATCATTTTTATATATCAATTGTTAACTATTATAAAAAGATTTGCATTCAACCCGTATGGTACATGAGTTTCTATGCCAGTTTTATTATATATCATGTATTATACCAAAGGGGATGTCTAGTAAAAAAATAATTTTTGACTAAGAATGTTAAAAGTCGACTTTTAAACACTCTTAAACTGAATAATAAATCTAATTGAACATATTCAATCGACGTTAGAAATAACACGTAGAATCCCAGAGTCTAAACTTAAACTTTGAATACTAAAGCTAAAACTTAGAAGCTAAATCGTACAAGTTAAACAATAAATCTAAACCCTAAACATATAGTTTACTCTTAAACCCTGTATCTAAATCCTAAAATCTAAGATGTTAAAGCTCGCGAGCCGAATCCAACGAGACTTAAATGAATTCGATCGAAGTTTATTGTCCCGCTTTAAGAGTAACTACAAATTCCTCTGTCTTCTTAGTTAAAAAAATATTTCTTTTGTTGGCATGTTGTTCACTTCCATGTTAATTACTATTTACTTTTATATGAGAGTAACAAAACACTACATATGTTAGCTACGTTGGATGGGACATTCTAATCTTACAAACATATGAAAAATGGCAATCGGATGAAATAAACAGTGATTAAAAAGATTCGACAACTTAAGATAAACTATTCTACTGTCTATTATCTATAATTATACATTTTTATTAATATCTATAATAAAACAAGTTTTGACAGCTACGTGTTAACATATTAGCCTTTCTTATATTTTCCCGCTTTTCTCCTCTAATAAATAATGATAGTATATATAGCAATTATATCGTTTAAAACATTTTTAAATTAAAAAAATGTATATTTCAAAAATGAAAAACTAGATCGTTTATTTATTGAAAAACACACTTAAAAATATAAGATACAAAAATTTACTTGAACAATTTTTTTAATACAAACTATTCTAAAACCGTTTTTTTAAGTTTTATAAGTGAACTTTAGAATAACCAAAATGTTTTAAAAAACAATTAAAAGAAACAATCTTAAGAAACAAAAGTATAAAATGATATTATTGTTGTTTTTACTTGAACTAATTAATTATACGCAACTCAATCATATCTTATATACAAGTATCATTTTATGATTTTTAAATTTGATTACAAACAATTTAATATTTTATATATTAAATCCGTGTAATACACAATATAATATACTAGTTAGGCTTATAACGGATTAGAAGCTATAATCAAGTGTTTTGACTAAGACACTATGAATAAACTGTCAAACCACTTAAGTTATAAAAAGAAAGAAAAAAAAGAATAATGTTTATATTTTATGAACTTTATTTTAATCAAAATATAACTTGTTACATCAAAGCCGTTAGATTTAGACCATGATCAACGACCAAATTTTCCTCTGGCATGCAAACACGGATTGTAAATCAATAACAATGACATGTAGACGCTATAAACGTTGTCACTATTTATGTCGCCACTGAAAAACGTAATCCCCGTTAATTATGTCGCCCTTGTTGCTATTGTTGTAGTAGTATGCGTTCCTTTTTTTTGAAGCAACATGAAGAAAAATAACATCAAGTACCTTATCTATAACTAAGTGGATGTGGACTAAGAGATAATATAAAATAAAAGACATTTATAAGAAGGGTCATTTCGTCCGATTCATATTTTATCTACTCATCTTATCATCAATGTGGAATATATGGTTGGAGCTCAAGCATGTGATATGTTGTTATCTTCTCATTTGATTGTAAGATTGATTTAAATAATTGATTGAATGAGTCCCAGAATATTTATTTGTCTTTTTTCTTTGTGTTAACTTATCTAGAAATTATATTTTTACCGTTAGAAAAGTTGATATTAGTAAAATATTCATTTCTTAATTTAATCAAGCTGAATCCCTTTATTATATGTCACTCTCTCCATTAAATCCCATTAAATCAAGTTGTATATATATTTACTCTCTCTCAAACAAGTTGAATCCCTTTATTTACACCATCACTTCTTAACCCTTTTGGTATAAAAAGTTCAACTATATCAATTATTTTGTTTTACGTATTATATTAGAAACCTATTGAATATCATATTAAACTGTACTTTTATATCGTGTTTTTGTTTAATTAAAGCTTTAGATTAGTTGTTTGGACTTGTAACTATGATAAACTTTTGGATGGGTTGGTCGGTATTTTATATAAAAAAGAGAGAGAAAAGTGTTAAAAGTCAAACCGAAGCCACGACCCAGCATGTAAAACAACTCACTGACACAGGTTCCCACCCTATTTTCTATTTTTCAAAAACTAATTGGGGCAATACTATTTTAACACCTCACAATATATTTTTTTAATTTCTTATTAACACACTTTTAAGGCTTGAATTTTTTTCCCGATCTGTTTGCTTCCTTTATAGAAAAACTTATACATAATCTTTTTATTTTTTCTAAATATTTTTATATAAATCCTATTGAAAATAGTTTTTAAAAAAAAAGTATATTTATATTATAAATAAATATTTGCATGAATGTTATAAAATCGAATAGTAATGTATTATATATTTTAATAAAAAAAACTAATCATAACTCATATTTGGATGACTAAAAATAACTAGTTAATAATAGTTAAGATAAATATTTAAAATAAAAAATGGTTAAAAATAAAAAAATATTGGAAAGTAAAGTTAATTGAATAAGCACACAAAGAAATAAAATAAAAGATTTATAAAAATTACACATTTTGTCCTTTTAAGGGTTAGGGCAATGGTCATTTATAAAAATTTAACAGAAAAAATTAACTGCTATTAGTAAAAATGATAAAAAAATGTTATAAATTTTCCAATAAATGACACTCAGTTTATTTATTAAAATTTAAGAACAAGATTCATAATTTTAAACATACTTAAATCACGAAAATTATAATCTACTCATATATATATATATATATGTGTGTGTGTATATATATGTATATATATGTGTATATATATACACACGTGTGTGTGTGTGTATATATATATATATATACACACACACACACACGTATATATAGATGTATATATATATATGTATATATATACATATATACGTGTGTGCATATATATATATATATATATATATATATATATTTATGTATATATATATATACGTATATACGTGTATATATATATGTGTGTGTGTATATATATACGTGTATATATATATATATACGTATATATATATCTATATACGTATATAGATGTATATATATATCTATATACGTATATATATATATATCTATATATGTATATCTATATGTATACGTATATATACTGTATATACGTATATATATACGTATGTATATATATACGTATGTATATATATATATATACATACGTGTATATATATATATATACGTACGTGTATATATATATATATACGTACGTGTATATATATATATACGTACGTGTATATATATATATATACGTACGTGTAATATATATACGTACGTATATATATATATATAGATATATATATATATATATTTATGTATATATATATAATATACATACGTATGTATATATATATATACGTATGTATATATATATATACGTATGTATGTATGTATATACATATATATATATATATACACCTATGTATATATATATAATATACGTATGTATATATATATATATATATACGTATATATATATATATGTATATATATATAATATATATATATATATATATATATATATATATATATTTAGAGAGAGAGATAACCCCTTTTAATAGTTTTCTTCAACATCCGTCACTACCGGAGCATTAACAACTATTGTTCAAGATGCTGTAAAAAATCCAGAAGAGATAGTATAACCATCTATCAATTAGCTGATTTTCACTTTTATAAAATTATTTTTTTGAACGACCTTTTATAAGTTTATGTTGGGAAGGAAATTTCAAATGATATCGTATCCTCAAGGATATAGTATTTTCAAGGATGTTGTATCCTGGCAATCAAGGATACAGGATCCTCGAAAGACAACGATGTATAACCAGCGATTGATTGAATTGACTTGGTCTAATTTAATTTGAACGTGGGGTAAGCGTATTAACTAAATATTTCGAGGTTTGTGGAAGAGAAACGTTAGAAGCCACATGAACTAAGTCCACTAACGGTCACATTGACCACAACGTCCATGACCAAGTTTATAGGAAGTTAGTTGTAACTACTTAGCTATAAATATTGAGTGCCATCGGTGAATATAGGACACATCATTCAACTCGCACACTTGACATTCGATTACTCTTTACACTCACACAACACACATACGATATACTACTGTAACGCTTAGCTCTCACCGACTCAACACTCCAAAATCGTTGTATTTATTTCTTCAAAAGATCAATAACTAGTTGGTGATAATTTTCACCAACCAAGGTTTTTTATGCTGGCGGTGCTAACATTCCAAGGGCTTTTTCCCTCGCAACCAAATTCGTTGTTCTAACATTTTCTAGCTGTTCATTACTTGTTTTGTTCATTTGTTCGACTACTCACGATCAAGGATATACTGCCTCACATACTAATTCAGGATACAAGACTCTTAGTAGATTCTATCCCAAAACAATTTGGTTGCCTTGATCGTAAAAAAAACCATACCATAACCCCTATTTGTCATTTACCTTTACTCCCTAACATGTCGACTCAACCTCCTACCTCAACCATTCCAGTTACCTCAGCCGGCTCATCTCAAAGAACTAGCACCTTTGTGGGGAATCAAGGAAGAAGGGACGAGCCACTAAGAAGACAAGAACAACTTGTCTTCATCGTAAATAAGGTTCAATCCATAGACCCTGTTGTTTCTAACAAAGACATTCTTTCTCAGATTAAGCAGGTAAAGGAACAAATGGAGCAACAGACGAGAACCAATGTCAATCTCTTCAAAGAAATTGAGTAGCTGAAGAAATTCAAACAACCTATAGAAGAGGACACTCCGCTAATCCCAAGGATGCTTCGTTTATTCCCCCCAGATTCTCAATTCCTCCAGCGATCATGATCCTTAATGGCATATCCTTCGGAATCAAGTATCCTTCAGCAGTCTGGATCCTCGACGACATATCCCTCAGGATCTGGCATCTTTCATCAGTCTGGATCTTCGATGGCGTATCTTTTAGGATCCAGCATCCTTCGACAGCCCGGACCCTCGAGACGAATCCTTCCGGAGCCAATGGTTTTCAGCGACCTGAATCCTTGATCGAGTACCCACGGGACCGGTTTCCTTCAACAGGCTACGACACCAGTGACATATCCTTTGGGATCTAATATGCTACAACAATCAGGATCCTGGATAACTAATGCCTTAGGATCAAGGATCCCTCAAACATCTCATATGTCCGGATACATAGGGGAGCAATATCAGGGAACTTTCATGCGGCAAGGATCCTTGACGACGTCTGCACCCCACTAAAATGCAGGAGTCTCCGAAGCTCAACAAAGCGAGATGCATTAGGGAGATTTCATCTTGATGAGGACAGAGGCTACAACTGGCCAACCCATAACGCCAGGATACACTATGGCGGGGAACTAGCATCCTATGGGGATAATATATCCTCAAACCGGTAATAACTTTAATAATGCGTACTTTATGACTAATCCAATTATGGTAAACATGAATACATGATTAGCTAAGGAATTACAAGATCTAAGGACATGATAACAAGTGTTCCTGGAGTTATCAAACCTATACCTGAAGTCTTAGTCGAAAGTCACAAGCTATCTAGGTTCACATGGCCTATATCTAGAATCGAGATCCCTAAACGATTCCAGACCCCCAAGATGAAGCTGTATGATGGGACCACAGATCCAAAAGAACATGTAGCCCAATACAGGGAACGAAGGAGATCAATCCCATTCCACCCAACATCAAACAAGCATGCTTATGCAAAGGATTTGGATCAACTTTAATAGGGCCAACCTAAAAATGGCTACTCAATATACCTAACAATACGATTACTTCCTTTGCTCATTTAATTAACATGTTTAATAACCAGTTTTCTTGCAGCCGAACCTTTGAAAAGCTAGCAGGTGACCTATACTGGGTGATTCAAAAGGATACATAATCCTTGAGAGACTTCATTACTAGGTTTAGCCGAGAAGCATTAGAGATTCCAAACTTGGATATGGCTGCTGCCGTAGAAGCTCTTAAAATGGGATTAAACAAGAGCTCACAATTCTACGATGACCTTGTAATGAATCCTTGCAGGAATCTAGACGAAGAGAGGACCAGAGCACTTCGATTCATTCGCCTAGAAGATGACAAAAGAATACAAAGAAGCTGGATATTCCCAAGTATAAACCCAACAACAGGAAGGTGGAATCTCCAAACAAGTCATACTGAGCAAGGCCCTACTCCAAGCAAGATAGCCTAAGGATAAAGGCGGTGGAAGAAGACGAGGACAACAAAGAATATCCTCGAGTTTTGGAATACTGTTTCCTTGCTGACACAACTGAACTAATATGTGCTATGTAGGGTTTATGTGAAAAAGCAAGATGGCCATGGTAGAATGAAAAGATTCCAGGAAACAAGGATAAGTCAAAATGGTGCGCTTACCATGAAGACTTTGGTCATCTTACTGATGAATGCATTGCCTTGAGGAAGGAAATATGCTATCTCCTGAGCAAAGGTCACCTAAAGGAATTACTTCCAATAAAGAAGACTAAAGCTCAAGATGCTGAGAAGACCCCAAGCAGAGCGGCATCTCCACCTCCAAACGCAAAGACTATCAATTTCATCTCTGGAGGATCAGACATCTGTGGGACGTCATACTCTTCAGCCAAACGACATTCCAAGCAAGCTAAGGCTGAGTATGGGGACAGGCCCATCTGTAGCACCAGCCTCACTGAGGAAAAGATCATATCCTTCGACGAGGATGATTTATCCACCATCGAGGATCATCACCACGACGGGTTGGTAATTACATTATACATCGCTAACTGTTTTGTGCGCAGGATACTTGTAGATGGAGGAAGCTCTCTAAACATCATCCAACTAGATGTTTTGAAGAAGATAGACATCGATGAGAAAGAAATCGTCCCAGGATCTTCTGTGCTAGTAGGTTTTGGTAGGGAAACAAAGAATACAGTGGGGGACATCAAACTCCCTGTGTATATTGAAGGAATGAATACCATGCAGAAATTCTGCATGATAGATTCCTTATCCTACTGTAACATCATCCTAGGCAGGCCATGGATCCATACATGAAGGCTTTACCCTCACCTATCATCAATGTGTGAAGCTTCCTACTCCATGGGGGGTGGTTAAAATAAGTAGTGACCAGCAGGAGGCTAAGAACTGTTATACCTCCTCAATGAAGGCTTCGATGAAGACTCAATCAACATAGAAATTAAAGAACAAGCCCCGTGGAGTCTTTGAGGTTGATCAGAAGGAAGTAAGGAAGTATCCTTAGATCCAAAGGATACGGAGAAAAAGGCTCTAATAGGATCCAATATCCTTAAGGATATCGAACCAAAACTCATAACATTCCTTAAGGATAGGGCATCCTCTTTCGCATGGAAGCATGATGATATGACAGGTATATCCAAAGATATCATTACTCATAAATTAAATATAAACTCTAATTGCAGGCTTGTACATCAAAAAAGAAGAAAGTTTGCTCCTGAAAGGAACGCAATCATCGAAGAAGAAGTAGATAAACTAATGAAAGCATGAGTGATCAAAGAAGTTAAATTCCCAAGATGGCTTGCAAATATGGTGGTGGTACGAAAGAAGAATGGGAAATGGAGAGTTTGTGTTAATTACACAGACCTGAACAAAGCGTGCCCCAAAGATCCCTTTCCATTGCCCACATTGACTCCATGGTGGATGCAACAACAGAGCATGAAATCCTTACCTTCATGGATGCAACAGTTGGTTTCCAACAATACAATGGAACCATCTGACTAGGATGATACTGCATTCATCACCCCTCAGGTATATATTGCTATATTGCTATGACTTTTGGACTAAAAAATGTATGTGCCACATATAAAAGGCTGGTGAATATGATGTTTAAAGAGAAACTAGGGGACACCATAGAGGTATACATCGATGATATGGTGGTCAAATCAAAGAAAGAACAATATCACCTCCAACACTTGAAGGAAGCATTCGACATCCTTGATGAATTCAATATGAAGTTAAACCCATCCAAATGCCACTTTAGGGTCAAAGTAGGAAAATTCCTAGGATACATGGTAACGAAGAGGAATCGAAGCAAGTTCGGAGCAAATAAAGGCTATCATGGACCTAAGGTCACCCGCAAATACTAAGGATGTCCACAGACTGACAAGAAGGATAGCAGCCTTAAACAGGTTTATCTCTAGGTCCTCAGATAAATGAAAGAATTTCTATGACACTCTTAGGAAAAACCAGAAATTCGAATAGATGGAGAAGCATGAGAAAGCCTTGAAGGATCTAAAGAATACTTATCCTCAGCACTATTGCCGATGAAACCTGAGGATGGAGAGCCCCTATCCTTATACTTAGCCATTTCAGAAAACACAGTAAGTGCAGTCTTGGTAAAGGACCATGAAGGCCAACAACATCCTATTTATTATGTAAGTAAAAGTCTACTAGATGCAGAAACAAGGTATTCTCATTTAGAAAAACTCATACTTGCATTGGTTATGGCATCAATCAAATTAAGGCATTATTTTGAAACTCATAATATCCATGTCTTGACTAACTATCCAGTTAAGTCTGTTTTGAGAAAACCAAAAATGACAGGAAGGATGGCCAAGTGGGCTCTAAAGATAAGTGCCTATGACATAGTATACGAACTAAGAACATCTATGAAGTCCCAAGCACTCGCAAACTTTGTGGCTGATTTCACTGAGGATATAGTCAAGGATGCCGACTTCGAAGTCCAACAGTTAAAGGCAGAAGAAGGATATTGGATCCTTTACACTGATGGAGCTGCAAATGTCCGGGGACAGGGTTAGGCATCCTACTGAAATCGCCACAGGGGGACATTATACCCCAATCAATTACATGTGAATTTCAGGCCACTAACAATGAAGTAGAATACGAAGCACTTATAGCAGGAATGCATCTTGCTAAGGATATAAGGGTCAGGTATCTTCAAGTATATGTTGATTCTTTATTAATAACTAATCACTTTAACGGATCTTATGCCGTGAAAGGTGAAAGATTGCTATGATATCTTGAGATAGTCAAAAAACTATCAAAAGAGTTTGTAGACTTTAAGATAATGCAGGTACCTAGGGAAGAAAACACCAAAGCCGATGCTCCAGCAAATCTAGCCTAAACTTTAAGGATACCAAAAGGAACAAAGATTCTAATTATCCATATCCTTAAACCAGCAATCTCTGAAGAAGGATACAAGATCAATGTTATCGGAGAATGAAGAATCAAGGATACTAGATCCTCAGCATAATCAAGAATCCTGGATCCTTCCAATCAAGAACTACATCTTAAAGGAAGAGATCCCACCAGACCAAAATCCTAAAGTGTTTAAGATGAAGGTATCTAGATACACCCTGATAAATAATGTATTATATAAAAAGGTTCTTACAGGACCTTATCTAAGATGCTTGGAAGAGCCTAAAATCCAAGAAGTACTAAAAGACATACATGAAGGAAATTGTGGAAATCACACTAGGGGCAGGGCAATCTTCTCCAAAGTCTTAGAACAGGATACTTTTGGCCTACTATGAAGAAGGATGCGATATCCTACTCTCAGAAATGTGATGCATGCCAGAGACACGCCAACATCCTTCACCAACCAGCAGAACCACTACATCCTATCACCTCTTCATAGCCTTTTATGAAGTGGGGGATGGATATAGTTGAAAAACTACCAGTTGCTCCAGGAGGGAAAGTATTCATGTTTGCCATGTTTGATTACTTTTCCAAATGGATCAAAGCTGAGGCATTCATTCAAGTTCGTGAAAAGGAAGTAATATCTTTTACAAAAAGGAATATCCTTACGAGATTTGGCATTCCAGCAGAGATAATTTGTGATAATGGATCTCAGTTCATAGGAAAGGGGACCACAAACTTTTGTGCCAGTTGGGGAATCAAAATGATCACCTCCACCCCAGTACATCCTCAAGCCAATGGGCAAGCGGAGTCTAGAAACAAGATTATTATAAATAATCTTAAGAAAAGACTTGGGGACAAGAAAGGAAACTGGGTAGAAGAACTACCTTTCGTCCTATAGGCAGATAGAACTACCACAAAGATGCAACAGGGCAAACTCCATTTTCATTCATGTTTGGATTTGAAGCAGTAATTCCTACAGAAGTAGCTAGTCCTACGGCAAGAGTTAGCATGAAGGATCCTGAGCTGAATTAAGCATCCTTGATGCAAGACCTCGAGACAATGGATGAAATCCGAGACATAGCCAAGATAAGGATGGCAGCTTATCAACAAAAGATATCAGCTTCTTATAACAAAAATATAAGAATACGAAGATTCCAAATAGGAGATATGGTTCTAAGAAAAGCATTCCAGAATACAACCAAGGCATCTGATGGAAAACTAGCACCAAAATGGGAAGGCCCCTACTTAATCGATGCGAAGGCAGGAAAGGGAGCCTACAAACTAAGTACCATGGAGGGTGAACTTCTACCTAGAGCATGGAATGTGATATACCTCAACAAATACTTTACATAAGGATGCTGTATCCTTGAAACATGTTATATCATGATTTTCACAAGGATGATGGTATGTGTCTCACTTTGATGTTTCATTATGCTTATCCTTATTATCTTAGTCTATTTTACTCTAAATTGTTTGGAATGGGTATTTTAAACACCAACTTCTTGCCAAGATTAGTTTTTTGCAGATTCAATGACAAAGGAAGATGCATGCATAAAAGTGGCATTGTCGCCAGTCATTTCGGCCCTGTCGCCAGTAAGAGATTGATAATCTCTTTTACGTTTTTAAGGTGTCTAGCGCACCTTTTAAGGTTTGAAAGTTTTCACTTTCCTAAGTTATTGGGTAATGAACTCGGTTCGAGCACATACCCTTGCCTGAAGCACACATTACCTAAACCCATACGCTGGGGTGAAGCAGCTAGTCCATGAATAATGGCTGACCACTCCTTCATTCTTGACCAAGTGGTAAGGGTCTTAAGGTTTCTAACTCTTTCGGGTTAGCAATTGGTTTGGCATGCACGTGCCATCTAAGGGCTTTATCTCCAGTATCTTTCAAAGGCTTTATCACTAGTATCCTTAAGGGCTTTATCACTAGTATCTTTAAAAGGCTTTATCGCCAGTATCCTTAAAGGGCTTTATCACCAGTATCCTTGAAAGGCTTTATCGACAGTATCCTTAAAAAGGCTTTATCGCCAGTATCCTTATAGGGCTTTATCGCCAGTATCCTCGAAAGGCTTTATCGCCAGTATCCTTAAAAAGGTTTTAACGCCAGTATCCTTAAAAAGGTTTTAACGCCAGTATCCTTAAAAAGGTTTTAATGCCAGTATCCTTAAAAAGGTTTTAACGCCAGTATCCTTGAAGGCCACGAGACCAGAATGGGTTGGTCTCGGTACAGAAATCCTCTAGTAACACTAGCATGAAGACCTAGTCTTTATAGTAGGTTGGCTAAGGCTTTTGGCATCTTTTGACTAAGGGCTTTACTACCAAACTAATTAAGGCATGTGTGGCTAGAAACATATATCTGAAGACACATCTACATATCAAGGTTAAGCTATTAAAGACATCATTTCCTAAAGTTCATCATGGATATTTATCCTCTAAGGATTCTTAAAATTTATAAGTTTTTAATCAAATTGCAATTGACAAAATCAAACAATCACACAACACATGGAAGCTAGTGGAAATGTTATCTTTTTACTAATGGGTTAACCATGTAGAAATACCAAGTATGAATCTGGGCTTCATCCAACATAAGTGGATTCATCCACCCAGATTCCCAAAATGAGTTAATTACGGTTTGGGCTTCGTCCTGAAACTTAGGATCCCTCCACCCAAACCGTTAATCGTCTGCCCACGAAGGGGACTTAAGTGCAAGAAAAGTAAAATTGTTCAAAAGAGCCCGAAGGCTACAACCAACCAGTTACATGCAAGACTAAAATGGACTCAGGCCTTGTCAACATTACCTTCATCGCCCATGGAAACCTCCTTCTCCTTGCTGGCTTCATGACTTCCCTCTTTGGCATCCTTGCCCATGCTTGGCTCACCTTTCGACCCTCTAGCTGCTTCAGCCATATCCTCCTACATTCCCCCAGATTGATGACCATTTGCTCCTACTTGGCTATGTCCTAAATATTCACGTCATAGCCAGCCTCTTGAGTTTCCTGCATCTTTCTTGATACCAAGGATGACACCATCCTTTTCGGATCTCAAACCCTCCAAAGCATCCATAGCCTCGCTAGCATCCTTCCCAGCCTTCTTTAGCTTAGCTTTGTTAGCATCCTTCCTAGTATCAACCATCTTCTTGTAGTCAGCAAAGGACTGCTTAAACTTGGAGAGCTCTTTGACTAGGTCATCTTGGCACTGTTGGAAGTGCTTAATGCCTTACAAAACCAGTAATTGAAAATTCATATAAGGATACAATCTCTGGAGGAAAGCAGTTTTCATCTATGGATATAACATCCTTAGAAGGATACAGGATCTTTGCGCCTAAGCCCTAAAACCCTTAAAAAGCCATTATACTTGGATGAGGAGTTTTGAGGTCTTGGAAGTCTCCAAATCAGTGAAGATGGAGCTCTCAGTTGACTTCCTTTTTCTGGCTAGACTCTTGACACGCTAAGTAGGAGCAATAAGTTTGGGAACAACAGGAGTGGCGGCTTTTTTCTTTACGGGCTTTTCTAGAGGCATACTGTTAATTTCTTTGAGGAAAGAGTGAGTGGTTGGACGGGGGGCTGCACACATAACAAACAAGGAAGCTATTTAAAATGATTTCTTACATTTATTCTTAATAAATAAGTTTCCTTACTTGACATGTTTGACTGGGAGCTTTGGCTTTCATTAACTGTTGACTTTGTGGTTCTTGCCTTGAAGGTCCTTGACAACTTGTCTAGAGTAAGCAAATAATAAATCCTGGAACCACTATCGGGCAAAGGAGGAGTAAGATTTTTGAAGATTAGAGCTGCAAAAAAGACAAACAAGATGGTAATGGTCAAATAAGTCACTCAAAGAGACAAAAGATACCCTACATTTGGTGACCCATCGTGAAGAAAGATCACTTCCTCCCGGGATCGAAGACCTCAACACAAAGAAGTATTTCCTCTTCCAAAGCTCGGTGGTTTGGGAGGAGCGAAGGAAAAGTTTCTCACAACCAGGCCTAGTTTCAGGAGATACCTTAAGGGCCCATGGCTTCGGATCTCACATACCAAGGCAAGGTCCCCCAGGTTTAGATCGAGTTCGTGATCTTGGATTAGGGTTTCAAGAGTGAAGAGGGTTCGCCATATCATCGGCATTGTTTAGGCAAAGTTGAGGCTGGTGACTTCAAAAAATCAAGTGGTAAAGGCGGGAAAAGGGTAGGTGAAACCAATCTTGAACATGAAGCAAAAAAACAAACCCACTTATCAGAATCATATCAGAGCGAAGTTTGGGGTCGAAAGGGTGAAAAACTACTGAATCGGGGAAAACCCATTTTGATCGGAAAGCTTCAAGATCACGATCACTAATGGAGGGGGTTTTAAGCTCGGGATCCTTCAGAAGGTTTTGGTGAACGAAAGAAGGTTTGGTCTTGCTGGAGCTGGAAGAGGGAGACGGTTTCGATCTCTTTACCATTCTTACGATTAGGGTTTTTGCAGAAAGAACAAAGAAAAGAGAGAGAGAGAGAAGATGAGAAGAGTACATGTGAAGTCGGGATATTAAATCAAGATCATCGCTTGAGTAGATATAGCGTATGATGGCGGAGATTTGCTCTGTACCTTGAGATCCGCTCCGCGTTAAATCAGAGATAAAAGTGTCGTTTGGAATTTAAAATAGAAAAATATCTTTGAAGCCCGCCACTTGTATTCCAGAAGATATTTTTTGGGGACAATTGTTGGGGAAATAATTTTTAAATGATTTCGTATCCTCAAGGATATAGTATCTTCAAGGATGTTGTACCCTGAGAATCAAGGATATAGGATCCTCGAAAGGTAGCGACGTATAACCAGAGATTGATTGAATTGACTTAGTCTACTTTAATTTGAACATGGGGTAGCGAGATAAATAAATATTCCGAGGTTTGTGGAAGAGAAACGTTAGAAGCCGCATGAACTAAGTCCACTAACGGTCACATTGACCACAACATCCATGACCAAGTTTATAGGAAGTTAGTTGTAACTACTTAGCTATAAATATTGAGTGCCATTGGTGAATATAGGACACATCATTCAACTCGCACATTTGACACCCGATTACTAATTTAGACTCACACAACACACATTCGATTTAATACTGTAACACTTAGCTCTCACCGATTCGAAACTCCAAAAATCATTGTATTTATTTGTTCAAAAGATCAATAAACTATTTGGTGATAACTTTTACCAACCGGGGTTTTTTATGCCAGCGGTGCTAACGCTCCAAGGGCTTTTTCCCTTGTAACCAAATCCGTTGTTCAAACATTTTCTAGATGTTCATTACTTGTTTTGTTCATTTGTTCGACTACTCACGATCAAGGATACACCGCCTCACATACTAATTTAGGATACACGACTCTTAGTAGATTTTATCCCGAAACAGTTTACAAGGATCGTATTTTACGACAATGATCTAAACATCACTGGGAGCTATTGTCAAACTATCTTAATTATTACTTGACATACAATTAATGTATATCTTTAAATGCGTATTTGTCCATAAATTAAATTCTATCTATAGTAGGATTATAAACAAACCGAATATTCAATTAAAATTTTATGAAACATTAACCATGAAAGTTCTTCCTATATTTTTTTCGATTAATCAACGAACAAACACGAAAAAAACTGGTGTTTATTTAGTTTGTTAATAATGAACAAACACTAAAACTAATAAACGTTCTTTCGTTTATATTTGTGAACGTTCAATATGCTATTCGTTTACACTTGTTATGCATTTATTTTAGTTCGATCACTTAAACTTTTTTTTTTTAATTTTTGGTTTGTTAGTTTTACTTCTTTAAAATATGAACTCTTAGTAATACTATATGATTTCACCAACATCTCTCATTTAACCATTTTAGTTTTAGTTTGTTTTATAACTTAATAAGAGTTTTTATTTTTTGTGTTAATTATGTTTATGATAATTATGTCAATTATGTTCGGATGATAATGTTAATTATTTATTTATTTCTGATGTATTATGCGTAATGTTTGTGATAACAAAATATGGATTAATATTAAAATATATATTATTTGAAAAAAATAATTATAATTATTGTTTATGATCTATTGATTTGATGTATCAACTGAGAAATGCAACACGCATTTGCTCTTGAAGGTATTAAAAAAGAAAGGATGAAAGAAATGATTGATAAATTGAGGAAAGAAGATAGTGAAGTATTAAGAATGAAAAAAGAGTCCGGATATTCGTTGCTGGTGACTTAAAAGAAAAGATTCTAAAAAAAGCTCACAAATCAAAGTATACGATGCATCTAGGTGGTGATAAAATTTTTAAGAACTTAGAAGGAAAATTTATGGTGTATTGAGATGAAGAAGTATGTAACTCTTTACGTTGCTAAATGCCTAACTTGTTCACAAGTTACAACACAACATTAAAAGCCTTTAGGCTTATTACTACAACTCGAACTACTTATATCTATATCAAAAATGATAACCATGGACTTCATACAAAACTCTCTTCAACCATCGGATGACACTATTTAGGTTATCATTGATAGACTTATTAAATCTACTCATTTTTTCCTATAAAAGAGACTTATAGTGTGGATAGATTGAGACAACTATACATGAACAAGATTATAAATTTACACGGTATGCCACTATATATTGTGCTAGATAGTGTATATTGTGCTAGATAGAGTCATTTCACATCTCGATTCTAGCAAAGCTTCCTGAAAACATTAGGAGCTCGATTGAATCTTAGCACATCCTATCATCCTTAAATAGATATTCAAACAAAAGGATTATCCAAACACTAGGAGACATTTTACGTGCATGTGTAATATTCTACAGTGGATCATGAGACGAGCACATGCCATTAATGGAATTCTCTTATAATAATAGTTAACACAATAGTCTAAAAGCTGATCCATTTGAAACTCTATACGAGATGACGTGTCGAAAGCCTATTTGTTGGTCTGAAGTTGGAAAAAGTAAAGTCTCTAGACCTGAAATGATTCTAGAGACAACATACAAGGTACTCAAACAAGAGAAAGATTAAAGACACCATAAAGTCATCAAATGAGTTATGCAGACTATAAACGCAAACCCTTGGAATTCAACATCAGTGATAAAGCGTTGTTAAAAGTTTCGTGACAGAAAGATGTAGTGAGATTTTCAAAGAAGGGAAAGTTAAATCCTAGAATTGTAGGACCTTACAAAATAACAAAAAGAGTTGGACCAATAGCATATTAGCTTGAGTTACCGAAATAAATGAATAAGATACACGATGTATTCATGTGTCAAATTTATGAAAATGACTAGTTGAACAATCTGTAATACCCGGATATTTATTTTGAAGCCGACAAAAGAAAAAAAGAAATAAAGTCTAAAGTCGAGGGACCAAACTCGCCAACAAGAGAAAATTTGGGTATGTAATGATATATGTAGGGAGAGGGCAGTCATTACGCTCTCCCCACACTCACATTTTCAGCAAAAAAAAGGAGAAGAGAGAAAGAAGAGAAAAGGTTGAAAAGTTGGTTCGAGTTGGTTCAAGAGAGCAAAATCGTCGTGTAGCGAGTCAAATTGAAGCTCTTCTCGTTGTGGTAGTTTGTGTGAGTTCTAGGACCCCTCTTTTACATGTTTTTGAATGATTTTGGGGCTGGAACACATCTAAAATCGGGTTTTTGAGTGTGTGTATGTTTGACCCGTTTGTGTATGTGTATGTGTGTGTATGATTCGTTCGGGTCTTGTGTTTGAGCTTGTGTGTGCTTGAATGGTGTTGTGGTATGCATTCCTAAGGTTTAGGCTGGTTGATTTGGGCTTAGAATGGGTTTGGATGAGCTTGGAGGTCGAAAATGGCAGATTGGGTTCGGGATGAACTGCATTCTGCATTAGCTAGGGCTATGCGACCAAGTGGAGGCCATACGGCCAAATGAGGTGTGATTGAGGTTCATTCGCACGATTGATGTCCATTCGCATGATTGGAGGGCCCGTCGCATGGGGAGTCATGCGACTGAGGGTCCAGTCGCACAAGTGCTCATCCGAGTTGGTGTTCATTCGCATGAGGTCCATTCACATTAGTTCCATTCGCATAGGACTCATCCGCATTGGTGTTCATCCGTATGAGGTCCATTCGCACGATTGGGTGTTCATTCGCATTGGTCTAGTCGCATGATGTTCAGTCGCATGGAGGCCATGCGACTGAAGGGTGTCCATTCGCCCGAATAGGGCTGTTGCACCCGAGGAGAAGGGTAGTTTAACTTCTGACTTTCAGGGGAAAGTGTAGATGTCAGTTTTGACGTGGAAGTTTCCGTAAGTGCATGTAAGGTGACTATAGAGGCCTTAGAGGTTATGATAGGGATGATGATGATGTTGCATGTTTATGCATGATGTATGCTATGTATGTATGATGTTGCCCTGTATGATGTGGATGACCGTGTATGTTATGTTCCTTGTTATGATGTATGCTTATCTTTCCTGTGGCTTTACGTGTTATGTTAATGAACGAAGTGAAAGTATTATGTAACGTAAAGTGAAAGATAATGAGAAGAGAAAAATGATGAAGGCATGCATTAATGAATGATGAAAGTAATGAAAGTCTTGTAAGCACTGTATGTTGGGCACACCATTAAAAGGTGTTAGCCCAATGGTGTGCGGGTTCACTACCCCAGGAGGATGCATGTCGGGGTCTTTCTTTGTGATTGACCATTTGTATGGAACCATTGTTGCTTGCCTTAGGTACTGTGACCAGAGGTGTTGGGCACCGTGAATGAAGGTCTATTATAAGCTTAGGTCCAGTACAATGAGCATGAAGGACATAGCATATGACAATGGTACACCTGAACTTTACCTTAGGTACTGTTCCAGAGGTGCGGTTCACTGTGAATGAAGGTCTATCATAGGCTTAGGCTCAATATCATGAGCATGAAGGGTAAAGTTCATGGTGATGATGAAAGGAAAAGATGTAATGATGAACGAACGAATGAAAGTAAGAATGAACGAATGAACGGAAGTTAACGAATGATGAAGATAATATGACATATCTATGTGTACTTATGATGTATGATCGTATGAATGTAATGAACGGTTTAAACGGAAGAAAAGTATATTTTATTATTATAAAATTAGAACTCACTAAGCAACGCTGACTTTTATGTGTTTGCAGGTGGCAGGTAATGATTGCTGAGGATGGCACGGGGCGGCTACTCGACATTTGGATGGCATTCTTTTGTTAATGTTTTTGCATTATAATGCGAACGAATGATGTTTTGAAATGAACGCTTGTATTAACTTGCAAAAGCATTTGTAATGATATGAAAAGTTATTTTTATGTTTCCGCTGTAATGTTTTTTAAATGATTAATTGTAAGTTATATGTTTTATGTGCAATGATTCACTAGCTGTAACCGTCTCGGGAACGGTCCTTACAAGTTGGTATCAGAGCCAAAGTTAAGTGAAATGGTTAATTTTCAAAATAAACCTTACTTAAACTGAGAATGGGACGGAAAGGGAAGGGATGCCAATCTGAGTAGCTGCGTGCCATCAGGTATTTTCTTTAATGTTAACAGGTATTATGTGCACATGGTATGTGGTTATGTGTTGTATGTAGATTTAAATATTGACGGACAGGTAATGCTTGGGGTATGAAGAGTAAAGTAAGTGGCTAATCATAACTGGCCACTGTAATTAGGGAGTTACTATACTTGACATAAACTGAGCTGTTCTCTTGAATGACCGTATTGGTGTTTGAATCTTTTAGTGTGCGTGTGAATGGCTGGTGGTAGATCTTCGAAAGCCTCTCGTGGTGGTGGTCGTGGTGGGCTTGGTGCTGAGCCGCGACCCAAGTGAGGAAGACCCAAAGTTGAGAAGGTGGTTCATGAGGAACCCGATACACCCCATCCGGAGGGTGGCGATGAGAGTGCTAACTTGAGAGCCTCAGTAAAAGAGGCGGTGGTTGAAGAGGTGCATCAGGTCATGCAGACAATCTTACTGTCTATGGTGACCAAAGTTATCAAGGCGGTACGGGAAGGAGAAAGGAAAGAGAGGAATAGGCCTTTGGGAGAATGGGAACATCCAGAGCCCGAAACAGTTCTGTCTGATGATGAAGAGGAAGATGAAGAGCCTGTGCCGGAGGCAGCACGAGGCTGTAACTATGGGGCGTTTATGAGAAGCAAGCCCCCTACTTTTGATGGTAACGACACCGCTGTTGCTGCTCACCGGTGGGTGTGGGAATGGAGTTCTTGATATCAGTGAGTGCCGAGAGGACCAGAAAGTGAAGTTCGCTACCCACTCTTTTGTGGACTCGGCTTTGTGCTGGTGGGACAACATTGTCCAAGCTGAGGGTAGCAGGGCTATTGGGAGGATGAGATGGTCCGAGTTGAAGAAGTTGGTGATTGAGGAGTTTTGTCCTCACCGAGAGATGGATAAGGTTGAGAAAGAGTTCCTGCAGCTAGAGGCGGGAATGATGACACATCAGCAGTATACTACCATGTTCAATGAGATAGCACGTCTGGTGCCGGATCAGGTGACGCCTCTGTCGCAGAAGATTAAGAGATACATTCAGGGTTTGCCAGCGGATATTCGCCGGCACATGATAGCTGCCCAGCCGAGAATGTTTAGGTTGGCGGTTGACTTGGCAGGGAGACTGTATGATGAGAGGGCTGTGGTGGTGGTGGCTGAAGGTGGCAGGAAGGGTGGAGGTGATCAAAACTGGTAGAGGAAGAGGTTTGGTCGGGGTGATACCACGACGGGTAAGAAGAAGATGGATGACCGCTGTGTGGTCACATCGGGGGTATGTATGAAGAAGTGCGGTAGGTGTGGGAGAGACATAGTGGGGAGTGCAGGTTTGGGTCGAATTTGTGCTTTAAATGTGGGAAGGCGGGCACATGGCAAGGGACTGTCGTACGGTCCGGTGCTTTAACTGTGGTGAAGAGGGTCACATAAGTAAGGATTGTAAGAAGCCGAGGGCTGAGGGTTCCGGGGCGAAGAAGACGGGAGGTGAAGGACCGAAGGCGAGCGCCAGGGCATTCACTATGACACAGGAGGAAGCTAGGACGGACCTTGATGTCGTGTCTGGTACGTTTATGGTGAACCAAACTTTAGCTTTTGTGTTATTTGATTCATGTTCTAGTAAAAGTTTTATTTCTGCTGCTTTCTGTGCTAAGCTGCCCGTTAGTAGTAAACGTGTTGATGCGCCCTTTGATGTAGAAACTACCATAGGTAAGTCTACCAGGATTTCGGAGATGATAGAGAACTGCGATGTGGAGCTAGAAGGTCATAAGTTTCCTGTTAGACCGTTCGTGATGACCTAAGGTGGTTTCGATTTGGTTCTTTGGATGGATTGGTTGGCGGACTCCAAGGCAAACATTGTGTGCCGCAAGATGATGATTCATTTGACAGCGCCTGACGGGAGTTCGATAACTGTTTATGCAGATCAGGTCAAGACGATTCCGAAGGTAATCTCAATAGCGGTGGCGGGAAAGTGTATGACGCGTGGATGTAGTGCCTATTTGGCCTATTTAAAGGATGTGGATACGCCAACACCACAACTGTCTAATGTATCGGTTGTGTGTGACTTTCCAGACGCGTTCCCAGAAGACTTACCAGGAGTGCCACCTGACCGAGAGATCAAGTTTCAGATTGATCTGATACTAGGTGCCCAACTTGTTTCCAAGGCACCATATCGGTTGGCTCTGACGGAGATGAAAGAGTGGATGGACCAGTTGTAAGAGCTACTTGATAAGGGGTTCATTAGATCGAGTATCTCTCCTTGGGGTGCTCCGGTCCTGTTTGTGAAGAAGAAAGACGGTAGGATGAGGATGTGCATTGACTACCGCGAGCTGAACAAGTTGACGGTGAAGAACCGATACCCCTTACCGAGAATAGATAATTTGTTCGATCAGCTTCAAGGTTCCAGTTTGTTTTCAAGGATCGACCTTTGATCTGGCTATCATCAGTTGAAGGTGAAGGAGTAGGATATCCCTAAAACAGCTTTTCGTACGCACTACGGTCACTACGAGTTTCTTGTCATGTCATTTGGTTTGACCAATGCGCTAGCTGCTTTTATGGATCTGATGAACCGAGTGTGTCGGCCAATGTTGGATAAGTCAGTGATTGTGTTTATTGATGATATCCTGATTTATTCGAGGAGCGAGATCGAGCACGTCGGCCATATTCGGGAGGTTTTGGAGATGTTGAGAAAGGAGAAGTTGTACGCCAAGTTCTCCAAGTGAGCATTTTTGTTGCGTGAAGATCAGTTCTTGGGTCATGTTATGAATCTAGATAGGATCATGGTGGACCCGCCAAAGTTGGAGGCAGTGATGCAATGGAAGTCTCCTAAGACGCCATCCGAGATTCCGTATTGGTCCAGTCACATGATGTTCAGTCGTATGGAGGCCATGGACTAACGGGTGTCCATACGCCCGAATAGGGCTGTTGCACCCGAGGAGAAGTGTAGTTTAACTTCTTACTTCCGGGGGAAGTGCAGATGTAAGTTTTGAGGTGGAAGTTTCTGTAAGTGCATGTAAGGTGACTATAGACGCCTTAGAGGTTATGATGGGCATGATGATGATGTTGCATGTTTATGCATGATTGAAAGGATCGGGATCTAGTTTGATCAATTAGATTAGATTTGCAGCGGAATAGCACAAGAATTAGACGAAATTTAAGCAAGAATAGTATGAATATTCAATCAAATAGTGACGGTTATAGAGAGAGAAAGTTTTCTGCAAAGAGAATGTTTTCATTCACGCACATGCTTCAGTTACAAGGAATTAGGTCAACATTCCTTTTATAAAGGAATGTGACATCAGCTGACGTCACTTGATAGTGACAGCTAACTAATTTATACAAACAACTGAAGTAAACTAAACTACTGAAGATGTCCACACCAACTGAGGACACCTTCACAAAAAGCTAAGTACAAGCTACCATTACAACTACTGAAGTTATAACATCTGAAGTGTAAGAACTTCAGATATTTTACATAATATAAAACTACTGATTACAAACTACTAAAAAGTAAACCATCACAACTATTGAAGAGAACTACTTCAGCTGTTGTGACAACTTCTGAGAACTTGGTCTTCAGACTTTGTTTTCAGCAGTTGTCTTTAGACTTTGTCTTCAGCTGTTGTCTTCAGACTTTGTCTTTAGACTTTGTCTTCAGCTATTGTCTTCAGACTTTGTCTTTAGACTTTATTTTTAGACTTTGTCTTCAGACTTTGTCTTCAGCTGTTGTCTTTAGACTTTGTCTTCATACTTTGTCTTCAGACTTTGTAGACCACTTCAGTTGTTTTGATGTCTATGGGACTTAAAGGTTTTTATGATCTAGCTCATTGGTTTTTTTGGTCCAACAAACTCCCCCTGAACCAATGCAGCCAAAAACCTTTAAGATTATTGAAGTCCCACTTATTGGCAGAAATATTTGCTGGATCAGCTCAGAAATCTTCAAATTAAGCTCAGGCCAGGGAAGAGGTTTCAGAAAGTTTGATTGGCTAAGGATGAATGGGAACTCTGTCTTGGGGAATTGGACACAGAGCTGTTACCCCATCCATGAGACCTACTTCCAATGATGAGTCTGTAAGACTCTCTGACATAGGCCTCAAGGAATACAACTTGTTCTTCCATTGTGAGTTCTTCAGCTTCACCTTCAAAGAAGAACTCAGGCCCATAATACTTTGATAAGTACTTAACATTCTTTCCATTCTTCAGCTCCACAGTAGTTATTTCTCTGTATGCAAACTCATCAGGATGAGTACCTTCAAGTAACAACTGGAGCTCATTTCTTCTTATTTCTTCAAGCTTCTTGTAGATCAACCCCTTCTTTACCATTTTGTTTTCTAGTAAAGTTTTTGGAGTCATCTTAGACTTGTAAGCTCTCTTGAAGTCATCAAGGATTTCCCAGGGTGACACTACAATGGCCAACATTATCACAGCATCTACAATCTTCTTTACTTGGCCATTATATCTACTTGGAATCTTCTTTTTATGAATCTGTCACTTACTCTGGGGTTAGGCCAAATTCTCACTCTCTCTTTCTGATATTGAAATATGAATCTAAGAGCATACAACCTCTGAGCATGTTTCTTCATAGCTTGTATGGATGAAGACTTAGGAAATTCTTTATCAATCATCCTTAACAGCTGCTCATCATGTTGTTTGTGCTGTTCTTCTTCTTCAAGTTTTCCTTTTACCATTTGCCTTTGGATGTCAGGTGTGATTGTTGTTGGTTGACTTCTGGGTTCAGGCATCTTTATTTTAAGAACAGCAGAGATTGGCAGACTATCATCCTCATCATCATCATCATCATCTTCTTCTTCTTCTTCCATCCTCAACACCCTTCTCTTCCTCTTGGGTGCATCATTGGTAGTGGTTTGAGTAGGTTTCTTGGGTAAAGGAGTTGGTTTTGACGGTTGTGAAGTTGGTTGTTTTGGTGTAAGAGATTGTGTAGGCTGCTCTAACATCTTGGTTGTGAGTGAAGCTTTGGATAACTTTGCCATATCAGACCTTTTCCCGCACCAGCTTCATCAAGAGCTTCTATGATCAATCCTTTGTTGAATACTTCAAAAGAACAAATTTTGGTGGTTATCTCCAAAATACTGTCTCTGGACCATGACTTCACTTCATTGATTGATCTTCCCAAATGCTTTGATATGAATCTTGTCATAGCTTCCAGCCTTTCCCTTTCTTTCTCACTCCAACCTGCCCATCTATGTTCAATCTCTTGAATCTCTAGCCTTCTGATTTCAGAGTCAAGTTTCGCTGTGTCAAACCTTGTCTGAAGAGTTGATCAATGATCTTATCCATAGATCTGCTATGTTGCTCATCAGCTTCTTTGATCAGTTCTTCTAACTTTTTCTTACCTTCAGTCTGTTCAGCACTCTTCTTTCTCTTGTAGGTGATCATCTCCTTTTCTTTCTTCTCTTTTTCTTCTTCCTCTTCAACTCTTTTTCTTTTGTCTGCTTTCACTGACTTAGACTCCCCCTTTTTGGTTGCATTGGGTTCAGGGTTTTGAATGTTAGAAAGTCTCTTAGAAACAGCACCATCAACTAAGGTTTGAAGATTTGAGTAAAGCCTCTCATCAATGGCTTGATGCACAATGTTAGTGATGATGAAAGTGATGAGAGGTAAGGAGGATTGAAAGGCAGCAACCATTTGCTCAGAGGGGTTCTGTCCCTGAGAAATGGTGCCTGAATCAGAGGCTAGTGGCATTGTTGATGGGAGTGGCTCAGTGTTTGGGAGAGCTTCAGAAGAAACTACCATCTGTGGGTGAATGTGGGCAGATGGACTTGATTCTTGTGACATTTTGGCAAGCAGATATTGTAGTCTGCAAACCTCAGCCTCAAGAATGGTTTTGTGCGCTAGAACATCAAAGAAAAAGCCCAGGTCATCATTAGTCTTTGCTGAATCATTTGACCTCCTGATTAAATCAGGATGAACATGTGCTGAGTGTAGATCAGTATTCATATGTGCCCCTATTTCTTGGAACTGGGGACATCCTGCCTCAGGATTATGTCCTTCATTAGCAGTTGCCTCTGGTAAGGTCTTAGAGATGATACCAACTTCATCATGTTCATGTGTTGAAACAGGAGAAGAGGCAGCCTCACCAGATGTTCGAATCTCCTCCTCTACACAGGGAGGTTGAACTCTGTAATCCCTGTGTTGTGGGTTATCAGCCACCTTATAATCTCTCCCTCAACTGTTGAGGTTTTCCCAGTGGTAATAGGTTTCTAGGGAGGGTTAGAGGAATGTAATTGAGTCAGCACTTGTGCAATAACCACTGTTGGGCTTGTAGGGGTGGCTTCAGTGGGAGATAAAGGTGAAGACGATTGCACCTGGGGTGAATGGTGCTCTTCAATGGCAATCTTCTCAAGTGAGAGAGATTCTAGTAATATGGTTTCCCCATTTTTGGTTGCATCTGGATCCTGTTGAGAGGATACCTAAGCGGTTTCAGCTGGTAGAGTCATGGAAACTATAGGGGTATTACTACCCGTAGTTTCATCCTGCCTTTTTGTTGCAGGGGCATCATCAGGGGACTCAAATCCCTGAGTAGCCTTTTTGGTTTGTTTGGATTATGATTTGGAGGGGACTTTGGATCTGGAGGATGAGGCTGTGGTTCCTTCTGCTTGGTTTTAGCAGTTTGGCAGCCTCTTTGAGTTGTGGGTCAGAGTTGTGCCTGGAGTATACCTCAGGTAAAACCACCACAGCAGGGACTCCAAGGCCAACAGGGCCATCAGATTTTAATTGATTTATGATTATGGACATAAGAAACCTTGGATATAATATCCACCTATTAGCCATAGGTTTCATTGCCAGATCTTTTAATTCCAAAAATATAATTTTAGAAAAATTAAGCTTTTGCGTTCAAGGATAGAATACAATACCTGCTGCCACCTGGATGACATTTGATCCCATGAAGAGGATTGGGGGCAAGGCAGACATTGATCATGTGAAAGATTAGGCGTTCAGCATCATGAAAGTGCTTATTCAGAATGGTTGTAGCACTTAGGTCGCCCTCATATCCATGGTTGATGAATGATAGATCAGTGGTGCCCTTCGGGTATTTGGTGACAAAGGTGGCATCATTCAGATCTAGGGTTTGGCGAATGATAGCAGGAGTGACGACCACCTTCTTTTGGTTTACAAAAGACTGGAGAGTGATCGCGACATCATTCTCACTGGTATGGACAGTGACATTTGTCCAGAATTGGCGAAGGGTATCGGGATAGATGGTTGGATTCAGAAGAAAAGCAATTTGATACGGGGAATCAACCATCAGACCAATGGCAGCATCAAACTTATTCCAAAAGGCCGATTTTGTGAAGTAGGCAAAACAGTTGTGTCGTGGTTTGATTTGCATGGTCGCCATTAATGGAAGATGAACGTTCGGAAAACGACTTATGAAAAGTTTGAAGTTAGGGTTAGATATTTATAGGTTATGAAACGGCTGAAAGAAAACAACTGAAAGTTTTGGTGTTAGTCATCAGTTGTTAGAAAACAACCGAAGATATGGTTTTAACTTTCAGATGTTGTAAACAACTGAAGACTTGGTGTTAGTCATCAGTAGTTTGAAACTACCGAAGACTTGGTTTTGGCTTCAGTTGTTTTGAAATGAAATAGCAGTTGTTTGAAACAATTGAAGAGTAAAATTACTCATCAATTGTTGTCGTCAATTCACAGATCTCAGTTGTTTCAATTGACCTTAACACTTACTTAACAGATTATCTGATTTTCAGATGTTTCATTGGTCATTAGTACTTATTTGTTAAAACAGACATCAGTAGTTTTAACTACATCAGTACTTTTCAACAAATAAAGTACTTCAGTACTTTTAAGTAATTTAGTCTTCAGTAGTTTGAAAACTACTGAAAATAAAATAACTTATTAGTACTTATTTTTGACAGCTGTATACTAATGCTCATCAGTACTTGTGAACTGAGATCATCAGTAGTTGTCAAATCATTCAAGATGTAGCATACCAAGCCTTAGCACAAGACTTTGGAAAGTTGCACTGTCTAAAGGCTTAGTAAATATATCTGCAAGCTCATCAGCACTAGGAGCAAACTTTGGATCAATCAGACCTTTTTCAAAACAATCCCTGATAAAATGATGTCTGATCTCAATATGTTTGGTCCTAGAATGCTGGACAGGATTCTTAACAATACAACGAGCTGAAGCACTGTCCATCAATAAAGGAGTCTTAGTCTCTGTAATGTCATAATCCAGTAATTGATTCTGAAGCCAGAGTACCTGAGATGTACAACTTGCAGCAGCAATGTATTCTGCTTCAGCAGTGGATGTAGCAACTGAAGTTGTTTCTTACTCTGCCAAGAAACTAAACAATTGCCTAGAAATTGGCATCACCAGAGGTTGATTTTCTGGTTAATTTACACCCTGCATAGTCACTATCAGAGAAAGCAACTAATTTGCCAGAGTGCCCAGTGGAATACCAAAGTCCTAGAGATTGAGTTCCTTGCAAATATCTAAAGATCCTTTTGACTGCAATCATATGGGATACTTTAGGTGTAGCCTGAAATCTAGCACAGACACAAGTTGCAAACATAATGTCTGGTCTAGAAGCTGTAAGGTAGATCAAGGAACCAATCATACATCTGTAAAGAGTTTCATCAACTGCTTTACCTTTCTGATCAGCATCCAGTTGTGTGGTGCTGCACATGGGAGTAGAACAGGGCTTACAGTTTTGTAAATCAAACTTTTTCAACAAATCCTTTGTATATTTTGACTGATGAATGAAAGTTCCCTCAGCCATTTGTTTGATTTGCAAACCCAAAAAGAACTGTAATTCTCCCATGGCACTCATTTCAAACTTTTGTTGCATCAACTTAGTAAAGGCATCACACAACTGTGGATCAGAGGATGCAAAAATAATATCATCTACATAAATTTGAACAAGGAGCTTATGCATGCCTACTTTCTTAATGAACAAAGTTTTATCTATGGAGCCTCTAGTGAAATTATTTTGAATAAGAAAGTTAGACAGTGTTTCATACCAGGCTCTGGGAGCTTGTTTTAACCCATAAAGAGCCTTATCAAGCTTATACACCCAATCTAGATGTTTATGATCTTCAAAACCTGGTGGTTTACACATATAAACTTCTTCTTTTATTTTACCATATAAGAATGCACTTTTCACATCCATTTGAAAAACTTTAAGATTATGGAAAGCAGCATAAGCTAAGAACATTCTGATTGCCTCCAGTCTGGCTACAAGGGCAAATGTTTCATCATAATCAATACCTTCTTCTTGTGAAAACCCCTGTACAACCAGTCTGGCCTTGTTCTTGACAATTTGACCCTTTTCATCAGTTTTATTCCTAAACACCCATTTAGTGCCTATTGCACACTTACCTTGGGGTAGAGGAACCAGTTCCCACACTTGCTGCTTTTGAAACTGAAGAAGCTCAAGTTGCATGGCTTCAACCCATCCATTGTCTCTTAATGCAATATGATAGTTCTTTGGCTCTTGCTGACTGATGAAGAGAGCATAAAAACAGAAATTGGACAATTGACTTCTAGTTGAAACACCAACATTGATGTCACCAATGATCTGAGACATGGGGTGATTCTTCAGTTCTTGGTACTCAATAAGATCTGTGCAAGTGTTTGTAGGTGATTCAGCAGCAACAGATGTTGATACAGACTCTTGAAACCTAGAATGAGATGGCAATTCAAATGAAGTAGAGGAATCAGAGATCTCATTAGCATTTTTTGTGGATGGAACTACTGAACCTACAGGAACATCAAGGTTAGTAGACTCAGGCAGGTGATCACTAAACCTTGCATTTGTATCACCAGATGAATGACTAGTTGCAGGAGATGATAGATTCACAAAATCTGCAACAGCTGGAGGCTGATAAGGAACATATTTCAGTATGTCCAAATCAAATAACTCCACAGGGTTTTGTGGGATTTTCTCCTTTGGAGATTCATTAAACTTTACATGCAAGGTTTCTTCAACTATCTTAGTTTTGCAATTAAAAACTCTGTATGCCTTGCAAGTAGATGAATACCTAACAAAGTACCCTGCATCCTCCTTTGATTCAAACTTCTGAAGTGGATCTGTTGTGTTAAGAATATAACAGGGACATCCAAATGCTCTAAAGAGGAAATTAGAGGGGCCAAATGATGTAACACTTCATAAGGAGTCTTCATCAATCTCTAATTTACTAACACTCTATTTTGCACATAGCAAGCTGTGTTGACAGCTTCAGCCCAAAAGGTTAGTGGCAAATCAAAATCAGCCAACATTGACCTTGCGACTTCAATAAGGGTCCTGTTCTTTCTCTCCACCACTCCATTTTGTTCAGGAGTTCTTGGAATGTTATACTGCCTCTTGATTCCCTTAGAGAAATAGAATTCATCAAGTGTGTGGTTTCTAAATCTGTACCATTATCACTCCTCACACACTTGACAGAAAGGGAGTACTGCTTTTTCACATACAACACAAAGTAGATGATGATTTGACCAGCCTCATCTTTTGAATGTAAGAAGAAGGTCCATACAAATCTGGAATAATCAACCACAATTACCAGACAATATTTTTTCTTTGCCATGCTCATCACTCTTACTGGACCAAAAAGATCCATATGCAGTAATTGCAAGCAGGCAGTGGACTTTGGTTCTTCTATTGGAGGAAATGATACTTTGTGTTGCTTTCCTTTTAAACAAGTAGAATAGTTGTCATCACATTTGAACTCCTTTAATGGCAGACCTCTCACTAAAATATGATGAATAAGCTGGTTCATGTTTTTAAGATTCACATAACCAAGCCTTCTGTGCCATAGTTCAGATTCCTGAGGAGAGGCCTTGGAGAACAGACATGGATGGCCTTTTAGATCAATTTTCTTTGATAAGTCTAAGGCATATACTCTTCCAATCCTGTTGGCCTTCAGGAGAGTATATTCATCCAATATCTTGTCAATCATTCTCAACATTGGAAGACAGAATCCAACAGTTCTGACTGGTGAAAAGTGCAACATGCCCTTTATCACACATTTGACTGACACTCAACAAGTTGTACTTGAGATTCTCCACATGGTTAACATCATCAAATCTTATCTCACCATTTGACACAAACCTTTGCCGATGATGTAACCCTTAGCATCATTACCAAAAGATACAAATCCCTTCTTTCCTTGAGAGTAGTCATGAAGAAGAGAACTGCTCCCTGTCATATGCATAGATCCTCCACTGTCCACATACCAGATGCTTCTATGGCATGCTGAAGAACCCTGCATTTGTCACAACAAACTAGTTAGCTTTTGAGACCCAAACCATTTTGGTTTTGGTCTGTTCTCATCAACATATTTTATACTACTGATTTGTCATGATTAACAGCTTTTGAAGGTGGAGATGGTGCTGAAAAGGATTCCTTTGATTTTGGCTTAGTTTCCTTTTCAGTGGTTTAGTCACAGGTACATCTATTTGGTTAACTCTCCCCAGCAGATGTTGAACCATCATAACAAGTTGTGTTTGATTGGTTGTTAAAGCCTTCAGTTCGGCAGACACATCAGTACTTGTTTTTGATTGGTTCCTATGACTCAACATGTCCTCCTTTTTGAAAGACATAAACTTAGTCTGGTGTTTTGATATTCCATGAGGAATATTTTCAGCTATTTTATGATAAACCCTTCCTTCTTTTTAGATTTTGTAAGAACTTTGGGTTATCAGATTGGATGATTGTGGCACAAACTTGGTTTCAATCATCTTTCATTTTAGTATTTTCTTTTAATGATTTCATCTTTGTTGAATTTTGAACCCTTTCTGTACCAACATTCATCAGTGAGATGATTGAATAGACCACATATTTCATGGCTTTTTCTTCATCTTCTGTTGTTCAACTGCTAAAGAAGATGAAACTACTGAAGGTGTGTACTTTAGTACTTTCCTCCTCTCAGTACTTATATTAGTACTGAAGGATTTGTAACAACTGAAGACTTGTTCTTCAGAGTTTTCTATCAGTACTTTGGATTTCCTGATAGACTCTTCAGCAGTTGTCAAATCATGTTTGTTTTCATTTGGTTTGAAATGTTCTTCAGGTGTTGTTACTTGCTCTTCAGTACTTTGAATACTTGTGAGACAACACCTGAATGCTCAGCTTTTCTTTGATCATGTGTTTATCACCAGTGAGACCATCAGCAGATTGATTAGCTGAGATACTATTACTGACTTCATCCTCTGATTTTGCATTATCACTTGAGGATGAGACACATGATGATGTGGTTTGGGAATTGCTTTCACCTTCAGATTTTACTTCTGTCTTGGGAGTAAAATCTGTAGGAGGTACAGTGTGATTATACCCAATCCTAAACTTCACATTTGAAGCTATTTGCTTACTGAGAAGCATTTCAAACCCCTTGCAGGATGTTACCCAGCGTTCACACTCTACTTGAGTAGCTGCAAGTGTTTCTTTGAGATTCTTATGATTCTCTAAAATGACCTCTACCTTTGCCTTTTCATCAGTGATTTGGCATTTTAATTTGTAAATCTCATCTTCTTTTTCTTTTAAAACATACTCAAACTCAGCTTTTCTTTTGGAAATCACTTTCTCTAGGTCAAGATTTGATTAATTAAAGCTACATTTGCTTCTCTAATTGAGACAAAAGCAGCTATGCATGACCCAAAACACAACTTGGCCTTAGCCTCAGAAGATACCTGTGGTACCTGTGATGATGATGCATTTGAGCATGAACCATCAGTACACTCCAGGGCCATAAGAGCAAGATTTCCAAAAGGATTTTCACCACCATGTTGACCAACACCAGAAAACACTTGTTTAGAATAACCAGAAAGATCATCTGGTAAGCTACTCCAGTCAACAATTCCAGGTGTGAAAAAGCTTTGATGTGATTGAGATTGAGATTCTTGATTTGATTGAGATGGTTGAGGCTCAGGTAAGGCATGTGGTTGTTGAGCTATAGGTACAGGAACCTGATTGGACCGAGGCATGTAAAAGAAGGGATAAGGATATGGCATTTGACCTTGAGGACAAAATATGCAGGAGATGATGAATTTATGAATAATGACCAGAACTGGTAGAGTGTTGCCCTTTGTTTAGTGAGCTTGACAGGATCAGTGATCACAAGTTTGATGTTTATCAGAATGTAAAGCAGCGGAATACCAAACGAATTAGACAAATTGTAGCAAGCAAACAATATATGTAAGCGTTAAGATCGCATACGGTTTAGGGAGAGATATGAATTTCTGATCTGAATTTCTGATAGGAATGTTTATATGATGGAAATTTTAAATCAAATCAATCAAACATTCCTTCAATCGCTCATTCACTCTATGATTACATGGGTTGTCACTCCTTATATAGATGCAACAGTCACTGCTGTTATCACGGAAAGTGACAACTGGCAGACCAATACAGAAATAACTATCTTAACAAACTACTGAAATGTTCACAACTACTGAGAACATATCAGCAAGTTAAGTACAAAATATAAAACTACTGAAACTACACACGACTGAAGACACTCTTCAGTGTTTACAAAACTACTGAACATAAAACATAAAACTACTGATATCACAACTACTGAAAAGTACTCTTCAGCATTGTGACAAACTACTGAGGCTTCAGTACTTGGTCTTCAGACTTTGACCTTCAGGCGTTTCATCACTGATGACTTGTAAACATCACTGATGTCTTCAGTCTTTGTCTTCAGACTTTGTACATCAGTTGTTGATCTTCAGCACTTGTGAACTCTTCAGCTGTTGTCTTCAGTACTTTGGTCTTTCAGCTTCAGCACTGTGTTTCTTCAGCTGTGTACTTCAGCACTTTGGTTCTTCAGCTGTTAAGGTCTTCACACTTTATCTTCAGTGTTTAAGTCTTTCAGCACTTGTCAACTATGATGAGGCTTTCAGTATTTGTTGTGATACGTGTGGGACTTAGAGGTTTTCTGATCTGGCTCATTGGTTTCTTTTTGGTCCAACAAACTCCCCTGAACCAATGCAGCCAAAACCCTAACTTATTTAACTCCCACTTTTGATGTCAAAAATGTGGTCTTTTTCCTTCTTGATCAGTAGAGAAGATACCCATGTACGCTCCGGCCTGGAAGAACCTCAATATTTTGTTTGGCAGATTAGAATGGGACTCTGTTTTGGGGAACTGGACAAGATTTGTTATCCCATTCATGAATTCACTTCCCCATATGAGTCTGTAGACTCACGGACATAGGCCTCAATGAGAACAATTTTGTTCCTCTTGAGAGAGTTCTTCAGCTCCTCCTTCGAAGAAGAACTCTGGACCAGGTACTTCTGATAATGTTTGACCAAAAGAACCAATGAGCCAAGATCAGAAAATCTCTAAGTCCCACACGGTATCACAACAACTGCTGAAAGCCTCATCAGTAGTTTGACAAGTGCTGAAGACTTCAACAGCTGAAAAAAGATCAAGTGCTGAAGACCTTAACCCTGAAGAAACAAAGTGCTGAAGTACAACAGCTGAAGAACACAAGTGCTGAAGATCAACAACTGATGTACAAAGTCTGAAGACAAAGACTGAAGACATCAGCTGATGATATCTACTGAAGTCATCAGCTGATGAAACGCCTGAAGGTCAAAGTCTGAAGACCAAGTACTGAAGCCTCAGTAGTTTGTCACAACTGCTGAAGAGTACTTCTTCAGTAGTTGTGATATCAGTAGTTTTATGTTTTATGTTTCAGTAGTTTTGTAAAACGACTGAAGAGCTTGTTCTTCAGTCGTTGTAGTTTCAGTAGTTTTATATTTTGTACTTAACTTGCTGATATGTTCTCAGTAGTTGTGAACATTTCAGTAGTTTGTTAAGATTTAGTTATTTCTGTATTGGATCTGCCAGTTGTCACTTTCCGTGATAACAGCAGTGACTGTTGCACTCTATATAAGGAGTGACAACCCATTGTAATCATTGAGCGATATGAGCAATTGAATGGAATGTTTGATTGATTTGATTAGAAATATTCTCCATCTATAACATTCCTAGAAATCAGAAATTCATATTCTCTCCCTATAACCGTATGCGATCTTAACGCTTACATATATTGTTTGCTTGCTACAATTTGTCTAATTCGTTTGTGTATTCCGCTGCTTTATATTCTGATAAACATCAAACTTGTGATCACTGATCCTGTCAAATGGTATCAGAGCAGGTTAATCATTGATCGATCTAATAATTGATCATTGAAACTGCTATTCAAGATCCAAGTTTGATTGAATTAGCTTTTGTTTTTGCAAGAAACGGTTATAGAGATTGAATTTTCTGTATTTCTGCTCATTCATCCTGAGATCTTATTCTTGGTTCTCATTGAGTTTGTTGTTTTGTCTAAAACTTTTTAAAACTTGAACTAAACTGTTTTTGAACTGAAAATGACCACTCCCTCCAATGATCCTCACAATACTGGTTCCTCAACCAAGCCTCCTATGCTGGTTAGGAATGAGTATAACATATGGCAAAGACGTATGCTCCATCACCTGTCTGTTAACAGCGCAGGGTGTTGGACATCAGTGGTACATGGTCCACACAAGCCTATGGTGAATAACCCGGAAACCAATCAAATGGTTCCGAAGAGGAGGGAGCAATACTCAGATGAGGATAAAAAGTTGCTTGAGATTGATGCAAAAGCCCATGGAATTCTGGCCATGGCTTTGCCCAATGAAATCTATTCTGGGCTAATGCATCATGAAACTGCCCATGACCTCTGGATTGCTTTGAAAGAACAATTTGGAGGAACTGATGAGGTCTTGGCAAATAATAGAGAAATTCTTGCCCAACAATATGAGACATTTTCTCATAGAAAGGGTGAGACACTGACTCAACAATATGAGCGTTTTCTTGTTTGATCTCTGAACTAAAAATGGTCAAACTTGAATACACCAATATTCAGATGAATAACAGATTTCTCAGATCACTGCCTGAGAGATGGGACACATATACTATTGTCCTACGCTCCAGTGCAAGTTTGGACAAACTATCTCTCACCCAACTCCATGGGAAATTGCTCACTTTTGAGAGAGAGATAGAACAGAAGAGAAAGCTGTCTTCATCTGGAAAGCTCACTGAAGACTTTATTCAAGGCAACACTGCCTTGGTGGGTCATGAGTCAGAATATGCTGCATCTGAATGCCAGTATGATGAGCATATTAATTTCTCTTCGAGCACTTCTAATTCTGCATTTGTAAGTGTTGATGGTCAGTTTACTGGAGGTAATAATGACAATTTATGTTTCATCATGGATGATCTCAAGGGGATTGCAGATGATGACTTAGAAGAGATGGATATTTTGAGCCAAATGGCCTTGATAAATATCAGATCTCAGAAGTTCTACAAAAGAACTGGAAGAAAATTCCCAGGACTCTCTGGCAAAACCAAAGTTGGTTTTGACAAGAGCAAGTTGAGGTGTCACAAATGCCAACGGCTTGGACACTTTGCAAGAGAGTGTAGATCAACTGGATCAAACTCTACTGCACCCTTGTGACTTTTCCTGGCAACAGTCAACAAAACAGAGGGCAACATCCTGTCACATCTAGTCATCATCCTCAACAACAATCTCCGGCATATTTTGTTTCTCAGGGTCAAATGCCTTATCAGTACCCTTGTTATTACATGCCACAGTCAAGTCAAGTTCAAGTTCCTATGACACCACAACCTCATGCATTACCAGAACCTCAGCCTTCCCTATCTCATCAACAACCTTCATCTCAACAACACAGCTTCTTCACCCCAGGAGTTGTTGACTGGAGCAGTTTACCAGATGACTTGTCTGGTCATGATCAACTGTTCTCAGGTGCTGGTCAACATGGTGGTGACAGTCCCTTTGGGAATCTAGCTCTTATGGCTTTGGAGTCTGCTGATACTTCATCTTCCAATGCCTCTACACCTCAGGTATCACAGGTATCCTCTGAGGCAAAAGCCAAATTATGTTCTGAACAATGCATAGCAGCATTTGCTTCCATTAGAGAAGCAAATGTAGCTTTAATTAATAAGAACATTGAGCTAGAACAAGTAATTTCCAAAAACAAAGCTGAGTTTGAGTTTGTGCTCAAAGATAAAAATGATGAGGTTTATAAACTGAATTGCAAAATAATTGATGATAAGGCTAGAGAAGATGTACTTCTAGAGAAGTACAAAGATCTCAAAGAAACCCTTGCAGTTACCCAGGTCGAGTGTGATAGATGGGTACAATCATGCAAAGGTTTTGAAATGCTTCTTAGTAAGCAATCTGCTTCAAATGTGAAGTTTGGAATTGGTTACAATCACACTGCTCCACCTACAGATTTTACCCCAAGAGCAGAGGTAGAATCTGATGGTGAGAGTGATAACCAATCCATCAAGTCATGTGATCTACCTTCTGATACAGCACATCAGAAGTAGCAGTCAGTATCAAGTCCTCTTTGAACCTATCAGCTGATGTTGATGGTCCAAATGCTGACATTCACATGATCAATAAGTTGATCAACTCAGGAGTCAATCCTGAAGGTCCTGAAAGGACTGGAGAGCAGGATTCAACTCCTGAAGTTCAAACTTCAACTGCTGTCAGTACTGAAGAGAAGAAAACTGGCAGTAGAAAGAGTTTGAAGACTACTAAAGATGCTGTCAAGAAAGCAACCAATGCTTCCAAAGCATTGAAGAACAAGTCTTCTGTTGCTTCATCTCTTAGTTGATGATCAACCTAAGATGAAGAAGAAACCATGTGAAGTATGTGGTTTGTTCAATCATCTTACAGATGATTGTTGGTACAAAAGAGGTTCCAAACTCAAACAAAAGGAAGAAATTAATGAGAAAATGGTAAAAATGAAAACTGAGTTTGAGACCACATTTGTATCAGCAACATCAAATCCTGTAACCCTTAAGTCCTTAAAGCAATCCAAAAAGGAAGGAGTTAAACAGGTGACAGCTGAGGGTGCTCAAAAGAAGAAGGTGCAACATAGGACCTTATCTAACTCCACTAGCAATGTGTCTGATGAGCTGAAAGCTTTATCACAAAATCAGACACAGCTGGTGATGATGGTACAACATCTGTTGGGTAGAGTTAACCAACTAGATTCTCCTATGTTGAAACCACAGAAAAGGAGGTCTAAGCCAAAGGACTCCTCTTCTGCACCATCTTCTTCCTCTCAGGCTGTTGTTACAAATAAACATGCTAGTTTACCATCTATTGATGAGACCAGGCCCAAAACCAAAAAGGTTTGGGTCTCTAAAACTAACTGATTGTTTATTATTGCAGGGTTCTTCAACATGCCAAAATAGCATCTGGTATGTAGACAGTGGGGGATCCATGCACATGACTGGGAACATCTCTCTTCTTCATGACTACTCTCAAGGAAAGAAGGGATTTGTCTCTTTTGGCAATGATGCTAGGGGTTACATCATCGGTAAGGGCTTTGTCTCCAATGGAGAAATCAAATTTGATGATGTTAATCATGTGGAAAATCTCAAGTACAACCTCTTGAGTGTCAGTCAAATGTGTGATAAAGGCCATGTTGCCCTTTTCACAAGTCAAAACTGTAGGATTCTGTCATCCAAAGTTTTGCCCTTGATTGACAAGGTGTTGGATGATCACACTCTCCTGAAAGCCAACAGGACAGGAAGAGTGTATGCCTTAGATCTCTCTAAGAAGATAGATCTCAAAGGTAATCCTTGCCTATTTTCCAAAGCCTCTTTTCAAGAATCTAAACTATGGCACAGGAGGCTTGGTCATGTTAATCTCAAAAACATGAATCAGCTTAGCCACAATAGTTTAGTCAGAGGCTTACCAATAAAGGAGTTCCACTGTGATGAAACTTGCACTGCTTGTTTAAAAGGAAAACAGCACAAGGTCTCATTTCCTCCTATTGAAGTGTCCAAGTCCACTGCCTGCTTGCAATTACTGCATATGGATCTATTTGGTCCTGTGAGAGTAATGAGCATGGCAAAGAAGAAATACTGTCTGGTAATTGTGGATGATTACTCCAGATTTGTATGGACTTTCTTTCTACATTCAAAGGATGAGGCTGCTCAGAAGATTATCCACTTTGTGCTGTACATTGAGAAGCAGTATTCCCTTCCAGTCAAGTGTATTAGGAGTGATAATGGAACTGAGTTCAGAAATCATACACTTGATGACTTCTATCTCTCAAAGGGAATCAAAAGGCAGTTCAGCATTCCAAGGACTCCGGAACAAAATGGAGTAGTGGAGAGAAAGAACAGGACCCTCATTGAAGCTGCAAGGTCCATGCTGGCTGACTCAGGTTTGCCATTGACCTTTTGGGCCGAAGCTGTCAACACAGCTTGTTATGTGCAAAATAGAGTTTTAGTAAATCAGAGGTTGATGAAGACTCCATATGAAGTTCTCCATCATTTGGCTCCACTGATTTCATTTTTCAAAGCATTTGGGTGTCCCTGTTTTATTCTCAACACAAAGGATCAACTCCACAAATTTGATCCTAAGGTGGATGCAGGATACTTTGTTGGTTATTCATCTACTTGCAAGCATACAGAGTCTTCAACTGCAGAACAAAGATGGTTGAAGAAACTCTACATGTTAAGTTTAATGAATCTCCAAAGGACAAGATTCCACAAAGTCCTGTGGAGTTATTTGATCTGGACATACTGCAATATGTTCCTTATCAAACTCCTGCTGTTGCTCCTGTCAACAGTTCACCACCTGGTGGTACTGCTGATGATGATGATGATTGCAGTACTCACCTCTTCAGGTTTAGTGATCAGCTGCCTGATTCAACTAGACCTGATGTTCCTGTAGCGCCAGTAGCACCATCCACAACAAATGCTGATGAGATTTCTTCGAATTCAACTTCCTTTGAATTACCATCCACTGATTGGTTTCAAGGAAATGATTCACCATCACCATCTGTTGCTGCTGAACCGGCTACAAACACTTGCACAGATCTCATTGTGTATCAAGATCTGAAGAATCACCCCATGTCTCAAATCATTGGTGATATCACTGCTGGAGTATCAACAAGAAGTCAATTGTCAAATTTCTGCTTCTATGCTCTCTTCATCAGTCAGCAAGAGCCAAAGATTATCACATTGCTTTAAAGGACAATGGATGGTTTGATGCCATGCAGCTTGAGCTTCTTCAGTTCAAGAAACAGCAAGTGTGGGAACTGGTTCCTCTACCTCCAGGTAAGTGTGCAATAGGCACTAAATGGGTGTTTAGGAACAAAACTGATGAAAATGGGCTTATTGTTAAGAACAAGGCCAGACTGGTTGTTCAGGGGTTTGCACAAGAAGAAGGTATTGATTATGATGAAACCTTTGCCCCTGTAGCCAGACTGGAAGCAATTCGATTGTTTTTAGCTTATGCTGCTTATCAAAAACTTAAAGTCTTTCAAATGGATGTCAAAAGTGCATTTTTGTATGGAAAAGTTAAAGAAGAGGTTTATGTATGTCAACCTCCAGGCTTTGAGGACAACAAACATCCTAATTGGGTGTATAAGCTTGATAAAGCTCTTTATGGGTTAAAACAAGCTCCCAGAGCCTGGTATGAGACATTATCAAACTTTCTTCTGGAAAACAATTTCACTAGAGGCTCCATAGACAAGACTTTATTTATTAAGAAAGCTGGGCAGCATAATCTACTTGTTCAAATTTATGTAGATGATATTATTTTTGCATCCTCTGATCCAAAGTTGTGTGATGCCTTTACAAAGTTGATGCAACAGAAGTTTGAAATGAGTGCCATGGGAGAATTACAGTTCTTTCTGGGGTTGCAAATCAAACAAAAGGCTGATGGAATTTTTATTCATCAATCCAATATACAAAAGATCTTTTGCAAAAGTTTGATTTACAAAACTGTAAGCCCTGTTCTACTCCCATGAGCAGCACCACACAACTGGACTCAGATCAGAAAGGTAAAGTGGTTGATGAAACACTTTACAGATGTATGATTGGGTCCTTGATGTATTTAACAGCTTCTAGACCAGATATTATGTTTGCTACATGTGTTTGTGCTAGATTTCAGGCTGCACCTAAAGAGTCTCATCTGATTGCAGTCAAGAGGATCTTTAGATATCTGCAAGGCACTCCATCTCTAGGTTTATGGTATTCTACCAACCATTCTGGTAAATTAGTTGCTTTTTCTGACAGTGACTATGCAGGGTGTAAGTTGACCAGGAAATCAACTTCTGGTGGATGCCAATTCCTAGGCAACTGCTTGATTTCTTGGCAGAGCAAGAAACAGACCTCAGTTGCTACATCCACTGCGGAAGCAGAGTACATTGCTGCTGCAAGCTGTACATCTCAGGTACTCTGGCTTCAAAACCAACTTTTGGATTATGGCATTACAGAGACTAAGACTCCATTGTTAATGGATAGTGCTTCAGCTCTTTGCATTGTCAAAAATCCAGTCCAGCACTCTAGGACCAAACATATAGAGATCAGACATCATTTTATAAGAGACTGTTTTGAAAAAGGTCTGATTGATCCTAAGTTTGTGCCCAGTGCTGATGAGCTTGCAGACATTTTTACTAAGCCTTTGGATAGTTCAACTTTCCAAAACCTGGTGTTAAGGCTTGGTATGCTGCAGCTAGAATAGGTGACAACTACTGATGATCTCAGTAATTCATATTGATGATCATGAGTGCCTGTCACATATAAGTACTGATGAGCTCTTTTAACCTCAGTACTTTTTATAACTACTGAAGGCTAAAAGTTCTCACAAGTACTGAAGTACTTCATCTGCTCTAAACTACTGAAGTAGTTACAACTACTGATGTAGTCATAACTACTGAAATCAGTAAAAACAGATAAGTACTGATGTCCTATGAAACAACTGAAATCAGCCATAAAGACTGATGAATGTGTTGAGGATAGTTTGAAACAGCTGAAAAGCTAAGAATTGACGAAAACAGCTGACGAGAACTTTCTCCTCAGTCGTTTGTACCACTGCTGTTTCATTTTAAACACTGAAGCAAAACCACGTCTTCAGTAGTTTTATAACTACTGATGACCAATACCAAGTCTTCAGTTGTTTACAACAGCTGATGACTAAAACCACTGTCTTCAGTAGTTTCATAACTACTGATGACAAACACCATGTCCTCAGTTGTTTCAATCACCTGAAGTCAAAACCACGGTCTTCAGTAGTTTTCTAAACTACTGATGCCTAACACCGCGACTTCAGCTGTTTCAACGTCTGAAAGGATAATACCATGTCAACGGTCGTTTAAACTGATGACTAACACCACATCCTTCAGTCATTTCCTCACCCGTACCCTATAATACCCTTAACCTGAGCTCTCCATACTTCATCTTCTTCAAACCTAACGTTCCTCTCCAACAAATTTCCATGGCGTCTTTGCAAATTAAACCGCGACACAACTGTGTTGCCTACCTCACAAAATCGCCGATCTGGACTAAGTTCGATACTGCTATCGATCTTATGGTCCAGTCCCAATACAACAAGGCATTCCTTCTGAACCCCGTTTTACATGCCGAATCCTTGAACCAATTTTGGATGAACGTTAATGTTACTACTGAGGAGAGCAACACACTATCCCTCCGGTCAGTCGTCAACAACAAAGAAGTAGTGATTACTCCTGCAACAATCCGTAAAATTCTTCAACTGAGTGATGCTACCTCTCCTGCTGGATATCCGAAGGGCACTATAGATCTCTCATTTGCTCGGCATGGATATCAAGGTGATCTCAGTGCCACCACCATCATGAAGAAACACTTTAATGACGCTGAGCGCCTGATCTTTCACATGGTCAATGTATGTTTGGCCCCTAAGACATCGTCTTGGGATCAAATGTCCACCAAATGGCAGCAGGTATGTATTCTATCCTTGAGCAACAACCACTGAACTTTTCCGAATTAATATTTTCAGAGCTCAAAGATATGGCTCAAAAATTAACTGCCAACCGTTGGATACTCTATCCACGGTTCATCATGGCCATTATAATAGACCAGCTTAATGCTGAGGGACTTGTTGGCTGGGAGTCCCTGCTACGGCTGTTTTGCCAGAAGTATACTCCCGGCACAACTCCGACCGGACACTCAAACTGGCTGCCAAGCTGCGAAAACCCACGCAGCTGGAACCCACAGCCACCACCTCCAAATCCAATGTCCCCACCAAACCCACCAAAAGAAACCCAAAAAGGCTACTCAGGGAATTGAGTCCCCTGAGGATGCTCCTGCACAACAAACGCAGGATATATCCACTAGTCCAAACCCCCTAGTGGATACAATGACTCCTCCAGCTACAGCCGCTCAGGCTTCCTCTCAACAGGAGCCTGCAGCAACCCAAGGGGCACCTACTTATCTGGGATCTTCCTCACTTGAGGAGATTGCCATTGAAGAGCACCATCCACCCCAGGTGCACACTGCTTCTACCCCTGTACCCCACACAACCGCCCCTCACAGCCCAACTTTAATAGTTGCACAAGTGCTGACTCAATTGCACTCCTCACCCCCTCCCCAGAAACCACTTCTTACTGGGATGCCTCTACAATTGAGGGGGAGGAACACAGTGTATTTGAGAACCCACAGCACAGGGGTTTACCAATTCTATCTCCTGGTGTAGAGAAGGAGATTAGAATATCTAGTGAGGCTGCCACCTCCTCTGACTCAGCACATGACCAGAGTGAGGCTGGTAACATTGCTAAGACCTCCCTAGAGGCAACAGCCGATGAAGGACACGTCCTGAGGCTGGAAGTCCCCAGTTCCAAGACAAGGGGCACATGCTACATCTGGTCTACACCCAGAGCATGTATATCCTGCTACAAGCAGGAGGTCAGGTGATTCAGCAATGCTGATGATGACCTGGGCTTCTTCTATGATGTTCTTGCCCAGAACACGATCCTAGAGGAGGAAGTCAGTAGACTGCAAAACCTACTTGACCAACTCTCTCAAGGAGTAAGACCATCTGCCACCACATCAACCCACAGATGGCACCTTCCTCTGAAGGTCTCCTAAACACACAACCACTCACAAATCTCACCACCTGCCTCTGTTTCTGGCACCATTCCTCAGGACAGAACCCCCCTGAGCACTGGCTGCTATCCTTCAAAATCCCCTATCTCTCATCACCCCACAGCTAACTGAATTGGTGATCAAAACTGTTGATGAAGACTTTCTTCTGTCTTACAACCCATGGTGGAGATGTTCTGAGCAAACAACTTTCTGCTACTCAATTCCTGCAACCAATGCACCCAAAAAGGGGGAGAGTTCAGCAGTGAAAGGTAAAAGAAAAGGAAGAGAAGGAGGAAGAAAAGAAGAGACAGTAGTGGAACTGAGGAGTTGGTTGAGGAGACTGAAAGAGAAGGAAAATGAGAAGAGGAGGCTACCATGGAGAAAGTGACTGAAAGTTCAAAGACTTTCATGTCACATACAAGAAAAAGAAGAAGGATGAAAAAGAGAAGCCTTGAGCTGATGGTGAAAGAGGCTGATGCCGAACACAGCAGATCAATGGATAACATCATTGATCAGTTGTTTAGGCAAGGCCATGACACTGAAAAACTTGATTCTGAGATCAGAAGACTAGAGATTGAAGAAATCCAATCAAGATGGTCAGTTATGATGTGTCAGAAAGAGAAAGGCTGGAGATCATGATCAGATTTATAGCAAAACATCTGGAAGATCATTGATCGAGATCAAAGCTTGGTCCAGGGACAGTATCTTGGCAATAACCACCAAATCTGTTCGTCTGACATATACAAAAGGTTATTTGTTGAAGTTTTAAATGAAGCTGGTGCTGGGAGCAGGACTGAACTAGCCAAACAGTCAAAAGCCAACTCACATCCAAAATGCTAGAACAGCCTGTCAACATTCCCACATCAAACTACCAAAACCACAACCCACAAAACCAATTCCCTCACCTCTAAACCACAGCCGATGATGCACCAAGAAGAAGAAGAGAAGGTGTTGAGGCTAGAAGAAGTAGAAGAAGAGGATGAAGATGATAGTCTGCCACTCTCTGCTGTTCTGAAGCTACCAAAGCCCCAGAGTCAATCCATGATCACACCCGACTCTCAAAGGGAAATGGTCAGAGTAAAGATAGAAGAAGAAGAACAGCAGAAACAGCACGATGAGCAACTGTTGAAGATGGTTGACAAGGAATTTCCTCAGTCATCATCTATCAAGCCATGAAAGGGCATGCTCAAAGGCTGTACACTCTCAGACACACCTTTCAGTATCAGAGGAGAGAGTGAGAGTATGGCCAGACCCCAGGGTGAGTTCTAGAATCCATAAAAGAACTATCCCACACAGATACAACGGCCAAGTACGAAAAACAATAGAATCTACCATCATGCTGGCCGTTGTAGTCTCACCTTGGGAAATCATTGATGAATTCAAGAAAGCTCACCAAGCAAAGAAGACACCTCAGCCTTACTAGAAAACAAGATGATTAAGAAGGGGTTGTTATACAAAAAGCTTGAAGACATCCAAAAGAATGAGCTCCAGTTACTCCTTGAAGGCAACCATCCGGATGAATTTGTATACAGGGAGGTAACTACGGTGGAGCTGAAAATGGCAGGACCATGAAGTACTTATCAGAGTACTATGGTCCAGTTCTTCTTCGAAGGAGGAGCTGAAGAACTCTCTCAAGAGGAACAAATTGTTCTCCTTGAGGCCTATGTTCGTGAGTCGTACAGACTCATTATGGGGAAGTGAATCTCATGGATGGGATAACAACTCTGTGTCCAGTTCCCCAAAACAGAGTTCCCATTCATACTCTGCCAAACAAATATTTGAGGTTCTTCCCAGGCCGGAGCGTACATGGTCATCATCTTCTCTACTGATCAAGAAGGAAAAAGACCAACATTTTTGCCATCAATAAGTGGGAGTTAAATAAGTTAGAGGTTTTGGCTGCATTGTTCAGGGGGAGTTTGTTGGACCAAAAAAACCAATGAGCCAAGATCAGAAAATCTCTAAGTCCCACACGGTATCACAACAACTGCTGAAAGCCTCATCAGTAGTTTGACAAGTGCTGAAGACTTCAACAGCTGAAGATCAAGTGCTGAAGACCTTAACAGCTGAAGAACCAAAGTGCTGAAGTACAACACTGACAAACACAAGTGCTGATAACAACTGATGTACAAAGTCTGAAGACAAGACTGAAGACATCAGCTGATGATATCTACTGAAGTCATCAGCTGATGAAACGCCTGAAGGTCAAAGTCTGAAGACCAAGTACTGAAGCTCAGTAGTTTGTCACAACTGCTGAAGAGTACTTCTTCAGTAGTTGTGATATCAGTAGTTTTATGTTTTATGTTTCAGTAGTTTTGTAAAACGACTGAAGAGCTTGTTCTTCAGTCGTTGTAGTTTCAGTAGTTTTATTTGTACTTAACTTGCTGATATGTTCTCAGTAGTTGTGACATTTCAGTAGTTTGTTAAGATTTAGTTATTTCTGTATTGGATCTGCCATTGTCACTTTCCCTGATAACAGCAGTGACTGTTGCACTCTAATAAGGAGTGAACCCATTGTAACACATTGAGCGATATGGCAATTGAATGGAATGTTGATTGATTTGATTAAAATATTCTCCATCTATAAAAATTCCTAGAAATCAGAAATTCATATCTCTCCCTATAACCGATGCTATCTTAACGCTACATATATTGTTTGCTTGCTACATTTGTCTCATTGTTTGTTTTTGTTTCCGCTGCTTTATATTCTGATAAACACAACCTTGCGATCACTGATCCTGTCGATAAGTACTTCATGGTCCTGCCATTTTCAGCTCCACCGTAGTTACCTCCCTGTATACAAATTCATCCGGATGGTGCCTTCAAGGAGTAACTGGAGCTCATTCTTTTGGATGTCTTCAAGCTTTTTGTATAACACCCCTTCTTAATCATCTTGTTTTCTAGTAAGCTTGAGGTGTCTTCTTTGCTTGGTGAGCTTTCTTGAATTCATCAATGATTTCCCAAGGTGAGACTACAACGGCCAGCATGATGGTAGATCTATTGTTTTTCGTACTTGGCCGTTGTATCTGTGTGGGATAGTTCTTTTATGGATTCTAGAACTCACCCTGGGGTCTGGCCATACTCTCACTCTCTCCCTCTGATACTGAAAGGTGTGTCTGAGAGTGTACAGCCTTTGAGCATGCCCTTTCATGGCTTGAATAGATGATGACTGAGGAAATTCCTTGTCAACCATCTTCAACAGTTGCTCATCGTGCTGTTTCTGCTGTTCTTCTTCTTCTATCTTTACTCTGACCATTCCCTTTGAGAGTCGGGTGTGATCATGGATTGACTCTGGGGCTTTGGTAGCTTCAGAACAGCAGAGAGTGGCAGACTATCATCTTCATCCTCTTCTTCTGCTTCTTCTTCATCCTCAGCACCCTTCTCCTTCTACGGGGTCATCACTGGATGATGGTTGGGTTGGTGAGGGATTGGTTTTGAAGAAGAGGATGTTTGGATTTTGGCTTAGAGGTTGGTTGGGAGATTTGAGGGATAGGATCTGTTTGAGTGGGGGAAGGGAAGGTTGATCTAGCATCCTTGTAGTTAATTTTGCTTTTGTAAGTTTAGCCATCTCTAACCTTTGCCAGCCCCAGCCTCATCAAGGGCTTCCACAATGATCCCTTTGTTGAATTGCTCAGACCAGATTCTGGTGGCTATAGCCAGAATGCTGTCCCTGGACCATGCGCGGATCTCCATTAATGATCTTCCCAGTATTTGGCAATAAAGCGGATCATTATTTCCAACCTCTCTTTTCTCAAGAGCATCGCCCTGCCCATCGGGTTGTATCTCTTGTACCTCTAACCTTCTGATCTCACTATCCAGTGTGGCTGTGTCAAACCCCTGCCTGAATAGTTGGTCAATTATTTATCCATGGAGCGGCTGTGTGTGGTGTCAGCTTCTTTGACCAGCTCCTCCAAGGATTTTTCTTCAGCAGTATGATCATCAGCACTTCTCTTTCTTTTGTACGTGAGCAGAGGTTGCTTTTCTTGTTTTCCTCTTCCTCAGATCTCTTCCTCTTTCTATCTTTCACTGCAGTACCCTCCCCCTTTTTGGTTGCATTGGAGGAAGGGTTTGGTACCGCAGAAAGAGTCTTGTGGACAGCAGCATCACCAGTGGCTGTAATGTTGAGGAAAGCCTCTCATCAAGGGCTTTGATCACTATATCAGTGATTATGGGGTGATGAGAGGGAGGGAATTTTGAAGGATAGCACCTATTTGCTCAGGAGGGTTCTGTTCCTGAGAAGTAGGCCTGAAGCAGAGGCGGGTGGTTGATTTTGGGGTGGCTCTGTGTTTGGGAAACCTTCAAGGAAGGTGCCATCTGTGGTGTATGATGGGTGGCAGATGGACTTGCATCCTGAGACATCTTGCCAGCAGCTCTTTGAGTCTGCTAACCTCATCCTCTAGAATGGTGTTTAGCAACGACATCGAAGAAGAAGCTCAGGTCATCATCAGTTGATACTGAATCACCTGACCTCCTGCTTAGAGCAGGATTTACATGCACTGGGTGTAGACCAGTTGGTGCATGTGCCCCTTGTGCTTGGTACTGGGGACTTCCAGCCTCAGGACAATGTCCATCATCAGCTGTTGCCTCTAGGGAGGTCTTAGCAATGTTACCAGCCTCACTCTGGTCATGTGCTGAGTCAGAGGAGGTGGCAGCCTCACTAGATATTCTAATCTCCTTCTCTACACCAGGAGATAGAATTGGTAAACCCCGTGCTGTGGGTTCTCAATGCACTGTGTTCCTCCCCCTCAATTGTAGAGGTATTCCCAGTAGAAGTGGTTTCTGGGGAGGGGGTGAGGAGTGCAATTGAGTCAGCACTTGAGCAACTATTAAAGTTGGGCTGTGAGGGGCGGTTTTGTGGGGTACAGGGGTAGAAGCAGTGTGCACCTGGGGTGGATGGTGCTCTTCAATGGCAATCTCCTCAAGTGAGGAAGATCCCAGATAAGTAGGTGCCCCTTGGGTTGCTGCAGGCTCCTGTTGAGAGGAAGCCTGAGCGGCTGTGGCTGGAGGAGTCATTGTATCCACTAGGGGGTTGGACTAGTGGATATATCCTGCGTTTGTTGTGCAGGAGCATCCTCAGGGGACTCAATTCCCTGAGTAGCCTTTTGGGTTTCTTTTTGGTGGTTTGGTGGGGACATTGGATTTGGAGGTGGTGGCTGTGGGTTCCAGCTGCGTGGGTTTTCGCAGCTTGGCAGCCAGTTTGAGTGTCCGGTCGGAGTTGTGCCGGGAGTATACTTCTGGCAAAACAGCCGTAGCAGGGACTCCCACGCCAACAAGTCCCTCAGCATTAAGCTGGTCTATTATAATGGCCATTATGAACCGTGGATAGAGTATCCAACGGTTGGCAGTTAATTTTTGAGCCATATCTTTGAGCTCTGAAAATATTAATTCTGAAAAGTTCAGTGGTTGTTGCTCAAGGATAGAATACAATACCTGCTGCCATTTGGTGGACATTTGATCCCAAGACGATGTCTTAGGGGCCAAACATACATTGACCATGTGAAAGATCAGGCGCTCAGCGTCATTGAAAGTGTTTCTTCATGATGGTGGTGGCACTGAGATCACCTTGATATCCATGCTGAGCAAATGATAGATCTATGGTGCCCTTCGGATATCCAGCAGGAGAGGTAGCATCACTCAGGTGAAGAATTTTCGGATTGTTGCAGGAGTAATCACTACTTCTTTGTTGTTGACGACTGACCGGAGGGATCGTGTGTTGCTCTCCTCAGTAGTAACTTAACGTTCATCCAAAATTGGTTCAAGGATTCGGCATGTAAAACGGGGTTCAGAAGGAATGCCTTGTTGTATGGGACTGAACCATAAGATCGATAGCATTATCGAACTTAGTCCAGATCGGCGATTTTGTGAGGTAGGCAACACAGTTGTGTCGCGGTTTAATTTGCAAAGACGCCATGGAAATTTGTTGGAGAGGAACGTTAGGTTTGAAGAAGATGAAGTATGGAGAGCTCAGGTTAAGGGTATATATAGGGTACGGGTGAGGAAACGACTGAAGGATGTGGTGTTAGTCATCAGTAGTTTTAAACGACCGTTGACATGGTATTATCCTTTCAGACGTTGAAACAGCTGAAGTCGCGGTGTTAGGCATCAGTAGTTTAGAAAACTACTGAAGACCGTGGTTTTGACTTCAGGTGATTGAAACAACTGAGGACATGGTGTTTGTCATCAGTAGTTATGAAACTACTGAAGACAGTGGTTTTGTCATCAGCTGTTGTAAACAACTGAAGACTTGGTATTGGTCATCAGTAGTTATAAAACTACTGAAGACGTGGTTTTGCTTCAGTTGTTTAAATGAAACAGCAGTGGTACAAACGACTGAAGGAAAGTTCTCTTCAGCTGTTTTCGTCAATTCTTAGCTTTTCAGCTGTTTCAAACTATCCTCAACACATTCATCAGTCTTTATGGCTGATTTCAGTTGTTTCATAGGACATCAGTACTTATCTGTTTTTACTGATTTCAGTAGTTATGACTACATCAGTAGTTGTAACTACTTCAGTAGTTTAGAGCAGATGAAGTACTTCAGTACTTGTGAGAACTTTTAGCCTTCAGTAGTTATAAAAAGTACTGAGGTTAAAAGAGCTCATCAGTACTTATATGTGACAGGCACTCATGATCATCATATGAATTACTGAGATCATCAGTAGTTGTCACCTATTCTAGCTGCAGCATACCAAGCCTTAACACCAGGTTTTGGAAAGTTGAACTATCCAAAGGCTTAGTAAAAATGTCTGCAAGCTCATCAGCACTGGGCACAAACTTAGGATCAATCAGACCTTTTTCAAAACAATCTCTTATAAAATGATGTCTGATCTCTATATGTTTGGTCCTAGAGTGCTGGACTGGATTTTTGACAATGCAAAGAGCTGAAGCACTATCCATTAACAATGGAGTCTTAGTCTCTGTAATGCCATAATCCAAAAGTTGGTTTTGAAGCCAGAGTACCTGAGATGTACAGCTTGCAGCAGCAATGTACTCTGCTTCCGCAGTGGATGTAGCAACTGAGGTCTGTTTCTTGCTCTGCCAAGAAATCAAGCAGTTGCCTAGGAATTGACATCCACCAGAAGTTGATTTCCTGGTCAACTTACACCCTGCATAGTCACTGTCAGAAAAAGCAACTAATTTACCAGAATGGTTGGTAGAATACCATAAACCTAGAGATGGAGTGCCTTGCAGATATCTAAAGATCCTCTTGACTGCAATCAGATGAGACTCTTTAGGTGCAGCCTGAAATCTAGCACAAACACATGTAGCAAACATAATATCTGGTCTAGAAGCTGTTAAATACATCAAGGACCCAATCATACATCTGTAAAGTGTTTCATCAACCACTTTACCTTTCTGATCTGAGTCCAGTTGTGTGGTGCTGCTCATGGGAGTAGAACAGGGCTTACAGTTTTGTAAATCAAACTTTTGCAAAAGATCTTTTGTATATTTGGATTGATGAAAAAATTCCATCAGCCTTTTGTTTGATTTGCAACCCCAGAAAGAACTGTAATTCTCCCATGGCACTCATTTCAAACTTCTGTTGCATCAACTTTGTAAAGGCATCACACAACTTTGGATCAGAGGATGCAAAAATATATCATCTACATAAATTTGAACAAGTAGATTATGCTGCCCAGCTTTCTTAATAAATAAAGTCTTGTCTATGGAGCCTCTAGTGAAATTGTTTTCCAGAAGAAAGTTTGATAATGTCTCATACCAGGCTCTGGGAGCTTGTTTTAACCCATAAAGAGCTTTATCAAGCTTATACACCCAATTAGGATGTTTGTTGTCCTCAAAGCCTGGAGGTTGACATACATAAACTTCTTCTTTAACTTTTCCATACAAAAATGCACTTTTGACATCCATTTGAAAGACTTTAAGTTTTTGATAAGCAGCATAAGCTAAAAACAATCGAATTGCTTCCAGTCTGGCTACAGGGGCAAAGGTTTCATCATAATCAATACCTTCTTCTTGTGCAAACCCCTGAACAACCAGTCTGGCCTTGTTCTTAACAATAAGCCCATTTTCATCAGTTTTGTTCCTAAACACCCATTTAGTGCCTATTGCACACTTACCTGGAGGTAGAGGAACCAGTTCCACACTTGCTGTTTCTTGAACTGAAGAAGCTCAAGCTGCATGGCATCAACCCATCCATTGTCCTTTAAAGCAATGTGATAATTCTTTGGCTCTTGCTGACTGATGAAGAGAGCATAGAAGCAGAAATTTGACAATTGACTTCTTGTTGATACTCCAGCAGTGATATCACCAATGATTTGAGACATGGGGTGATTCTTCAGATCTTGATACACAATGAGATCTGTGCAAGTGTTTGTAGCCGTTCAGCAGCAACAGATGGTGATGGTGAATCATTTCCTTGAAACCAATCAGTGGATGGTAATTCAAAGGAAGTTGAATTCGAAGAAATCTCATCAGCATTTGTTGTGGATGGTGCTACTGGGCTACAGGAACATCAGGTCTAGTTGAATCAGGCAGCTGATCACTAAACCTGAAGAGGTGAGTACTGCAATCATCATCATCATCAGCAGTACCACCAGGTGGTGAACTGTTGACAGGAGCAACAGCAGGAGTTTGATAAGGAACATATTGCAGTATGTCCAGATCAAATAACTCCACAGGACTTTGTGGAATCTTGTCCTTTGGAGATTCATTAAACTTAACATGTAGAGTTTCTTCAACCATCTTTGTTCTGCAGTTGAAGACTCTGTATGCTTTGCAAGTAGATGAATAACCAACAAAGTATCCTGCATCCACCTTAGGATCAAATTTGTGGAGTTGATCCTTTGTGTTGAGAATAAAACAGGGACACCCAAATGCTTTGAAAAATGAAATCAGTGGAGCCAAATGATGGAGAACTTCATATGGAGTCTTCATCAACCTCTGATTTACTAAAACTCTATTTTGCACATAACAAGCTGTGTTGACAGCTTCAGCCCAAAAGGTCAATGGCAAACCTGAGTCAGCCAGCATGGACCTTGCAGCTTCAATGAGGGTCCTGTTCTTTCTCTCCACTACTCCATTTTGTTCCGGAGTCCTTGGAATGCTGAACTGCCTTTTGATTCCCTTTGAGAGATAGAAGTCATCAAGTGTATGATTTCTGAACTCAGTTCCATTATCACTCCTAATACACTTGACTGGAAGGGAATACTGCTTCTCAATGTACAGCACAAAGTGGATAATCTTCTGAGCAGCCTCATCCTTTGAATGTAGAAAGAAAGTCCATACAAATCTGGAGTAATCATCCACAATTACCAGACAGTATTTCTTCTTTGCCATGCTCATTACTCTCACAGGACCAAATAGATCCATATGCAGTAATTGCAAGCAGGCAGTGGACTTGGACACTTCAATAGGAGGAAATGAGACCTTGTGCTGTTTTCCTTTTAAACAAGCAGTGCAAGTTTCATCACAGTGGAACTCCTTTATTGGTAAGCCTCTGACTAAACTATTGTGGCTAAGCTGATTCATGTTTTTGAGATTAACATGACCAAGCCTCCTGTGCCATAGTTTAGATTCTTGAAAAGAGGCTTTGGAAAATAGGCAAGGATTACCTTTGAGATCTATCTTCTTAGAGAGATCTAAGGCATACACTCTTCCTGTCCTGTTGGCTTTCAGGAGAGTGTGATCATCCAACACCTTGTCAATCAAGGGCAAAACTTTGGATGACAGAATCCTACAGTTTTGACTTGTGAAAAGGGCAACATGGCCTTTATCACACATTTGACTGACACTCAAGAGGTTGTACTTGAGATTTTCCACATGATTAACATCATCAAATTTGATTTCTCCATTGGAGACAAAGCCCTTACCGATGATGTAACCCCTAGCATCATTGCCAAAAGAGACAAATCCCTTCTTTCCTTGAGAGTAGTCATGAAGAAGAGAGTTCCCAGTCATGTGCATAGATCCCCCACTGTCTACATACCAGATGCTATTTTGGCATGTTGAAGAACCCTGCAATAATAAACAATCAGTTAGTTTTAGAGACCCAAACCTTTTTGGTTTTGGGCCTGGTCTCATCAATAGATGGTAAACTAGCATGTTTATTTGTAACAACAGCCTGAGAGGAAGAAGATGGTGCAGAAGAGGAGTCCTTTGGCTTAGACCTCCTTTTCTGTGGTTTCAACATAGGAGAATCTAGTTGGTTAACTCTACCCAACAGATGTTGTACCATCATCACCAGCTGTGTCTGATTTTGTGATAAAGCTTTCAGCTCATCAGACACATTGCTAGTGGAGTTAGATAAGGTCCTATGTTGCACCTTCTTCTTTGAGCACCCTCAGCTGTCACCTGTTTAACTCCTTCCTTTTTGGATTGCTTTAAGGACTTAAGGGTTACAGGATTTGATGTTGCTGATACAAATGTGGTCTCAAACTCAGTTTTCATTTTTACCATTTTCTCATTAATTTCTTCCTTTTGTTTGAGTTTGGAACCTCTTTTGTACCAACAATCATCTGTAAGATGATTGAACAAACCACATACTTCACATGGTTTCTTCTTCATCTTAGGTTGATCATCAACTAAAGATGGTGAAGCAACTGAAGACTTGTTCTTCAATGCTTTGGAAGCATTGGTTGCTTTCTTGACAGCATCTTTAGTAGTCTTCAAACTCTTTCTACTGCCAGTTTTTTCTCTTCAGTACTGACAGCAGTTGAAGTTTGAACTTCAGGAGTTGAATCCTGCTCTCCAGTCCTTTCAGGACCTTCAGGATTGACTCCTGAGTTGATCAACTTATTGATCATGTGAATGTCAGCATTTGGACCATCAACATCAGCTGATAGGTTCAAAGAGGACTTGATACTGACTGCTACTTCTGATTGTGCTGTATCAGAAGGTAGATCACATGACTTGATGGATTGGTTATCACTCTCACCATCAGATTCTACCTCTGCTCTTGGGGTAAAATCTGTAGGTGGAGCAGTGTGATTGTAACCAATTCCAAACTTCACATTTGAAGCAGATTGCTTACTAAGAAGCATTTCAAAACCTTTGCATGATTGTACCCATCTATCACACTCGACCTGGGTAACTGCAAGGGTTTCTTTGAGATCTTTGTACTTCTCTAGAAGTACATCTTCTCTAGCCTTATCATCAATTATTTTGCAATTCAGTTTATAAATCTCATCATTTTTATCTTTGAGCACAAACTCAAACTCAGCTTTGTTTTTGGAAATTACTTGTTCTAGCTCAATGTTCTTATTAATTAAAGCTACATTTGCTTCTCTAATGGAAGCAAATGCTGCTATGCATTGTTCAGAACATAATTTGGCTTTTGCCTCAGAGGATACCTGTGATACCTGTGGTGTAGAGGCATTGGAAGATGAAGTATCAGCAGACTCCAAAGCCATAAGAGCTAGATTCCCAAAGGGACTGTCACCACCATGTTGACCAGCACCTGAGAACAGTTGATCATGACCAGACAAGTCATCTGGTAAACTGCTCCAGTCAACAACTCCTGGGGTGAAGAAGCTGTGTTGTTGAGATGAAGGTTGTTGATGAGATGGGGAAGGCTGAGGTTCTGGTAATGCATGAGGTTGTGGTGTCATAGGAACTTGAACTTGACTTGACTGTGGCATGTAATAACAAGGGTACTGATAAGGCATTTGACCCTGAGGAACAAAATATGCCGGAGATTGTTGTTGAGGATGAACTAGATGTGACAGGATGTTGCCCTCTGTTTTGTTGACTGTTGCCAGGAAAAGTCACAAAGGGCAGTAGAGTTTGATCCAGTTGATCTACACTCTCTTGCAAAGTGTCCAAGCCGTTGGCATTTGTGACACCTCAACTTGCTCTTGTCAAAACCAACTTTGGTTTTGCCAGAGAGTCCTGGGAATTTTCTTCCAGTTCTTTTGTAGAACTTCTGAGATCTGATATTTATCAAGGCCATTTGGCTCAAAATACCATCTCTTCTAAGTCATCATCAGCAATCCCCTTGAGATCATCCATATGAAACATAAATTGTCATTATTACATCCAGTGAACTGACCATCAACACTTACAAATGCAGAATTAGAAGTGCTCGAAGAGAAATTAATATGCTCATCATACTGGCATTCAGATGCAGCATATTCTGACTCATGACCCACCAAGGCAGTGTTGCCTTGAATAAAGTCTTCAGTGAGCTTTCCAGATGAAGACAGCTTTCTCTTCTGTTCTATCTCTCTCTCAAAAGTGAGCAATTTCCCATGGAGTTGGGTGAGAGATAGTTTGTCCAAACTTGCACTGGAGCGTAGGACAATAGTATATGTGTCCCATCTCTCAGGCAGTGATCTGAGAAATCTGTTATTCATCTGAATATTGGTGTATTCAAGTTTGACCATTTTTAGTTCAGAGATCAAACAAGAAAACCGCTCATATTGTTGAGTCAGTGTCTCACCCTTTCTATGAGAGAATGTCTCATATTGTTGGGCAAGAATTTCTCTATTATTTGCCAACCTCATCTGTTCCTCCAAATTGTTCTTTCAAAGCAATCCAGAGGTCATGGGCAGTTTCATGATGCATTAGCCCAGTAGATTTCATTGGGCAAAGCCATGGCCAGAATTCCATGGGCTTTTGCATCAATCTCAAGCAACTTTTTATCCTCATCTGAGTATTGCTCCCTCCTCTTCGGAACCATTTGATTGGTTTCCGGGTTATTCACCATAGGCTTGTGTGGACCATGTACCACTGATGTCCAACACCCTGCGCTGTTAACAGACAGGTGATGGAGCATACGTCTTTGCCATATGTTATACTCATTCCTAACCAGCATAGGAGGCTTGGTTGAGGAACCAGTATTGTGAGGATCATTGGAGGGAGTGGTCATTTTCAGTTCAAAAACATTTAGTTCAAGTTTTAAAAAGTTTTTAGACAAACCACAACAAACTCAATGAGAACCAAGAAAAGATCTCAGGATGAATGAGCAGAAATACAGAAAATTCAATCTCTATAACCGTTTCTTGCAAAAACAAAAGCTAATTCAATCAAACTTGGATCTTGAATAGCAGTTTCAATGATCAATTATTAGATCGATCAATGATTAACCTGCTCTGATACCATTTGACAGGATCAGTGATCACAAGTTTGATGTTTATCAGAATGTAAAGCAGCGGAATACACAAACGAATTAGACAAATTGTAGCAAGCAAACAATATATGTAAGCGTTAAGATCGCATACGTTATAGGGAGAGAATATGAATTTCTGATTTCTAGGAATGTTTATAGATGAGAATATTTCTAATCAAATCAATCAAACATTCCATTCAATTGCTCATATCACTCATGATTACAATGGGTTGTCACTCCTTATATAGAGTGCAACAGTCACTGCTGTTATCACGGAAAGTGACAACTGGCAGATCCAATACAGAAATAACTAAATCTTAACAAACTACTGAAATGTTCACAACTACTGAGAACATATCAGCAAGTTAAGTACAAAATATAAAACTACTGAAACTACAACGACTGAAGAACAAGCTCTTCAGTCGTTTTACAAAACTACTGAAACATAAAACATAAAACTACTGATATCACAACTACTGAAGAAGTACTCTTCAGCAGTTGTGACAAACTACTGAGGCTTCAGTACTTGGTCTTCAGACTTTGACCTTCAGGCGTTTCATCAGCTGATGACTTCAGTAGATATCATCAGCTGATGTCTTCAGTCTTTGTCTTCAGACTTTGTACATCAGTTGTTGATCTTCAGCACTTGTGAACTCTTCAGCTGTTGTGCTTCAGTACTTTGGTCTTTCAGCTTCAGCACTTGTGTTCTTCAGCTGTTGTACTTCAGCACTTTGGTTCTTCAGCTGTTAAGGTCTTCAGCACTTGATCTTCAGCTGTTGAAGTCTTCAGCACTTGTCAAACTACTGATGAGGCTTTCAGCAGTTGTTGTGATAACGTGTGGGACTTAGAGGTTTTCTGATCTTGGCTCATTGGTTCTTTTGGTCCAACAGAGCTATTGCATGGAAAGGTCACAAAGGGTGCAGAAGAGTTAGATCCAGATGATCTACACTCTCTTGCAAATGTCCAAGTCTATGGCACTTGTGAACCTCAACTTGCTCTTGTCAAAACACCTTTGGTTTTCTCCAGAGAGACCAGGAAATTTCCTATCTGTCCTTTTGTAAACTTTTGAGATCTGATATTGATTATTCCATTTGGCTCAAAATATTCCATCTCTTCCAGATCTCATCAACCATTCCTTTCAAATCATCCATCAAAAAGCACAAATTATCACACTACAACCCTTGAATTACTATCACACCAACAAACAGGCCTCCACTGTTGAAGAGAATCTATAGGCTCATCATAAGAACTTTCTGATGCAACTATCGACTCATGCCGACCCAAGCAGTATTCCTCTGGTACAAAATCATCAGTGAGCTTCCTAGATGAAGCCGTTTCCTTTTCTGTTCTATCTCTCTTTCAAATGTTAACATTTCCCATGAAGTTTTGTGAGAGATAGATTGTCCGATGTTTCACTGGGCGTAGGACAATAGTAAGTGTCCCCATCTCTTAGGCAGGGATCTGAGGAATCTGTTGTTTCATCTGACTGTTTGTATATTCATGTTTAACCATTTTCAACTCAGATATCAAACATGAAAATCGCTCAAACTGTTGAATCATGACTCACCCTTTCTATGAGAGAATGTCTCATATTATTGGGCAAGATTTCTCTATTGTTTGCCAGACCTCATCAGTTCCTTCAATTGTTCTTTCAGAGCAACCCAAGTCATGAGCATTTCATGATGCATAAGTCCAGAATAGATTTCATTAGACAGTGCCATGGCCAGAATTCCATGGGCTTTAACATCATTTTCAAACAGTTTTAGATCTTCATTGAGTATTGCTCTTTCTTCTTTAGAACCATCTCATTGTTTCCGGATTACTCACCATAGGCTTATATGGTCCATGAACCATAGATTTCAACAACCCGAACTGTTGACAGACAGGTGATGGAGCATTCAGCGTTGCCATATGTTATACTCACTCCTAACAAGCATCAGAGGCTTTGTTGAGGAGCCAGTATTGTGAGGATCATTGATTGATGTAGCCATTTTCACCAATTCAAACAGGTTCAATAAGATTTTAATAGATTAGCTCAAAAACTCAACAACACAGTTTTAAACGAGACGAATCTCAAATTAATTCACCGGAAGCAATAGAAAATCAAACTCTATAACTAATTCTTGCAAATTTGCTAATTCGATCAAACTTAGATATCAAAAGAGTAGTTTCAATGATCAATTGTTAAATCGATCAATGATTAACCTGCTCTGATACCATTTGAAAGGATCGGGATCTAGTTTGATCAATTAGATTAAGATTTGCAGCGGAATAGCACAAAAATTAGACGAAATTTAAGCAAGAATAATATGAATATTCAATCAAACAGTGACGGTTATAGAGAGAAAAAGTTTTCTGCAAAGAGAATGTTTTCATTCACACACATGCTTCGGTTACAAGGAAATTAGGTCAACATTCCTTTTATAAAGGAATGTGACATCAGCTGACGTCACTTGATAGTGACAGCTAACTGATTTATACAAACAACTGAAAGTAAACTAAACTACTGAAGATGTCCATAACAACTGAGGAAACCTTCACAAAAAGCTAAGTACAAGCTACCATTACAACTACTGAAGTTATAACATCTGAAGTGTAAGAACTTCAGATGTTTTACATAATATAAAACTACTGATTACAAACTACTAAAAAGTAAATCATCACAACTACTGAAGAGAACTACTTCAGCTCTTGTGACAACTTTTGAGAACTTGGTCTTCAGACTTTGTCTTCAGACTATGTCTTCAGCTTTTGTCTTCAGACTTTGTCTTCAGCTGTTGTCTTCAGACTTTGTCTTCATACTTTGTCTTCAGACTTTGTAGACCACTTCAGTTGTTTTGATGTCTGTGGGACTTAAAGTTTTTTTTTGATCTGGCTCATTGGTTCTTTTGGTCCAACAATGATGTATGCTATGTATGTATGATGTTGCCTTGTATGATGTGGATGACCGTGTATGTTATGTTCCTTGTTATGATGTATGCTTATCTTTCCTGTGGCTTTACGTGTTATGTTAATGAACGAAGTGAAAGTATTATGTAACGTAAAATGAAAGATAATGAGAAGAGAAAAATGATGAATTCATGCATTAATGAATGATGAAAGTAATGAAAGTCTTGCAAGCACTGTATGTCAGGCACAACATTAAAAGGTGTTAGCCCAACGGTGTGCGGGTTCGCTACCCCGGGAGGATGCATGTCGGGGTCTTTCTTTGTGATTGACCATTTGTATGGAACGATTGTTGCTTGCCTTAGGTATTGTGACCAGAGGTGCTGGGCACCATGAATGAAGGTCTATTATAGGCTTAAGTCCAGTACTATGAGCATGAAGGGCATAGCATATGACAATGGTACACCTGAACTTTACCTTAGGTACTGTGGCCAGAGGTGCGGTGCATCGTGAATGAAGGTATATCATAGGCTTAGGCCCAGTATCATGAGCATGAAGGGTAAAGTTCATGGTGATGACGAAAGGAAAAGATGTAATGATGAACGAACGAATGAAAGTAAGAATGAATGAATGAACGGAAGTTAACGAATGATGAAGATAATATGATATTATCCATGTGTACGTATGATGTATGATCGCATGAATGTAATGAACAGTTTAAACGAAAGAAAGGTATATTTTATTATTATAAAACTAGGATTCAATCAGCAACGCTGACTTTTATGTGTTTCCTAACGGTTTAAATGAAAGAAAGGTATATTTTATTATTATAAAACTAGAACTCACTCAGCAACGCTGACTTTTATGTGTTTCCTGTTGGTAGGTAATGCTTGCTGAGGATGGCATGGGGCGTCTACTCGGCATTTGGATGACATTCTTTTGTTAATGTTTTTGAATTATAATGCGAACGAATGATGTCTTGAAATGAACACTTGTATTAACTTGCAAAAGCATTTGTAATGATATGAAAAGTTATTTTTATGTTTCCGCTGCAATGTTTTATAAATGATTAATTGTAAGTTATATGTCTATGTGTAATGATTCACCAGCTGTAAGCGTCTCGGGAACAGGGCCTTACAGAATCCTTAATTATGCGCTCGTAAGATATGGAAGTAAATGAAAATTTAACGTTCATTGAACTTCCGGTTCAAATAAAGATCGTCAATTTGACTGGGTAGTGAGATTGAGATTCTCACTTAGGATCGAATATAATGATTGTGTTAATGATTGAATGGCAGAATCATACAATCAAGAAACATTCAATGCAGAATAAATACTCATAAATGCTTTTTGTGTTGATAAAGGTGATTGATTACAGGAAATGCTAGGGTTTGAGCCTAAAGTAGTAATAATACACCTAGAGAGTAAATGACAAAATATATTCTAATTGTTTATCAACTGTCACCTCATGTACGAGGTTTTCTATTCTATTTATAGGCAGACAAGATGCCTTTTTACAAAATGACTAAACTACCCCTGACCTATACATCAGAACTAGTCTAAGTCTTGATCCGCATTCCTGTTGGTTCATCCGCATTGAGAAATGCGGATGAGTTGGACTTCATCAGCATTTCTTCTGATGCTGTTGCATTAGTACTTTGTTCATCCGCATTTGTTAATGCAGAAGAACAAATACTTGGCGCATTTGTATGACTTGTCCGTATTTATAAATGCGAAAGAATCAGCCTTGTCTGCATATTCTTTTAAGCTATCCGCATTTGTTAATGCGGAGGAACAAACACTTGTCAGCATTTATTTTATGACTTCCGCATATACAAATGCGGTTAGCAACACTTGGTTCTTCAATCAGCAGACTCCTCATCCGCATTAATTCCTGGACTTGTGGGAATCTCAGCAGAATAACCATCAACTCACCAATTGAATTGGCATGTATGATCCTTTCAAGGCACAACAATACTCCCCCTAAGGGTGGTGATTAAGGTTGTGATGATTCTGCTAGGTTGTGATGATTCTGCTAGGTCTTGTGGAGGCATCAAAAATGCTGCTTTAGTTGGATCCAAAATAGCCTTTATCATGTTGACAAAGTCTGTTGCAATTGACATCCTTTCCCTGCTCAGCACATGGATCTTCATCTTGCTCTTGTTGTAGATGGCTTCTAGTGGTAATTTCTTGAGGGAAATAGGTTCCCAGATAGATACTGTAGACAACCCATCTCTGTGAATTAATAAGTTTCCATCCATATCAACCTCTAACTTAACAGTATTCCCAAGCAGCAAAGGGGTCCTTTTCTTCTTTCTTTTATCTCTCTTGGCAATGATACGATCATATGCCATTTTCAACAGCTTGATACATTTTAGGAAGAAGTGCATATCTTGTTCTCCTAGTTTGTTGCTGATTTCTCTAGAATGTCTGTTATATATGTAATGGATGTATGATTCATCAAGCAGTCTTGCCTCATATCCACTAAATAATCTTATTTCAACACCTTCCTTTCCTCCCCATTTTCTTTCAATGACCATCTCATAAATTTTCTCATCATAATACACATTTGAGATAGGTAAGGAGGAATGGTACTAAACACCAATTTTGTCTTCAAGACTCTGTTGGTTTCACTTTTAGCTCGGGAAACACAAGTTCCTCAGCTTGTTTTGTCTGCTTCTTCTTAAGGAGATTGATAAAAAACATATCTTTCCTCATGCATATGGCTTTCAATGATTTGAAGTTATCAGTTCATTTGAACATTTTGAGTATGTTTTCAAATTCATAACCTCTGAATATAGCTGAGTGATTGATAAGTTCTAATTGAGCTAGTTCTTTTAAGACATGGATCTCCAAGGCATTTACTAGAGCTGAGTACGCTGTAAAGAATTGGACCAGCCCGAAGATCCTTATAACCATAAACATGTTCCAGTACTATCATACTTCCAAGGAATGATTTTCTGATCTATTTTGCCTTTTAGAGTAGACACACCTCTAATCATTTTTGCAGTGGTTAATCCTTCTTGAAGTTTCAGTTGGGAGGGTTCAGCAAACCACTCAGGGTATTTATGAAGCACAGGTGCCAGATAGTCTTGATCTTGATGGGTTAGCTTCATGTCTTGTGCTGACACTCTAGATCTTGGCTTTTTGTTAAGGATTTCTTCTTCTATCTTTTTGAGCCTATCTTTCTTTTCCTTAATCAGCTTGAGAGTGGCAACTCTTAGTGAATTTGTTTTCATACCCTAGTTTTCTTCTTGTGAAGCCTTGACTTGAAAGATAATCCTTCATTTCCTTACCAGACATGCTATAAGGACCCAGATATAGGGGTTGAGGAGTTGATGTTGATTTCTTCAAGGCTGATAGTTTGGGCATAGGAGCCTTTGAGAAAGAGTTCTCTTATACTTAGTTTCAAAGGTGGGGTCCAACAGTTTTTTTACTTTCTCCTCTTCTGCTTTCATTCCCTCATATGTCATGCTAAAAACTTCATCAACATCATATCCATAGTTAATTAAGAACATGGCTTTCACCATGAAGTCATATGTTTTAGCCTTTTCAACCATTTCATGCATATAATTCTCTTCTTATACAGGACTATCAGCTGCTACAGGCTCATCAGCCACATATCCTCCTTCAATCTCTCCTTCTTCAAGGTCAATAAAGACAACTTGTTTCTTCAACCAAGCCTCAACTTTCTCACGCTCTTCCAAGAATTTTGCTATTGTAGCAAGACTTCTAGGATCATCTTGTTTGGTTTTCTTTACTGGTTCTTATTCTTTCATTTGTCTCCTTCCCCTTAGCTTTCTCAGATAGATACTTCCTCCTTCTGGTGTAAGTTTGTATTGGAGGACCAGATGAGGATTCAGGCTTTTCAACTTCCTCAAGCAATTTTTCAGCCTCTATTTGTTCTTGATCATAAGCAGCAACATCTTTTTCCTCCTTTTCACTTTCTTCTTCACATAACTTTCTGATTTTTTTCATTTTGCTCATTAGTCAAAGAAATAGTAGAAACTCTTTGCATACTCAACTCCTTCTCCAGAGGGACAGGAGATTGAGGAATGACCACTATGGGTTCAGTACCTGTCCTCTGGTTACCTATAAAATCCCAAAAAAAATCATCAATAATGAATTCTTCAGATGTAAAACTGTCCAAGGCATTGATCATATCTTTGAATTCAACCTCTTTTGCATGCATGATGGCTGATTCCTCTGAATATTCCACTATTTCCAATCCAGATTCATCTTGTTCTTCCTTGCTTGGTTCTGCTGCTTGTTCTGAGAATCTCATTTTTTACCAGGAGGAGTGTCATCACTACTCTCCTCTGAAGTGCTTTCAGATTTAGTTTCTTGCTCATCTACTTGCTTGACTACTGATTCAGCTTCCCTCTTGATTTCAACAAGCATCTCAAGTTCAGCTACTCTCTTGTTCAGAAGTTCATTTTGTTTCTACAAGTTAATGATAATCTCATCTTGCTCTTCAACTAGTTCTTCTTGTTATTCCATGGCTATTGTTTGAATGGATAAAGTGTCCAAGTGACCACTTATCTCATCCCTTGCTTGTTGAAGAACAATAGTTAAGTTGTTAATCTCCTTATCTTTCTCTTTCTTTTCAGCCTTATACTTTTCTTTTAACTCTTTCAATTCAATCTCCTTTTCATCAAGTTCAAGAAGTCTATCTTGAATGATGCTTGCTCTTCTGTTGAGTACTCTTTCCAACTTTCCAACCTTTTGCATGAGCTCAAAAATCAATTCATCTGGTTTGTGCATACCCGATTCAGCAACGCTCTCTGACGAAGCATCCTCAGAAGTGGTTTTCTTCACAGATATTTGAGCAGGTTGATCGTCCTCATCCAAAGATCATTTGGATCCTTTAGATGAGCTGGTGGAATCTCCAAACTCAGTTGGATCAACACTAGTAGGGAATGTTTGAGGTGGTGATTTAGAAGAGTGGTGAGGTGATGATTTTCGAGAGTGATGAGGTGGTGATTTTGGAGAGTGATGAGGTGGAGATGTGATTGGTTGAGCTATTGGTGATCAGATAGGTGATTTATGACTTGAAGTGGTTGGTGTTTTATGGGGAGATAGTAATGGTGATGGTATAAAGGGAGATGCAATATCATGATCATGAGGAGTAGTGTGAAGATCACCCCCTAACTCCTCCTGGGGTGACATTAGCCTGGATCCTTCAAGTACAAGATCAGGAAATGGTTCATTAATCAGACACTAGAGAAATCTTGGATACATTAAGAACATATGCCTTCTTCCTTCTTGTATGTTAGAGGTTAGACCATTGAATACATAAGCGGACATGTTGAAAGGTCTGTTTGTGCATAAGGCACATATGACAGAGGAAGTGATCACATGTATATAATTCCAACCTGTCTTCCTCTTAGATAAGCAATGTTGAAAGAGGTGAATTAGAAACCTCTATTACAAATCTACCAACCCCTTTACAATTTGCTTTCCCTCATAGCCACCTTCATATCCAGTTTCTACAAAGAAACTGGTGATTTCTTCATCTTCCAACTCAATAGGAGGATTGGCATCATCACCAAACTGTAGACACTGTCTCACAGTTTGTTCCGTGATGGTCAAAGAGAGATCATCAGTAATTCTTCCCACTAGAGTCCTTTCACCCTCCACATCAGTCCCTTTTGCAGTACTCTAGAATGATATGATATGTCTTTCATAGATGATGGGTCTGACTGTAATAGCATGAGCTATTCTGGTAGTAGATATGAATCTGATCATGTCTCTCAGTCCTTCAGCTTCAGGTACATCAGGGTCCAAATGACTGCTGACGTTATGGAGCTTGCTCCATGTAAGATTTGCCATTTAATATGCATTTAAGACATGAGTTAGATTTGATGAGAAAGTATATGCACCATTCATCAGTTTAACTGTTAATGGTCAAAAATGAATGTTGGATGTTACGGTTTCATTATTGTCACGTCAAATGGTGATTTTGTGATGAACAACCACAGTTTCTCTGTTTTTCATGTTTAAGTAGATGCATTATTAACATAATCAACCATTTATTAGTTTTTATTTCATGAACTTGTTCCACATTTTCAGTTTTCATCAGGCTATGTTCTTATGATGAACACAACTATGAAGTTTTTCATGATGAGTAGAATTCCTTTTAGTTTGCATGTTCATTGATGTAGAAAATGTATAACTTTTCTTTGAATAAATCTTATTTTGGGTGTTCTTCATTAACCCAGGGTTCTAAGTTCAATTTTAGTTCAAAAGTCCGAAATCTAGGTCACGAAATATTTTGGGAATTTCACCTTTCTTTCGATAGTATTGTTGCTTAGAATCGAAGATGAGAACAGATTTATGAGAAGACACTAAATTCTCTGGTTGTTGTTGTTGTTGATGATGATGATGATCAATGAGGGTGTAGAGTGATTTTTTGCTCATCTCACTATGGAATCTCTCAAATTTGAAAAGTATTAAATAACCCTTTGAAGTTCCTTTAAATAGTCAATTAATGGCTTTTACAAGATTTTACAAATTCCAAACCTAATGCGGTCAGATTTGTAAATGACACTGTAGCAAATGCGGAAGAGGAAATTTAAAGTATTTTGGTTATCCGCATTTGTTTACTATGGCAAATGCGGAAGTGGAAATTTAAAGTACTTTGACTATCCGCATTTGTTTACTGTTGCAAATGCAGAAGTGGAAATTTTAAGTACTTTGATTATCTGCATTTGTTTACTGTTGCAAATACGGAAGAACAAAGTTCGTCAGCATATTTGTGCTGTAGCAAATGCGGAATTGAGATACTTAGGATTTTTTTACATCTCACATTCCTTCACTGTAGTAAATGCTGATGAACAAAGTTGGCCAGCATTTGTGTACTTTAGCAAATGCTGTTGATCATACTTGTTTCAGCATTTGTTTACTGTAGCAAATGCGTGTGATCAAAATGGTTTTAACATTTGTTTACAGTTGCAAATGCGGCAGAGTAAATTTTCCACATTTACATGATCATCCTCCTTTGTGACAGAAGAGATTGAGCACTTGTTTATTCATTTTGAATTACATAAAAAGTATCGTGAAATGTAAAACAAATGCGGAAGTGATGAGTTCCTCTACATTAACAAATGTGATAAAACAAATTTTTGTCCACATAGGTTTTTAATCAACTTTTCATTTTTATTTGACTCAAATGTAGTAGAGTAAAATTTTATCCGCATTGGTTTATCTATGACATAAACAGTTACCCGTATTGGTTATATGCATGGGTTACCTTCACCCGCATTTACCAATGCACTTACCCGCATTAAATTTTGAACTTAATCAAAACTTAATGTTTTCATCTTTTGATTTTTCATGTTATTAAGGTTGTCTTTGATTGAATTTGTGTCTTATGAAGTTGTTGACTTTTGTTGGAGTTGTCAATTCTTGCTTGGATTGACCTATATGTCAGAAGTGAACCAAGTTTCCTATTGTTTGATTGATCTTGGACTTTTCATGCTTCCAAGAATCTGCATAGGCTGAGATACTATGGTATAACTTTTGCACTAGCACATGCATTTTTTTGTTTTGTTTTTAATTCTTAAGAAAGTAATTTAAGCTAGTAAGAATCTATATATACTTAATAAAAAATTTTAAATTACCCCCCCTAAAGTTTATATCCACATCTGGATAGAAACTTTAAAGATTTAAAAAAACTTTTGAGTATAATTTTGATTATTAATAATAAGGAGAAGTAAATCTTTTGTTGGGATCATATGAATCTTACATTACACATGTGCATTCTTTATGAAAAAAATGGACATGTTTATGAACTTGATGATTGAAGGTATGTTTGTCCTCTTAAACTCATACCCAGTTGATATTTTGATGCAAATGATGTTTATCATGTTTTTGGTTGATTTAATTATTCAATATGTACATTACACACACAAGCATGGAATGATCAACCATCCTTATACAATGCATGGTAGAACTTGTTCACAACTTTCTTTACCAGGTTACTTAAGTTATAAGAACTCATTTTCACTGATCCTCATTGGGATTCTTTTACTTTGATCCTTTTCATGATGATCCATATTGGGATTCTTTTCACTTCACATTGGAAGGTGATCCATGATAGGATTCTTTTGTTCATTCACTTAGAATGTATTACTTTTATAGATTCATCCAATTGGATGTGTTCCTCATTGGGAATCTTTTGGATCAGTACATCTGCACTATGTGGTTGTTTTATCAGGTCTTTGATCAGCAAAACAAAGATGAAACTTGATGTAGGTGAAAGAGATTCATAAAGTATCATTACCTAGTGTGTTTAGGTTACTACACACACATGCATTCAGATAAGCCAATACATACCTGTACTTTGAGATGAGCGTTTCACTATTGAATAAGATTTGAATTCATCACTACATATATATTTTCTTTCAGGTTGAGCCTACCAACATATCTGGTAAATCATGACAGTCTTGCAATTTTTGAAATTAAGCATAGTGAATGATATAACGACTGTAATTATATCATTTCCCATTGTATTCTTTTCTTCCTCAAAATTAACTTCTTTTTGTGATTTTCTAATGTTTTTGACTTGTTTTTTGATGTTTCGATTGGTTTTACTCAAGGCTAATCATTCCATTTGATTGAACTAGGAATTCAAACCTACTAGGTTCAAATGTCTTAGTAAATAAATCAGCCAATGGATTTTCAGTGGATACTTGAATCAATTTGATTAAGCCCTTTTCAGCACAGTGTCTCAAAAAGTGATATCTAATTTCAATATTTTTGGTTTTTGAGTGTTGAACTAGATTATCAGTTATGAAAACAGCTGCAGTGCTATCAATATGAATTGGTGTGTGCAAGAAGTTAAGACCATAATCAAGCATCTAGTTTTGAATCTAGAGAACTTGAGAGCAACAAGCTGATGCTGCAATATACTTAACTTCGGCTGTTGATACAGATACGTTTGTCTGCTTCTTGCATTGCCATGAAACCAGTCTGGGACCAAGAAATTGACAACCTCCAAATGTGGATTTTCTTTTGAAGTTGCATCCTCCATAATCACTGTCAGTGAAAGCATAGAGATTGAAGTCTCCTTCGTATGGATACCATAAACCAAGAGCTGGTTTGCCCTTCAGATATCTAAATATCCTCTTGACTGAATTCACATGTGATTTCTTTGGATCAGCTTAATACCTGGAACATAAACAAACACCAAACATAATATCCTCTTGTCTGCTTCTTGCATTGCCATGAAACCAGTCTGGGACCAAGAAATTGACAACCTCCAAATGTGGATTTTCTTTTGAAGTTGCATCCTCCATAATCACTGTCAGTGAAAACATAGAGATTGAAGTCTCCTTCGTATGGATACCATAAACCAAGAGCTGGTTTGCCCTTCAGATATCTAAATATCCTCTTGACTGAATTCACATGTGATTTCTTTGGATCAGCTTAATACCTGGAACACAAACAAACACCAAACATAATATCAGGCCTGCTAGCAGTTAGATACATAAGTGAGCCTATCATGGATTGATAGTGAGTCTGATCAACAGATTTGGCTTCTAGATCATGACCAATATTCACTTTGGTATTAACTAGTGTTCTAATAGACTGATAATGAGCAAAATGAAACTTCTTCAGCATTGTTTCCACATATTTGGATTGGTTGATGAAAATTCCATCTGCTGTATGTTGGACTTGCACTCCTAAGAAGAAAGCGAGTTCATCCATTGCACTCATTTGGAATTTTGAATGCATTAGGTCTTCAAAATCTTTGCAGAGTTGCTTGTTTCTGAAGCCAAATATAATGTCATTCATATAAATTTGGACTAACAACATGTCTTTTCCTCTTCTCCTTCTGAAGAGAGTCTGATCAATCCTTCCTCTTTCGTATCCATGTTAAGAAGAAAGGATGTTAGAGTCTCATACCACTTTCTTGGTGCTTAATGAAGACCATATAGGGCTTTGCGAAGCTTGTACATCTTGTGAGGGAAATCTGGATCTTCAAAGCCAGGTGGTTGACTCACATAGACTTCTTCAGCAATCTTTCCATATAAGAATGCACACTTCATATCCATTTGATAAATAATAAACTTAATGGATGCAGAATATGCTAGAAAGATTCTTATTGCTTCTAATCTGGCAACAGGTGCAAACACTTCATCATAATCGATTCCGTCTTCTTGAGTGTAGCCCTGTGCCACTAATCTTGCTTTGTTTCTGATGATGATCCTCTATCATCAGTTTTGTTTCTATGTAGCCATCTGGTGCCGATGGGGTATTGTCCTTGAGGAAGGTTTACCAGTTGCCACATCTCTTGCTTCTTGAATTGCATTAATTCTTCCTTCATTGCTTCAATCCAGCTATTGTCTTGAAGAGCCTCTTTGATGTTCTTGGGTGCTATTTGAAAAGAAAGCATGAGAACAAATAGATTTTTGCAATTCCAAACCTGCTTCTTGTCACCCGTTCATTAAGTTCACCAATAATGCTTTCCACTGGATGATTCTTGTGTATCTGGTGGTTGGAATTGAGTCACCAGCAATGGTTACATCAAGATTGGAGACATTCAGCTTATTATGGTGAGAGGCACCTTCTCTTGAACTGTTGGGGAATTATGAAGATAGTCAGATTCCGTTTCAGTTCCTGCTTCAGCTTTAGCAGTACTTTGATTGCTTCCATCATTCTATGTTCTTTGTGTTTCAGCTGGAGGAGTAGCTTGTTTTTGATTTCTGATCTCAGTTGACAGATCATCTGAGTGTGATGGTAACAGGCTTGGACCTCCTTCAGTTGAAACACTCTGGTTTTGTAATGGTTGTCTGATGGGATCAGCTTGGAGAGGAACATCTTCATTCATGTATTCAGCAGATTTAGGAGGAATCAATAGAAAGTCATTTCTTCTTTCTATAGCTGAAGAAGTATCACCTGAATGTAGATTTCCTGCATCAGACAAGTGAAACTGATCAAATGATTTTGTAAATAAGTCAATATCAAACAACCAGTCGGGACCATTTGTAGATTTGGGAAACGAATGTTCCTTGAATTGAACATTTGTTGATTCATCAATAATGTTTAATCTAGGACTAAACACATTGTAAGCCTTTGAAATAGAAGAATAACCTACAAAGAATCCTTCATCAGACTTAGATGAAAACTTTCCCAAATAGTCTCAGGTGTTTAATATTGAGACAGGACTATCAAATGACTTGAAAAATCTAACGAATGGTTTTCTTTGAAACATCAATTCATAAGGAGTCACGTGACTTTCTTTTACAATCATAGTTCGATTTTGCACAAAGCACGAAGTGTTAACTACCTCTGCCCAGAAGGTGATTGGCAGTTTAGCATCGGCTAGTATTTTTCTTGCTGCTTTAATCAGTGTTCTATTCCTCCTTTCAGCTACCCCAATTTGTTGAGGAGCTCTAGCTGCATTGAATTGATGAGCATGCCTTTGGTTGCACAAAAAGAACTCAAATTTTCATTTTAAACTTTGTGCCATTATCACTTCTTATAATTTTGACCTTATGATCAAGTTGATTTTCTATTTTAGTGATAAAGTCTTTTATTATTGGGATGCCTCATTTTTATGAAGTAAGAAGAAAACCCATGTAAATCTTGAAAATTCATCCATGATAACCAAACAATAATGTTTCTTTCCAATGCTTATAATATGAGTTGGTCCAAACAGATCCATGTGAAGTAGCTTCAATGGAGTATTGTTTATGTTCACCAGCTTGGATTTATGAGAAGATTTGTGTTGTTTTCCTTTAAGGCACACTGAATAGTGATAAACAAAATGAAAATATTTTTGAGGAAGACTAATGACATGGTTTCCTTTGACCAATCTATTCATGTTTTTAAAGTTTGTGTGGCCCAAACATCTGTGCCAAAGCTGCGATTCATCAAATGATGCTTTTGAAAAAAGACATGTTTCTTCTGTAGGTGTTGCAGAATTCAGGTTTAAAACATAAGTATTATTCTTCCTCGGGGTCTTTAGGACAACACATTCTTCAGAGATCTGAAATCCAGGTTTCAGAATGTAGCAATAAGTGTCGGTAAAGTGAGTTGAATATTTCTTGTCACAGATCTGAGACACGATTAATAGATTGAAGTTCAGCTATTCACAGTAGTTCACTCTGTCAAAGCTCAACATCCCATTTGTCATAGATCCTTCACTTGTAATTCTACCACCCTATGAATCTCCTCCAAATGCCACAGTAGTTCCATGTATATGCTAGAAGTCATGAAGGAGGGAACGATCTCCAGTCATATGTTGGGAACATCCACTGTCCATGTACCATAAGCTATTGGACCTATGTGGATGAACCTGCAAGCAAAATGAACTAATTAGAATGATGCAATGTCCTATTCAGATTATGACAAATGGCTGGAAGCCATGAACGTAGAGATGCAATCCATGTATGACAACCAAGTTTAAGAATTAGTTGACCCTCCACTTAACTCCAAACCGGTTGGATGCAAGTTGGTTTTGAAGAAGAAAATGGATATGCATGGAAACTTGGATACTTACAAAGCAAGACTTGTAGCAAAAGGTTTCACTCAAACTCACGGGGTTGATTATGATGAAACCTTCTCGCTTGTGCCAATGCTAAAATCAATTAGGATATTATTTGCCATAGCTACATATTATGACTATGAGATTTGGCAAATGGATGTCAAAACCGCATTTCTAATGGACATCTCAAAGTGTCGGCTTAAGGCTATTGGGCTAGTGAGCTCATCGGTCTAAGCATGAGGAACCTCAAGACTGATTGTTGATGTGATGGGAGTGGTTTGTTCCTTAGGGGAAGTGGGAGCTCCAATGTCCACTTCCTTCTGTGTGGGTAGTAGTATGGGGGCCTGCACAGACTGAATAGCTTATGCAGGGGTTCGTTTGGATTTTCTTTGGTAGGTGAGGGTGATTTGTGGTATTTTGGGTTGTGAAGTAGAAGGTGTGGGTTCAACACTAGCTTCTGTTGCTAGGTTGTCATCTTGAGCAATGAGCTCTAACATTTTTGGGACCGGGCTATTCTACCCCTGAGAAGCCAATAGTTTGCTTTTTCAAGATTTTAAAGATGCTAGGTTTCATCTGTCCCATTTAAGAACATTATCTGTTCCCTCAACTATAAGCCCAATTCACAGTTGAGAATGTGTTGAACATATTTAGGAAACATATAATATTCAAAGAAGTCTAAGTTAGCAAGCAAATTTGTATAAACAAAATGATGTACCTAAATTAACTCCCTGAACCATCCTATGCACTATGAAGGAGAGATCCTCACAAATCTGGTCCCAACCCCTATGCTTGTTGGAAAATATGTGGATGATCACCTGAAGTAAGTACTTCCACTAGGAGGAGACCTTCCTTTCCTAAAGGTTTGGATAGATAAATCTCCCTCATAGCTTATTTGCTCAAAGGAGTGGTTGATAACTTCTTTGGGAAAAGAAAATTCACCTCCTCATCATCCAGCTAGAGATAGGTGTTGATGATGGCTAAAGTGATAGAGATTGTCCTTCCCTGCACTATGGCAGACAATGCTTTGTCCCCATCCATGATGACCTCTTGATAGGTCTTTCAAAAATCAAGCAGATGATCCTTATAAAGAATATGATCAATGGTAAGGGAGGTGGAATAGTTGGATAGAGCCAAAATCAACAAACCTTTGAGAAATAAGGATCTTTCTCAAAGTTTAACATAGCAACCTGATTGTATTGCCTATGTAACTGCATGGAGAAGTTTGGGTCATTTCTACGGTTGAAGTTGGCCATTTTAGAAAGCTTCAAGGTGAAGGAATTGAAGAATAAAGGCAGTTTCAGAGACATTTTATGTTGGACCAAAAGAACCAATGAGCCAAGATCAGAAAACCTCTAAGTCCCACATGGTATCACAACAACTGCTGAAAGCCTCATCAGCAGTTTGACAAGTGCTGAAGACTTCAACAGTTGAAGATCAAGTGCTGAAGACTACAACAGCTGAAGAGTTTACAAGTGCTGAAGATCAACAACTGATGTACAAAGTCTGAAGACAAAGACTGAAGACATCAGCTGATGATATCTACTGAAGTCATCAGCTGATGAAACATCTGAAGGTCAAAGTCTGAAGATCAAGTACTGAAGCCTCAGTAGTTTGTCACAACTGCTGAAGAGTACTTCTTCAGTAGTTTGTCACAACTGCTGAAGAGTACTTCTTCAGTAGTTGTGATATCAGTAGTTTTATATTTCTAGTTTCAGTAGTTTTATGTTTCAGTAGTTTTGTAAAACGACTGAAGAGCTTGTTCTTCAGTCGTTGTAGTTTCAGTAGTTTCCATTCAGTAGTTTTATATTTTGTACTTAACACTCTGATATGTTCTCAGTAGTTGTGAACATTTCAGTAGTTTGTTAAGAGTTAGTTATTTTTGTATTAGATCTGCCAGTTGTCACTTTCCGTGATAACAGCAGTGTTTGTTGCACTCTATATAAGGAGTGACAACCTATTGTAATAGTGTGAATGACGTGAATGAATGAATGATTTGATTAGAAACATTCCATATCTATAAACATTCCTTGAATCAGAAATATATTCTCTCGCTATAACCGTATGTGCTCTTAATGCATACAAGCATCGACTTCTTGCTACAATTTGTCTAATTCCTATTCTTATTCCGCTGCCTTTAACTCTAATACATCAAACTTGTGATCGCTGATCCTGTCAAATGGTATCAGAGCAGGTTAATCATTGATCGATCTAATAATTGATCATTGAAACTGCTATTCAAGATCTAAGTTTGATTGAATTAGCTTTTGTTTTTGCAAGAAACGGTTATAGAGATTGAATTTTCTGTATTTCTGGTCATTCATCCTGAGATCTTTCTTGGTTTTCATTGAGTTTGTTATGGTCTGTGTAAAATTTTTAAAAGCTTGAATTAAATTGTTTCTGAACTGAAAATGACTACTCCCTCCAATGATCCTCACAATACTAGTTCCTCAACCAAGCCACCAATGCTGGTTAGGAATGAGTATAACATATGGCAAAGACGAATGCTCCATCACCTGTCTGTTAACAGCGCAGGTTGTTGGACATCATTGGTACATGGTCCACACAAGCCTATGGTGAATAACCCGGAAACCAATCAAATGGTTCCGAAGAGGAGGGAGCAATACTCAGATGAGGATAAGAAGTTGCTTGAAATTGATGCAAAAGCCTATGGAATTCTGGCCATGGCATTGCCAAATGAAATCTATTCTGGGCTAATGCATCATGAAACTGCCCATGACCTCTGGAATGCCTTGAAAGAACAATTTGGAGGAACAGATGAGGTCTTGGCAAATAATAGAGAAATCCTCGCCCAACAATATGAGACATTTTCTCATAGGAAGGTGAGACACTGACTCAACAATATGAGCGGTTCTCTTGTTTGATCTCTGAATTAAAAATGGTCAAACTTGAGTACACTAATATCCAGATGAATAACAGATTTCTCAGATCACTGCCTGAGAGATGGGACACATATACTATTGTCCTACGCTCTAGTGCAAGTTTGGACAAACTATCTCTCACCCAACTCCATGGGAAACTGCTCACGTTTGAGAGAGAGATAGAACAGAAGAGAAAGCTGTCTTCATCTGGAAAGCTCGCTGAAGACTTTGTACCAGGCAACACTGCCTTGGTGGGTCATGAGTCAGAATATGTTTCATCTGAATGCCAGTATGATGAGCATATTAATTTCTCTTCAAGCACTTCTGATTCTGCATTTGTGAGTATTGATGGTCAGTTTACTGGGTGTAATAATGACAATCTATGCTTCATTATGGATGATCTCAAGGGGATTGCTGATGATGACTTAGAAGAGATGGATATTTTGAGCCAAATGGCCCTGATAAATATCAGATCTCAGAAGTTTTATAAAAGAACTGGAAGAAAATTCCCAGGACTCTCTGGCAAAACCAAAGTTGGTTTTGACAAGAGCAAGTTGAGGTGTCACAAATGCCAAAGGCTTGGACACTTTGCAAGTGAGTGTAGATCAACTGGATCTAACTCCACTGCACCCTTTGTGACCTTTCCTGGCAATAGTCAACAACACAGATGGCAACATCCTGTCACTTCTAGTCATCATCCTCAACAACAATCTCCGGCATATTTTGTTCCTCAGGGTCAAATGCCATATCCGTACCCTTGTTATTACATGCCACAGTCAAATCAAGTTCAAGTTCCTATGGCACCACAACCTCATGCACTACCAGAACCTCAGCCATCCCAATCTCATCAACAAACTCAACCTCAACAACACAGCTTTTTCACCCCAGGAGTTGTTGACTGGAGCAGTTTACCAGATTACATGTCTGGTCATGACCAACTGTTCTCAGGTGCTGGTCAACATGGTGGTGACAGTCCTTTTGGGAATCTAGCTCTTATGGCTTTGGAGTCTGCTGATACTTCATTTTCTAATGCCTCTACACCTTAGGTATCACAGGTATCCTCTGAGGCAAAAGCCAAATTATGTTCTGAACCATGCATAGCAGCATTTGCGTCCATTAGAGAAGCAAATGTAGCTCTAATTAATAAGAACATTGAGCTAGAACAAATAATTTCCAAAAACAAAGCTGAGTTTGAGTCTGTGCTTAAAGATAAAAATGATAAGATTTATAAACTGAATTGCCAAATAATTGATGATAAGGCTAGAGAAAGGTACTTCTAGAGAAGTACAAAGATCTCAAAGAAACCCTTGCAGTTACCCAGGTAGAGTGTGATAGATGGGTACAATCATGCAAAGGTTTTGAAATGCTTCTTAGTAAGCAATCTGCTTCCAATGTGAAGTTTGAATTGGTTACAATCACACTGCTCCACCTACATATTTCACCCCAAGAGCAGAGGTAGAATCTGATGGTGAGAGTGATAACCAATCCATCACATCATGTGATCTACCTTCTGATACAGCACAATCAGAAGTAGCAGTCAGCATTAAGCCCTCTTTGAACTTATCAGCTGATGTTGATGGTTCAAATGCTGACACTCACATGATCAATGAGTTGTTCAACTCAGGAGTTAATTCTGAAGGTCCTGAAAGGACTAGAGAGCAGGATTTAACACCTGAAGTTCAAACTTCAACTGCTGTCAGTACTGAAGAGAAGAAAACTGCCAGTAGAAAGAGTTTGAAGTCTACTAAAGAGGCAGTCAAGAAAGCAAACAATGCTTCCAAAGCATTGAAGAACAAGTCTTCAGTTGCTTCACCCTCTTTAGTTGATGATCAACCTAAGATAAGAAGAAACCATGTGAAGTATGTGGTTTGTTCAATCATCTTACAGATGATTGTGGTACAAAAGAGGTTCCAAACTCAAACAAAAAGAAGAAATCAATGAGAAAATGGTAAAAATGAAAACTGAGTTTGAGACCACATTTGTATCAGCAACATCAAATCCTGTAACCCTTAAGTCCTCAAAGAAATCCAAAAAGGAAGGGGTTAAACAGGTGACAGCTGAGAATGCTCAGAAGAAGAAGGGGCAACATAGGAACTTATCAAACTCCACTGGCAATGTGTCTGATGAGCTGAAAGCTTTGTCACAAAATCAGACACAACTGGTTATGATGGTTCAACATCTGTTGGGTAGAGTTAACCAACTAGATGCTCCTATGTTGAAACCACAGAAAAGGAGGTCCAAGCCAAAGGACTCCTCTTCTACACCATCTTCTTCCTCTCAGGCTGTTGTTTCAGATAAACCTGTTAGTTTACCATCTATTGATGAGACCAGGCCCAAAACCAAAAAGGTTTGGGTCTCTAAAACTAACTGATTGTTTATTATTGCAGGGTTCTTCAACATGCCAAAGTAGCATCTGGTATGTAGACAGTGGGGGATCTATGCACATGACTGGGAACAGCTCTCTTCTTCATGACTACTCTCAAGGAAAGAAGGGATTTGTTCTTTTGGCAATGATGCTAGGGGTTACATCATTGGTAAGGGCTTTGTCTCCAATGGAGAAATCAAATTGATGATGTTAATCATGTGGAAAATCTCAAGTACAATCTCTTGAGTGTCAGTCAAATGTGTGATAAAGGCCATGTTGCTCTTTTCACCAGTCAAAACTGTAGGATTCTGTCATCCAAAGTTTTGCACTTGATTGACAAGGTGTTGGATGATCACACTCTCCTGAGAGCCAACAGGACAGGAAGAGTATATGCCTTAGATCTTTCCAAGAAAATAGATCTCAAAGGCAATCCTTGCCTATTTTCCAAAGCCTCTTCTCAAGAATCTAAACTGTGGCACAGAGGCTTGGTCATGTTAATCTCAAAAACATGAATCAGCTTACCCACAATAGTTTAGTCAGAGGCTTACCAATAAAGGAGTTCCTGTGATGAAACCTGCACTGCTTGTTTAAAAGAAAACAGCAAAAGTCTCATTCCCTCCTATTGAAGTGCCTAAGTCCACTGCCTGCTTGCAATTACTGCATATGGATCTATTTGGTCCTGTGAGAGTAATGAGCATGGCAAAGAAGAAATACTGTCTGGTAATTGTGGATGATTACTCCAGATTTGTATGGACTTTCTTTCTACATTCAAAGGATGAGGCTGCTCAGAAGATTATTCACTTTGTGTTGTATATTGAGAAGCAGTATTCCCTTCCAGTCAAGTGTATTAGGAGTGACAATGGAACTGAGTTCAAAATCATACACTTGATGACTTCTATCTTTCCAAGGGGATCAAAAGGCAGTTTAGCATCCCAAGGACTCCAGAACAAAATGGAGTAGTGGAGAGAAAGAACAGGACTCTCATTGAAGCTGCAAGGTCCATGCTGGCTGACTCAGGTTTGCCACTGACCTTTTGGGCTGAAGTTGTCAACACAGCTTGCTATGTGCAAAATAGAGTTTTAGTAAATCAGAGGTTGATGAAGACTCCATATGAAGTTCTCCATCATTTGGCTCCTCTGATTTCATTTTTCAAAGCATTTGGGTGTCCCTGTTTTATTCTCAACACAAGGATCAACTCCATAAGTTGATCCTAAGGTGGATGCAGGGTATTTTGTTGGTATTCATCTACTTGCAAGGCATACAGAGTCTTCAACTTCAGAACAAAGATGGTTGAAGAAACTCTACATGTTAAGTTCAATGAATCTCCAAAGGACAAGATTCCACAAAGCCCTGTGGAGTTATTTGATTTGGACATACTGCAATATGTTCCCTATCAAACTCCAGTTGTTGCTCCTGTCAACAGTTCACCACCTGGTGGTACTCTGCTGATGATGATGATGATTGCAGTACTCACCTCTTCAGGTTTAGTGATCAGCTGCCTGATTCAGCTAGACCTGATGTCCTGTAGCTCCAGTAGCACCATCCACAACAAATGCTGATGAGATCTCTTCGAATTCAACTTCCTTTGACTACCATCCACTGATTGGTTTCAAGGAAATGATTCACCATCACCATCTGTTACTGCTGAGCCTGCTACAAACACTTGCACAGATCTCATTGTGTATCAAGATCTGAAGAATCACCCTATGTCTCAAATCATTGGTGATATCACTGCTGGAGTATCACAAGAATCAATTGTCAAATTTCTGCTTCTATGCTCTCTTCATCAGTCAGCAAGAGCCAAAGAATTATCACATTGCTTAAAGGACAATGGATGGGTTGATGCCATGTAGCTTGAGCTTCTTCAGTTCAAGAAACAGCAAGTGTGGGAACTGGTTCCTCTACCTCCAGGTAAGTGTGCAATAGGCACTAAATGGGTGTTTAGGAACAAACTGATGAAAATGGGCTTATTGTTAAGAACAAGGCCAAACTGGTTGTTCAGGGGTTTGCACAAGAAGAAGGTATTGATTATGATGAAACCTTTGCCCCTGTAGCCAGACGGAAGCAATTCGATTGTTTTTAGCTTATGCTTCTTATCAAAACCTTAAAGTTTTTCAATGGATGTCAAAAGTGCATTTTGTATGGAAAAATTAAAGAAGAGGTTATGTATGTCAACCTCCAGGCTTTGAGACAATAACATCCTAATTGGGTGTATAAGCTGATAAGGCTCTTTATGGGTTAAAACAAGCTCCTAGAGCCTGGTATGAGACATTATCAACTTTCTTCTGGAAAAATTTCACTAGAGGCTCCATAGATAAGACTTTATTCATTTAAGAAGCTGGGCAGCATAATCTACTTGTTCAAATTTATGTAGATGATATCATTTTTGCATCCTCTGATCCAATTTGTGTGATGCCTTTACAAAGTTGATGCAACAGAAGTTTGAAATGAGTGCATGGAGAATTAACAGTTCTTTCTGGGGTTGCAAATCAAACAAAAGGCTGCTGGAATTTTCATTCATCAGTCCAAATACACAAAGATCTTTTGCAAAAGTTTGATTTACAAACTGTAAGCCTGTTTTCCCCCATGTGCAGCACCACACAACTGGATACAGATCAGAAAGGTAAAGTGGTTGATGAAACACTTTACAGATGCATGATTGGGTCCTTGATGTATTTAACAGCTTCTAGACCAGATATTACGTTTGCTACATGTGTTTGTGCTAGATTTCAGGCTGCACCTAAAGAGTCTCATCTGATTGCAGTCAAGAGGATCTTTAGATATCTGCAAGGCACTCCATCTCTAGGTTTATGGTATTCTACTGGACATTCTGGTAAATTAGTTACTTTTTCTGACAGTGACTATGCAGGGTGTAAGTTGACCAGGAAATCAACTTCTGGTGGATTTCAATTCCTAGGCACTGCTTGATTTCTTGGCAGAGCAAGAAACAGACCTCAGTTGCTACATCAACTGCTGAAGCAGAGTACATTGCTGCTGCAAGTTGTACTCTTAGTACTCTGGCTTCAAAACCAACTTTTGGATTATGGCATTACAGAGACTAAGACTCCAGTGTTAATGGATAGTGCTTCAGCTCTTTGCATTGTCAAAAATCCAGTCCAGCACTCTAGGACCAAACATAGAGATCAGACATCATTTTATAAGGGATTGTTTTGAAAAAGGTCTGATTGATCCTAAGTTTGTGCCTAGTGCTGATGAGCTTGCAGACATTTTTACTAAGCCTTTGGATAGTTCAACTTTCCAAAACCTGGTGTTAAGGCTTGGTATGCTGCAGCTAGAATAAGTGACAACTACTGATGATCTTAGTAATAAGTACTGATGATCATTAGTAACTATGTCACATATAGTACTGATGAGCTCTTTAACCTCAGCTTTTTTTATAACTACTAAAGGCTAAATGTCCTCACAAGTACTGAAGTACTTCATCTGTTCTAACTACTGATGTAGTTACAACTACTGATGCAGCTACAACTACTGCAATCAGTATAAACAGATAAGTACTGATGTCCTATGAAACAACTGAAATCAGCCAAAAAGGCTGATGATGTGTTGAGGACAGTATGAAACAGCTGAAAGCTAAGAATTGACGAAAACAGCTGAAGAGAACTTTCTCTTCAGTCGTTTCTACAACTGCTGTTTCATTCTAAAACAACTGAAGCAAACCATGTCTTCAGTAGTTTTTATAACTACTGATGACTAATACCAAGTCTTCAGTTGTTTACAACAGCTGATGACAAACCACTGTCCTCAGTAGTTTCATAACTACTGATGACAAACACCAAGTCCTCAGTTGTTTCAATCATCTGAAGTCAAACCACGGTCTTCAGTAGTTTTTCTAACTTCTGATGCCTAACACCACGACTTCAGCTGTTTCACCATCTGAAAGGATAATACCATGTCAACGGTCGTTTAAAACTACTGATGACTACCACACATCCTTCAGTCGTTTTATTACCCCACCCTATATATACCCCTGACCTAATCCTTCACTGCTTCATCTCTCAAACCAAGGTTCCTCTCCAAACCTTCCCTCCTCTCAATGGCGTCCATGCAAATTAAACCGCGACACAACTGTGTTTGCCTACCTCACTAAATCGCCTATCTGGACTAAGTTCGATACTGCTATCGATCTTATGGTCAGTCCCAATACATACGGCATTCTTCTGAATCCCATACTACATGCCGAATCCCTTCAACAATTTTGGATGAACGTACTATTACCACTGGGGAGAACAACACACCATCTCTCCAGTCGGTCGTCAACACAAAGAAGTAGTCATCACTCCTGCAATAATCCGCCAAATTCTTCATCTGCATGATGCTAGTTCTCCTGCTGGATATCCGAAGGGCACCACAGATCTATCCTTTGCCCAACATGGATATCAAGGCGATCTCAGTGCCTCCACTATCATGAAGAAACACTTAATGACGTTGAGCGCCTAATTTTTCACATGGTGAATGTATGTTTGGCCCCTAAGACGTCGTCTTGGGATCAAATGTCGACAAATGGCAGCAGGTAATGTATTCTATTCTTGAGCACACCACTAAACTTTTCAGAAATAATATTTTCGAAGCTCAAGGACATGGCTCAAAAACTAACTGCCAACCGTTGGATACTATATCCACGGTTCATAATGGCCATCATTACAAACCAGCTTAATGTTGGGGACTTGTTGCTTGGGAGTCCCTGCTACGGCTGTTCTGCCGGAAGTATACTCCCGGCACAACTCTGACCAGACACTAAAAATGGCTGCCAAGCTGCGAAAACCCACGCAGCTGGAACCCACAGCCACCACCTCCAAATCAAAAGTCCCCACCAAACCCACCAAAAAGAAACCCAAACGGCTACTCAGGGAATTGAGTCCCCTGAGGATGCCCCTGCACCACAAACGCAGGATATATCCACTAGTCCAAACCCCCTAGTGGATACAATGACTCTTCCAGCCATAGCCGCTCAGGCCTCCTCTCACAGGAGCCTGCAGCAACCACACAAGGGGTACCTACATATCTGGGATCTTCCTCACTTGAGGGATTGCCATTGAAGAGCACCCCCTCCCCAGGTGCACACTGCTTCTATCCCTTCACCCCAAACAACCGCCCCTCACAGCCCACTTTAATAGTTGCACAAGTGCTGACTCAACTGCACTCCTCACCCCCCCCAGAAACCACTTACTACTGGGAATACCTCTACAATTGAGGGAGGAACACAGTGCACTTGAGACCCACAGCACAGGGGTTTACCACTTCTATCTCCTGGTGTAGACAAGGAGCTTAGAATATCTAGTGAGGCTGCCACCTCCTCTGACTCGGCACATGATCAGAATGAGGCTGGTAAACATTGCTAAGACCTCACTAGAGGCAACACTGATGATGGACACTGTCCTGAGGCTGGAAGTCCCCAGTACCAAGCACAAGGGGCACATGCACCAACTGGTCTACACCCAGTGCATGTAATCCTGCTCTAAGCAGGAGGTCAGATGATTCAGTTTCGGCTGATGATGACCTGGGCTTTTTCTACGATGTTCTTGCCCAGAACACATCCTTGAAGAGAAAGTCAGTAGGCTGCAAACCTACTTGATCAACTCTCCCAAGGAGAAAGACCATCTGCCTCTACCCACCCACAGATGGCCACCTTCACTTGAAGGTTCCCCAAACACTGAGCCACTCCAAACTCAACCACCTGCCTATGCTTCAGGCCCTATTTCTCAGGAACAGAACTCTCCTGAGCAAATAGGTGTTGTACTTCAAATTCCCTCCCTCTCATCACACCCATAATCACTGATATTGTGACTAAAGCCATTGATGAGAGGCTTTCCTCAACTTTACAGCCCTTGATTGATGCTGCTATACACAAGACCTCTTTCTGCGGTACAAACCCCTTCCTCCATGCATCCAAAAGGGGGAGAGTACTGCAGTGAAAGAAAAGAAGAGAAAAGAACAGAGGAAAAGAAGGAAGAGAAGCAAGCCCAAGGGAGGAGAAAGAACACACCACTCCTCACCCAAGCGAAAGAAAGGTGCTGATGATCATATTGCTGAAGATAAAGCCTTGGAGCTACTGATAAAAGACTGATGCCGACACAGCAGATCAATGGACAACATCATTGATCAGCTATTTAGGCAGGCCATGACACCAATAAACTTGACTCTGAGATTCGACGATTAGAGATTGAAGAAATCCAGAATAGATGGGCAAGTTATGAAGTGTTAGAAAGAGAAAGGCTTGAATCATGATTAGATTTATTGCAAAATATCTTGGAAGATCAATGATCAAAATCAAAGCTTGGTCCAGGGACAGTATCTTGGCAATCACCACCAAGATCTGTTCGTCTGAAGCATATACTAAAGGGCTTGTTATTGAAGCTTTAAATGAAGCGGGTGCTGGGAGCAGGACTGAGCTAGCCAAGCAATCAAAAGCCACACTCACCTCAAAAATGCTAGAACAGCCTGTAAATATTCCCCACCAAAACCACCCAAATCACACCCACCAAACCACTCCCTTACCCTCGAAACCCATAGCCGATGATATACCCTTGAAGAGAAGAGAAGGGTATTGAGGCTAGAAGTTGATGAAGAAGATGATGAAGACAGGCTGCCACTCTCAGTTGTGATTCAGTTGCCTAAGGCCACAAGTCACTCCTCAGCAATTCTCCTGAAGTCCAAAGACAAATGGTTAAAGTGAAGCTAGAAGAAGAAGAGCTTCATAAACAGCATGATGAGGAATTGCTGAAGAGAGTTGACAAAGCTTATGCAGCCACATCTTCTATCATCATATGAAAAGCAAGCCCTCAGACTTTACACTCTCAGGCATACCTTTCAATATCAAAGGAAAGAGTGAGGATTTGGCCTGATCCCAGGGTCTCTCACAGAATTCATAAGAAAAACATACCTCAGAGATACATTGGCCAGGTGAAAAAGATCGTAGATGAAGTGATCTCTCTGGTCTTTGTAGTTTCACCCTGGGAAATCCTAGAGGACTTCAAGAAAGCCTACAAGCTAATCTAACCCCTCAGAAGATGCTGGAAAACAAAATAGTGAAAAGGGGTTAGTTTACAAGAGGCTTGAGGAAGTCAGGAAAATGAGCTCCAGTTGTTCCTAGAGGGTAATCACCCGGATGATTTGCTTACAAATAATAACAACTGTGGAGCTAAAGAATGGGAAACAGGCCAAATACCTGTCTGAGTATTATGGGCCTGAATCATTGTTTGAAGGAGGTGCTGAAGAGCTAACCATGGAGGAACAATCACCTTCCTTGAGGCCTACACAAGAGAGTCGTACAGACTCATTATGGGGAAGTAAATCTCATGAATGGGATAACAACTCTATGTCCCAGTTCCCCAAAACAGAGTTCCCATTCATACCCTGCCAAACAATATCTGAGATTTCTTCCCAGGCCGGAGCTTACATGGGTCATCTTCTCTACTGATCAAGAAGGAAAAGACCAACATTTTGCCAACAATAAGTGGGATAATAAATAATTAGAGGTTTTGGCTGCATTGGTTCAGGGGAGTTTGTTGGACCAAAAGAACCATGAGCCAAGATCAGAAAACCTCTAAGTCCACATGGTATCACAACAACTGCTGAAAGCCTCATCAGCAGTTTGACAAGTGCTGAAGACTTCAACAGTTGAAGATCAAGTGCTGAAGACTACAACAGCTGAAGAGTTTACAAGTGCTGAAGATCAACAACTGATGTACAAAGTCTGAAGACAAAGACTGAAGACATCAGCTGATGATATCTACTGAAGTCATCAACTGATGAAACATCTGAAGGTCAAAGTCTGAAGATCAAGTACTGAAGCCTCAGTAGTTTGTCACAACTGCTGAAGAGTACTTCTTCAGTAGTTGTGATATCAGTAGTTTTATATTCTAGTTTCAATAGTTTTATGTTTCAGTAGTTTTGTAAAACGACTAAGAGCTTGTTCTTCAGTCGTTGTAGTTTCAGTAGTTTCCATTCAGTAGTTTTATATTTTGTACTTAACACTCTGATATGTTCTCAGTAGTTGTGAACATTTTAGTAGTTTGTTAAGAGTTAGTTATTTTTGTATTAGATCTGCCAGTTATCACTTTCCGTGATAACAGCAGTGTTTGTTGCACTCTATATAAGGAGTGACAACCTATTGTAATAGTGTGAATGACGTGAATGAATGAATGATTTGATTAGAAACATTCCATATCTATAAACATTCCTTGAATCAGAAATATATTCTCTCGCTATAACCGTATGTACTCTTAATGCATACAAGCATCGACTTCTTGCTACATTTTGTCTAATTCATATTCTTATTCCGCTGCCTTTAACTCTAATACATCAAACTTGTGATCGCTGATCCTGTCATTTTAGGAATTTAGGTTTGGGAGTAGATGAAATGATAAAGAAAGAGGGGGAACCGTGGGGTTATATATGAAATGAATTTCAGACAAAATTAATGAAATATGATAAACTTTGAAATCCAGATGTCGGTCCCACATCTAAAATAGTAGTTTGCTTTTTGCTCAAAAAGTAATTTTCTTGGAAGTCAAAAATCTTCCAAAGGTAATTTGTCTTTCAAAGTTTTGAAGAAAAGATTTCGAAGCAAAGATGACTTTAGAAGATAATTAAGACTTGGATGTTTTATTCAACCATGAATAAAGCTTCCGAGAGTTAATTGGCTTCGGAAGAAAATTGTGCTTGAAAACATATAAGTACTTAAGTGAAGTGTTAAGCTTTGGAAGATATTTCAGAAATTTCTTCTGAAGGCAATTTTTACTTACGCAATGGTTTGTTTAAAAGTCATAAGTTTCTTTCGAAGATAAATCCATATCTTCCGAAGGACTAAAAGATCAAGATTTTCAAAAATCTAATAAAAGTCTTCTAAAAAGATTTTCTTCTAGAGAAAACAAGAGCTTATGAAGGTGATAAAGTAGACAACCTAGGACACACATATTTTCGAATTAATATGAATACTTTTAAGAAAAAGCTACTTAAAGTTAATCATCCCCAATAACTGATATAAGATACTTAAATCTCTGCTCATTTAAGCTTTGGTGAACAAATCAGTATATTGTTCATTTGTGTTAACTTTGACTAGTTTGATTAATCCCTTTTCAAGTTACCTCTAATCAAATGATACATGATATGATGTGTTTTGACCTTGAGTGTTGCACTGGGTTCTCTATGATAGAAATGACACTTTGTATTGTGTCTATGGAATGGGAGTCTCCTTAAAATTGAATCCATATCTAGCATCTGATCTAAATCCAAAGCACTTGAGCATAGAAGCTTGCAACAACAATTTATTCAACTTCAATAGTTGATGCAGAGACATAGGATTGCTTCTTGCATTGACATGAGACAACCCTTCTACCAAGAAACTGACATCCTCCTGATGTAACTTTGCAGTAATATTGCAAGCCATCATAATCACTATCTGTATATGCATACAGATTAAAGTTAGATTTCTTTGGATAGCAAAGGCCAAGTGTAGAGGCACCTTTAAGATTTCTAAAATTCTCTTGACAGTGATAACATGTGACATCTTGGGTTTGCTTGATATCTTGCACAAACACATGTGACAAACATGATATTAAGCCTGCTAGCTGTAGGTACATAAGAGACCCAGTTATAACCCTCTAGAGGTGTTCATCCATACACCCCCCTCAAGGTCAGGCCCAAGGGAGTGGTTTTTAGCTATGGTTGTCTTAGCAACTTTGTAGTCACCATGTTGAACCTTTTAAGTATATTCTGAACATACTTTGACTAACTTATGAAGATGCCATTTCAACTTGCTTCACTTGAATTCCTAGAAAGAAGTTTAGTTCCCCCATGGCACTCATTTCAAATTTGTCATTCATCAGCTTCTCAAAGTCTTTGCAAAGCTTTGGATTAGTTGAACCAAAGATGAAGTCATCTACATACACTTGTGTGTGTTCCCGATCTGAACAGGAACAATGAGCATGGATCTTAGGATTCATATTGATAATAAAAAAACTTGATGATTTGATGCTAAAATATAATTTGATGAACACAAAAGTGTTTAATGCTTGATGTTTATTGATTTGATGTTGAAATCATCATACATGAAGGATGATGATATGATGTTGTAGGTGATGGAACTAATTCCCACATATTTTGTGGAGAACATTCACCATTTACAATGATGATATATGTTAATATTTATACTAATCTAGCATTTACAATAATTACAAAATAAGCCCTAGACTAATATTTTTGTTGCTTTTGTTCTTCAAGTCTTCAACTTCAATAATATTAGAAATCTTTAATATCTTCTAAGGTAGAATACCCAACAACTTGAACTAGGATCAAGTCGTTTCCTGTTCCTTTGACGAAGAGAGTTCCATCTATAGTACCTCTTCTGTATCCATGCTTGTAGAGATACTGAGATAGAGTCTTTTGCCACTTCCTTGGTCCAGCCCATAAAGAGCTTTATCAAGCTTGCAGACATAATTAGGATGGTTAGGATCTGCAAAGCCATGTGATTGTTTTACATACACCTCTTCATCAATCACCCCATAGAGAAAAACACACTTGACGTCAAGTGGGTAGAGCTTGAAATTCTTGGATGCAGCAAAAGCTAAGAATATTCTTACAACTTCGAGTCTTTCCACAAGAGTAAAGACATATGTGTAATCATTCCCTCATCTTGTGTGTACCCTTGAACAACTAGTCTAGCCTTGTTTTTTATGACAAGTCCTCCATCATCCTTCTTATTCCTAAAAACCTATTTAGTTCCTATAGTAGTCTTCCCATGAGGAAGAGGACATAGGTTCCAAACCTTTTGCCTTTTGAATTGAAGCAACTCCTCTTGCATAGCTTTAACCCAACTTCTATCCTTCAGAGCCTCATCAATCTTCTTGGGCTCTATCTGAGATAAGAAACAATAGTGAAGACAAACAATTGCATCAGAGTTTGTCCTCTTATTGTTACCCCTGAATCAACATGGTGGGATGAGACTTGTGGATCCTTAGCTAAGGATCACAACAAGTTGCTAAAAGAGATCTAAATTAGAGATATTTAGATCTGGCATTGAGGTTTCTCCCACCACATCAAAACACTTATCAAGTGAAACATGATCCAATGAGTGTGACATCAATGATGATGTCTTCAATGGAGTGATTGTTAGCATCAAGAAATTCTTTATCACTTTCACTACCACCGTTATCTCCTACCTTTCAAGTTTCTCTATCTGGTTGTTGGGTCTCTGAGCTGGAATTTGAAGGCATCTCAGATGTATTAACTGTATTTGTCATTGTTGTGCTGATAGAAACTCCATTTGCAGAGTCAGTTATGACTGGAGCTAAAATAGTGTTACTTGAGGGTATTCTTAGCTCAAATCTTGGATCAGGATCACCTGTGGGTAAGATATCTGTGGATTCTAGAACATTCTCACAAGAATTGTTAAAACAGTTGGTAACTAAATCAAGATCAAATAGCCAATCAAGATCAGAACCATTTACACTGGGTATGTGTTCGTTGAAGGTCACATTGACCGACTCCTAAATGATTTTGGTTCTAAGATTGTATACTCTATAAGCCTTAGGTTGGGAAGAGTATCCAATGAAGTATCTATCATCTGATTTCTCAACAAATTTGGAAATTTGATCTTTGGTATTCAAGATGGTGCAAGGACATCCAAATGACCTGATAAAGCCAATGAAAGGTTTTCTCTTGTGCCAAAGTTCATAAGAGTCTTACCATGTGTCTTAAACACTAAAACTCAGTTACACACATAGCAAACAGTGTTGACTGCCACTGCCCAGAAGGTGATGGGCAGCTTAGAGTCAGACAACATGGTTCTTGCAGCTTCAATTAGTGTCTTGTTTCTCCTCTCAGCAACACCATTTTGCTGAGGAGTTCTGGGAGTACTATATTGTCTTGTAATATGCTTTTCATCACAAAATGTATCAAGGATTTGGTTCTTTAGTTTATTTCCTTGATTACATGTTATGGTTTTGACCTTATGATCAGATTAATTCTCAATCTTTAGGATGAAACTTTTTAAGATCTCAAGGGTCTCATCCTTAGTTCTAAGAAAGAAAACCCAAGTGAATCTTGTAAAGTTATCTATGATCACTAAACAATAAGAGGTCCTTCCTAGACTCATTACACTGGTGGGGCCAAAGGAAAGACTCGTCATTATTTGCTTTAGACAGAAAGCATGAAACTTCTCTAGAGGGAAATCTTTCTTGCAAGTCCATCTTGTACATGTTCCTATTGCTAGGGGCTCTAAGTAGAATATGTTTATAAGGAATGACCACCATGTACTTGAGAACAATGCACTCTGCTCAGTAAAGAGCGTGTTATGTCTTTGATCACAAATCAAGATACACTTAGAAGATTGTATCCAATCTCCTTGAAAAAGTTTACCTTTTCAATGTTGAGCTTACCATTTATGACCTTGCCCCTTCCAGATATTTAATCACCTTTATTTCCTCCAAAAGCAACTAGCCCTCCATCAATTCTCTCAAAATTTTATAGTAGTGACCAGTTGCCTGTCATGTGCCTAGAACATCCATTATCAATGATCTAGACATTCTTGTTTGTCTTGAGCTATTCCTGTACAAAAGAAATGATTTGTTACATTTGGAAACCCAAGCCTTAATGGTCTTGGGTTCATTAAAATAAGTTGAAGATAATGCAATAGTGATAGATCCTATAGTCATATTTTGAGGATCATTTGCTGTTGTTGGTGGAGAACTTTCAGTCACTTGGTCTCTCTTTGTCTTCCACACCACCTTTCAAAGCTTAGACTTGACCTTCAGTACTTCGGAAGTTTTACTAACTTCGGATGTTTTGATGATTGGACCTTCGGAAGATCTTGCTAGCATTGCAGCAGACTTCAGTGCTTTAGAAGTATTCCCTTCTTTCGAGACCAAATTTTCTTCCGAAAGCAGTTTTCCACTTGCCTTCATCTTCATTTTGGAGCTTACGAAGGAAACAAAATTTCCTTCCAAAGCTTCTTTCTTCTTGAAACTCTTAGAATTCTCTTTCTTGATCATATGAACAATACTTCTTGGATTGTAGAGGCAATCCTTAGCAAGATGAGAAGTACTCCCACACATGACACAATCTATTTTCTTCTTCCTAAGAGCCTTCTTTTATGAGCAAGGCTGACTTTGATTACTTTCCTTCTCCACCTTCATCTTTGCAGATGTTGAGGCTATTCCTTTAGGGTTAGAACTGCCTTTGGAGCTAGATGATTCAGGCTGCGTAGCACTGGTACACAGCTGATCAGCCTTCTTCTTGTTACTGGGATGATTTTAACATGAACCAGATATCTTGGTACTAGAATTCAGGTTGATGTCTTCAGTCTTAACCACTTGAAACCCTTCAGAGATAAGACTTGTTTCTGCTTAGAGTTAAGGTGGCCTTGATCTTTGAGCCTTCTTTGCTTTTATTTTGCTCTTTTTGATAAAGTTCTTTCTTATAGACTTGGTTGTCACAGTCTTCTTACTCTCCTCAAAAGGATAGTGACCCTTCTTAGAATCCTCTTCTTCACACTTCTCAATGGCATTCTCCACTATCACTTCTTCATCCTTTTCAGTCAAAGGGTCTATGAGAGGAAGCTCATCTTTACAAGTTCCACACCTAAGAGATCTTACAGAAAAGATGGTGTGTGGAGGAGCTATCTCACTGGATCCCATTCCTTGCTTTTTCTAATAACAAACTTTTGCATGCAAGGATGAGGATATAATGTTCTTGAAGGTCTCTTCTTCAAGAATACATTTTTCTGCCCTGGCTTCACTGATCACAAGCTCAGCATGCCATTCAGTCAACTTGGTTATGAGATCTTTGATCTGAGTCCTATAGTTGGTGTGCTCATGTTTAAGAAATGAAATGGTTTTCTTTAAGTCCTCTATTTTCAGTTTATAGTCATTTTTAGATCCTTTAAAATCAAATTTTAAGATATTCAAGGACTCAAGATCAAATCTCACCTATAAGTTGTAGGACTTGTATCTATTAACTTTTGCAATACATTTAGGTGTACAAAGATGTTCCAATACCTTGCTTCATCATGATCAGCCATTGGTGCTTGGTTTGGAGATGCATCTTCTACTTGAAAGCTCCACTCAAAGCCTCCTTCTTCAATAACAACTGTAACTTTCTACTTTGACTTCTCATTCTAGGTGGCTTTTTCATTGTAGTTTGGTCTGGTTTGTGCTTGGGCACCATTTGTCCTTGGTGCCTTGCACTCTCTTGCAAAGTTACCCATCTGGTTACAGTTGTAACCCTTGAATTTGCTTTTATCCAGCCAAACTTTGCATTAGCTGCATTGCTTGGAAACTTCCTTGCTGCCCTTTTGTAGAACTTCTTGGCTCTATGAGTGAGAAGAGCCATTTACTGAATTATTTCCATGTACTCAAGATAATCTAGATGGATAGAGTCTAGGTATTCAAGGGTGAATAGAAAGTTTCTTGAGCTTTAATTAGAAGACACAAAGGCTTGTGAAGAGCTTGTCTCTTGGAATGGGCTTCCTTGAGTGTAGCTTTCTCATCATTTTTTTGGGAAGGTGATAAGAGGATCCTTTTGTGAGTTGTCAGGGTAGCATATAAGAGGATGTTGAGGTTCTATGCTATCCTTTTCGGTCACATGTAGGGCAGAACTCATTTGATTGCTAGAGTTACCAGATGAACCTTGCATGTTCATCTCCATTTGGTATCCACAGAGAATACCATATAACTCAGTCAGAGTGAGAGTCTTAAGGTTCACAGTCCTCTTGATAACAACATAGTAATATGTCCATTGCCTAGGAAGAGAGGACATCAACATCCTTACAATGTCCATGTTTTCAAGAGTCACTCCAACATCCCTAGAGTGTCCACAATTTCAACATACCTAAAGTATTGTTGAGTCATGGTTTCACATGCTTTAAAGGTGAAGTTTTCAAACTGCTGCCTCAAGAGATCCTTGTTGTTCTCCTTGGCTTCAGTAGAACCCTCATGCATTAGTTTCAATGCATCCCACAACTACTTAGCTGTTTTGCATTTCTTGAAACCTCTTTATACAGAGTTTGGAAGAGTAGTTTGAAGGGCTGTCATGGCTCTCTGATTAATATCTACTCTCTTTCTGTCTTCATCAGAGTAATTAGCCATAACCTTTGGAATCATACCACCCCTAGTAGCAGCTGAAGAGGTGCTTGGTATGTAAGGTCTTGAGACAACAGATTCCCACATGTTGGAATCTTGTGACTTGATGAAACCTTCCATTCTTTGGCACCAAGTGTCAAAGTCTTTAGGAGTGATCAGTGGGAACTTCGTCATGGTTCCAGTTTCCATATCAGCTTTAGTAAGAGCTGCCAATTGAGATGTTAAGTATTTTATATGTGTGAGGGATCTTAAGATGGTGAGATCTTACAACTAATAGATTAAATAGGGAACTAGAAACCAATCACACTTTGATACTAAGAAACACAAGTAATAAAGAGACAGAACAAGAACAAGAACAATAACACAAATGTTTGGTTTTCAAGAATGCTGTATATTGCTCCCTAGTTCCTTATAAGTGTTACATAGTATAAAGAAAGATACAAGGGACTAGAGATACTTTATACTACATCCTACGATCGGCCACTTTAAAGGCCAGCTGGATACATGATCTAGACAACCAAATCAATGTAGAGTCAAAAGGTAGATAGCCTTTTGAGTAGTGACTATGACATGCCATAGCTCACATCCTAATATATTACAAAAGGGATAAAGTACATAAAGTAAAAAGAAACAGACTCAAGGGCTCAATGTACAGTTACTAAGAGCATGGACCTTTCACCAACTTATGCCAGTTAGTGAGTTATCATAGTTGTAGTGGAAAGGTGATCCAACATTATGTTTAAAGTACATCAGATAAAGTATGTACTCAAAAGTCTTTGGAAGAAATCTGTCTTCAAGAGTTGACTTCAAAAGACATTTTCTTTGATGCTTTGGTAAACATCATGTTTGGCTTCGGAAGATGTTGGTCTTGGCTTTAGGAGATTTCACACTTAGAATATTTCTAATGTAGAGTGTGAAACTTCCAAAGCATTCTACTTCAAAACTTAGTTCATGCATGTAGGACAAACTGTTTGGATGTTTTGGGTTTCATTAGCCTTATATGAATCCTTATATTTTTACATTACAATACAATCATTGCCCACTACTCTACATGCACCAACAATGGGTTGGTGCATGCAGGACCGGTGAAGTGTGGTCACTTACAACACAACAACGCAAAGAGGAGAGCAACTTAACTTAATAAAATAGTGAACTGGATTAACCACAATAGATGATACTAAGAACACAAGTAAGAATGAGACAGAACAAGAGAACAAGATACACAAGTAGTTAGTTTTAAAGATTGTAGTATATTGCTTTCTTAAGTTCTATTACAAGTGTTACAAAGCATAAAAGAAAGTTACAAGAACCTGAGATACTTATACTACATCCTACTGCCGGCCATACTTTGATGGCCAACCGGATACAATTGACTAGACACAAAACAAAATCAATTGTAGAGTCAAAGGCAGATTGTCTTTTGACTAGTGACTATGACATGCCATAGCTCACATCCTAATATATTACAAAAAGGATAAAGTACATGAAGAAGAAAGTTGCAGACTTAAGACCTCAATGTACAGTTACCAAAAGCATGGACCTTTTCACCAACTCTTGTAAGTTGGTGACTTTATAGAGTTGCAGTGGAAAGGGGTCCATATTTATGGAAAAATACATCAGATAAAGCATGTTGTTAAAAGTCTTTGGAAGAAATCTGTCTTCAAGTGTTGGCTTCGGAAGACTTTCTCTATTGAAGCTTCGGAAGACCTCATCTTTGGCTTTGGAAGATATTGGTCTTCGCTTCGGAAGATTTCACACTTCAAATGTTTTTGTTGCATGTGTAAAACTTCCGAAGAATTCTTCTTCAGTGTACTTGTGCAGCATGCAGGAAAGACTTTGGGACTTTGTGATGCTTCAAGCTCTTTATACAATCTCTTCAAACTCCCCCTAGGTTGATGCTACCAAAGCACTAGTAGACTTCAGATATTGACAGTCCTCATTAGAATAATAACCATCCCTTTCTTCATGAGATGACAAGATCCCTCAAACTGTCAAAATGTTTCTCATGTCAAATAGATCATGTAGAGGCAATTGAAACATGTCTTCCCATGTGTAGATGTTCTAAGCGCCTTTATCTTAATGACATGCCATCTTTCCGGATTTGTGGTGTATTTCTAGGACAAGATGGGTCTTCCTAATACTAGAGGAGCTGTTTGAATGGGAGTTGATGTAGCATCCTCTTACTACATATCGTCAGGATGTTCTGATTCATCCTGAGGTTTAGAAAATGATGCAGCCTTCTTCTTCTTTGACTCTGGCTTTGAAGCAATCTTTTTCTTTCTCTTTGTTCCTTTTAACTAAGAAGACTGGCGTGTAACACCTGATTGATCTTCATTTTCTTTCTCAGTTGGGTTTTTTTCTCTCATAAGTTCAGAAGGAGAGAGAGGTTGACCCTGCTGTGGAACAGAAGATGAAGCTTGCTGAGATTCAGCAGGAGGTCCGGGTTATGTTGTCTCTGATTGTTCACCTTAACCTCCACTTTAGGTGGAGCTTGACTTGGATAGGAGTGTAAGTCAATCAGCTCTCTACTCTTTATCTTCTGCTTGATCACCTTGATATGCTCATCCATATGCTCATCCATAGTTGATAGAGACTTTATTAGTTGTACTCAAAATACCCTAAGTGTTTGGTTTTTGTTGCACTAGCCATCTTGATCCAACACTATTAAACTATTTTCAAATCAGGATCTAATGAAACAAACTTCTAAGATACTTAATGGATCTTGGATCATTCTCTAGATATGACCAAAAGGAGAACTTAGAAGATGAATGAAACTACTAATTAATCAAATTGCCGCTAAATCTCATTAACAACACTTATGTGCCCGGTTGATAGCTAATATCTAAATCTAACTAACATAATTCATTGATAATGAAATGGGCAACCTTTAAGCAGTTTATTGGACACGAAAAGCAATGTAATTAACTAGCTTAGAGAAACCTTCTTTCGAACCGCTTACTTCTAAGAAACTAACCACAAGGACAATTCGATTAATCTTCACCTCTAGGAATCAAATTAAGAAAAGCATTAAGTCTTAATAATTAATTCTAACAATTCATATGGTTACTACGTTTAGCAAACCATCAGCTAATAAAAAACACAATGTAATCGATCTAGATATGCAAGTTTCTATGAAAGACATTCAACAACTAACATATGAAAAATAAGATTCATCAACAACCAAAACACTCAAACGCAACCAATTGATTGAATAAACGTTATTACATAAGCATTAAGCACAAAAACTGTTCAATAGTCAAAATTCATTCAAGTTAACACAAACTAATCATCAACCTAGGTAGCAATATGATCATAGCTACTCATATTCAGTAGAAACATCGTCTCAAACAATGAAAACAAGATCAACTTATTCAAAACAAAGTCTAAATAAACAAAGTTACAAAGATGAAAACCCGTGATCAAACATTTTCATTGTTCCTATGATTTTAGCTTCAATCTTTGGCTTCAAATCCTTTCAAAAGCTTCAATTTTTCCTTGAGAATGCTCTTGAAATGACTGTTGGTTGAATCCCTTGTTTTGGAAGAGAAAGGTTTTTTAAATACAACATTGTAAAATTTTCCCAAAAACATCATCTATGTGATATGCGCACGAGAAGCCATCCTACTATCCGTATACCACAGATTAAAAAATACCAAAACCCTAAATTATGATCTTTGCTATAAGCGCAGGAGTGACTCTCTTGCTGTGCGTATCGTGTAGATGGATTCTCCAGAGAATTTTAGTTTTTCACTAAGAAAAATTCTAAGTGTTGGTCTTTCCCCATTATTTGGCTATTTTCTTCGTTTCCCAAGTGTTTTCCTCATTTTAAGCATCCATGCACCTATTGAAACAAGAAATAACAAATGATAAATAAAAACTAATGAGTCTAACTAAAATTTAAACAAAAGTAACCCAAAAAACATGAAATAAAATGGATGTGTTTTACAACAAATAAAAAATAACCATACTTAATCTTTTTTCGTCCCCGAAAAAATATGCAATGGAATCATAACTAGGAATCAAGTTTTCAATCAAACTAAAACATTCTATTTCCATTTATTCCCACAAACAAGCGATATGTCAAAGTAATCATCGGTATTGTTTCCTCTTTATCACAACACTAACTAATTTCTATATATATATATATGTATGTATATATATGTATATGTATGTATATATATATACATATATACATATATAATATATACATATATATACATATACATATACATATATATATACATATACTTATATATACACATTATATATAATATTATTTTGGTCTAATGCTTGATGGGATATATTTGGTGGAGCGTCACTTCTTTCTGATTCATTTTCATGAAAAGGAGGCGTGCTATGAATTTATTCTCTGGAAATCACTCTTAACTAGTGTAAGTTCAAAAGTTTACACCAGTGACTAATTATTTAGCTAAGGCATTCATGTTTCCCTAAGATGATAACCCACGAGATTCCTTGATTTATATAGATCATTTTTAAAACCCTTAAAGATAACTAGGCAACTGACTGATTACTAAATGATAAATTACTATTTCTTTGAAAAATCATTATCATCATTTTTTTCTTTTTGAAAACCAATTCCCAATATTTCTATTATTTTCCATTCAGTTTGAAAACTCTAACATGGTCCCAAACATAAATATAAACTTTCACTCTCATTATTGGCTTTGCAACCGATTGGACATTTAGAGTTCGTCTCTGCAAAAACAATTTGTGTATAAAAATTTTATATTCATCATTTATTTCAATAATCATTAGTAACTTGAGAATTTTTTTGTATCAGCAAAATAAATATAATATTCTGAAAAATATACTTGTTATCTTATTCTAAGCCACATATCATGCAAATATCAAATTGTGAATTTGAAAACCATTTAGTCGAGGCATCAGCTTAAAATTTAAATTCTAAATGGTATACCAATTATGATATATATCTTTTTCCATTTCCATAATATTTAAGGATTCACACCCCATTATAGTTAGTAAATAAATAACATTCATCGGGAGCAAACATCACATGCATAATTTATGACTTTGAAAATCCTCGATTATTGAATACTTTTAACATAATCATTGACTCAGGATCGTCTAACCGTTTATGCCAGTTTATTAAATAATCACAATTCATAAAATTTTGATTTATGATCATATATGCTTTATTACACATGTGCTTTTTTCATGCATGACATTAGTACGAGAGAATAGTGGCACTTTTTGCACGTTATATTATTATATAATCACTTCTTTATGTTATATTATTATATAATCACTTCTTTAGTGTGTTACTTCTTGTAATCATTTTATTATCAACATGGTTGATCTAATTAACCCCATCACTATTAAATTTTTCTTAATTTCTTACTTGAGTGTGAGATCATTATATAATAACATTCATCTAACAAAATGAATGGATTCTAACCACACAAGCTACAAGGTGGTTTTAAACTTTTAATGATATTATTACTTTCAGGGCATAAATAAAAGTGATAAATGAAAATTATATCATTCAACTTTCCTTATAAATAAGCTTATCGTCACATAATATCAATTGAGAAATAAAAAAGTTTATCGTCACATAATATCAATTGAGAAGTAATTGTAAGCAAGTTATGCTATTTTTCTTTCTAAAATATATTCAACTTTATGTAAATTAATTTATAATGAGTTTTAAAGTGTATGACACATAAGGTGTCATTTCTCTATATCAAATAATTCCAATAAATTAGTGGATCGTTTGACTAGGTCAGTGAGAGTGAGAATCTCACTAAGGATCTAATATAGTGATTGAGTTAATGATTGAATGACAGAAACAAGCTATCAATAAACAATTAGTGCAAGAATATACTCATAAATGCTTTTGTATATATTAATGAAGGTGATTGATTACAGAGAATAAAAGACAACAAATATTCTCAATGTCTATCAGCCGTCACCTCATGTACGAGGCTTTCTATTCTATTATAGGTAGACAAGTTGCATTTTACAAAATGACTAACCTACCCCTGACCTATTACATCTGAACTAGTCTAAGTCTTGATCCGCATCTTTGCTTGTTCATCCGCATTGACAAATGCGGATGAGTTGACTTGATTAGCATTTCTTCATTTGATCATCCGCATTTGTATGTTGGTCATCCGCATTGGTTAATGCGGATGAACAAATACTTATGCGCATTTGTCTAGCCATCCGCATTGGCAAATGCGGATGAACAAAGTCTTGTCCGCATTACTTGTTTGTCTTCCACATTTTGTTAATGCGGAAGAACAAATACTTGTTCATATTTGTTTTATGTCTTACGCATTGACAAATGCGGGAGACCATACTTGGTTTTTCTTCTGTGTAGGATCTTCATCCGCATTTCGTCTTGGACTTATGGGAATCCGGCAAAGCAACCATCAACTCAGCCATTGAATTGGCATGCATGATCCTTTCAGGGTCCAACAATACTCCCCCTAAGGATTATGCAACCTATGTTCTTCAATGTTTTGGTAGTGATTGAGGTTGTGATGATTCTGCTGGGTCTTGTGGTGGTGTAAAAGGTGCTGCTTGAGCTGGATCCAAAATTGCATTGATCATGTTAACAAAATCTTGAGCATCTGACATTTTATCCTTGCTTAGTACATGAATCTTCATTCTGCTCATATTATGAATGGCTTCAAGTGGTAGTTTCTTTAGTGAGATTGGTTCCTAAATAGACACTGTAGATAACCCATCTCTGTGAATCAAAAGAGAGCCATCTACATCAACTTCAAGTTTGACAATGTTGCCCAACTGTAAAGGTATCTTCTTCTTCTTTCTTTTCTCCCTCTTTGCACTAATCTAATTATAAGCCATCTTTAATATTTTGATACACTTTAGAAAGAAATGTAGATCTTCTTGACCCAATTGTTTGATATCTCTCTGAAGTGCCTTGTGTAATGTATTGGATATATGATTGATCCAGTAGTCTCATTTCATAGCCACTAAACAATCTGACTTCAGCACCTTCTTTACCTCCCCACTTCCTCTCAATCACCAATTCATAGGTCTTCTCATCTTAATAAAAATTTGAGATTGGTTTTGAGGAATGTGTACCAGCCATCATTTTTCTTTTCAATGATTCAATAGGTGCATGATCATTGAAGGGTGTAGAGTTAAAACACAATAACACAAAGAGGAGATAAACTAAACTTAGATCAAATAGTAAACTGGATTAACCAAAAGCTGACACTAAGAACACAAGTAGTATATGAGACAGAACACAAAGAGCACAAGTGTTTGGTTTTCAAGAATGCAGTATACTGCCTTCTCTATGTTCATTACAAGTGTTACAAAGCATATTCGAAAGATACAAGAACATGAGATACTTATACAACATCCTACAGCCGCTATACTTTGAAAGCCAGCTGGATACAATTAACTAGACACACATAAAATCAATTGTAGAGTCAAAAGGCAGATTGCCTTTTGACTATTGACTATGACATACCATAGCTCACATCCTTATCTATTACAAAAAGGATAAAGTACATAAAGTGGAAAGTTACAGACTCAAGACCTCAATCTACAGTTACCAAAAGCATGGACCTTTTCACCAAACCATGTTAGTTGGTGACTTGCAGAGTTGTAGCCGAAAGGTGTCCAGCTTTATGGAATAGTACATCAGATAAAGCATGTTACTAAAAGTCTTCGGAAGAAATCTGTCTTCATGAACATGAAGCTTCGGAAGACTTTGTCTCTGAGGCTTCGGAAGACTTCATCTTTGGCTTCGGAAGATGTTGGTCTTGACTTTGGAAGATTTCACACTTAGAGTATTTTTGTTGCACATGTGAAACTTCCAAAGCATTCCACTTCAATGTACTTGTGAAGCATGCAGGAAAGACTAAAGATGTTTAGGTTGCATCAGCCTTTTCATAATCTCTACAAACTCCCCCTAGGCTAATGCTACCAAACATTTAGAAAACTTCAGATATTAACAGTCCTCATTAGGATGATCACCATTCCTTTCTTCATAAGATGATCAGGATCCTTCAGGCTGTCAAAGTGTCTTCTCATGTCAAGAGATCATGCAGAGGAAACTGAAACATATCTTGCCAGGTATAGATGTCTTCAATGCCTTGATCTCTAATAACATGCCACCTTATGGATTTGTGAAGTATGTCCCAGACAAGATGGGTCTTCCTGATGCTAGAGGAGCTACTGAGGTTGGAGTTGATTGAGCTTCCTCTGGCTGCACATCCTCAGGCTGTTCTGATTCATCCTAAGGTTCAGAAGGGGATTCAGGCTTCTTCTTCTTCTTAGACTTTGGTTTAGAAGCCATCCTTTTCCTTTTTTTCCAAATTTAACTGAGAAGACTGGCCTGCAGCACCAGATTGATCTTCACTGTCTTTCTCAGTTGGGACTTCCTCTCTCTCAGGTTCAGATGGAGAAGGAGGTTGACCCTGCTGTGGATCAGAAGATAAAGCTTGCTAAGCATTAGCAGGAGGTCCAGGTTGTGTTGTGTCTGTTTGTTCAACCTGAACCTCCACTTCAGGTGGGGCCTGACTTGGGGTGGAGTGTAAGTCAGAGAGCACTCCACTCTTAATCTCCTGCTTGATTACCCTGATATGCTCATCCATAGTGGATAGAGACATGGGTCTAAGTCTCCTTCCGGAGAATCCATACAGCTTCAAGAAGCTTATCATCCTCTGCCTATCAGCAGACTTCTTCATGCTCTTTTGGATGATGGCTCTTGACTTTGCAGCTTCTTCCCTCAGCTTCTTCTTTATTGTCTTTCTTTCCTTGACTAACTCAAGCTCAAGTTTTTTTAGATACTCAAACTCAACATAGTCATAAAGTAAGGGAAGGAGTGCATCTGCCTGATAGAGGCCTGTGGCACTCAGGTAGTTAATCATCTTGATTCTGTCTTCTTCCTTATCTACCTGAGGTTCTTATTGAACCACATCCTCTTGTTCAGGACTTTCTTGAACTGGTGAAGAGTAGGCATACCTTTGTACAATCTTTTTCTTCTTCTCTCTTCTTTGACTTGTACTAGGAGTTCTGCATCTTCTGCCTCCTTCTTCTCTCTTGACCTTTCCAGATCAACCAGCTCATTCAATTCATCCAAGAGGAGAGAAATGACACTATCTATCTCATAGTTCCTAGTCTGCAGATAGTTAATCCTGACTGCCCTTAACTCATCATTCTGAGTATCTGATCTGGGGGCAGCCCTGATTGCAGACTCCATGATTCTTGGAGACTTAGTAGAGGAACTTTCTCCCCTTAGCCTCCTTTTCCTCTCTCTCTCATCGTCCTCAATCTCAGATGTCATCTTTCTTTTCCTTTGTCACTCACAGACCTTTGTGACTCAGGGTGGAGACAGCTTTGGCCTTCATTACTCATTGGAGCATCTGAGCTCAGGCCAGAGAGAGGTTGAGAAGCACCTTCACCAGTAGGTGTCTCAAAAGGAATATGGATCTCTACAGTAGTTGGAGATGATGAGATAGGACTCTCAGGTTCTGTCACTGGGCCTTCAGTCAAGGTTTCTCCTATGAAGCTAATCTTAGGGTCTGCCTCAACATCCAGTTGACCGATGACATTGCCTGATTGCCTTAGTCTCCTTCTCAGACTGAACTCTGCAATGATCCTGTCTTGGATTCTTTTAGCCAGTCTATCAGCTTGGGTTGACAAGTGGCATGTTGACTAGATCCAGACCTTCATAGTAGTCCAAGTTCTGAAAATTAAAGACTTCTTGCTGTCCTTGAACTCTTATGATAATGAGGGCTCTCCTGTTGTTGTCATACCTCCACCCAATAATGTGATTGAAGGATGATGAAGGTGATATAGCCCTTGGTATCCCATCCTCAAACAGACTCTGTATGAAGGAGTCTGTGTAGTCCACATCAATGTGAACTAGAGGAGGTTGCTGAGAATGCACAGTTGCAAGTGAGGATGGTGAGTCCTCAATGTCCATTCTCTTAGAGGAACTCCCAGGTTCTGTGGCTGGGATGACTTTATCCCCCTTTTTGGTAGCATCACCCACTTGCATAGGTGAGCTGGAGGATAGGTCAATCACATCCACAGGTTCTTGTGTTCCTGGTTGAGCTCTCCTTAAGGGTCTCCCAGCTAGTTTTTCCATAAGATATGAAATCTCAAGTTGCTGATCATTGATCCTGTTTTGTATGGTAGTCACCTGAGATTCAAGGTGACTGACCTTTGAGACTAGGTAGTGCATGTTTTAGATAGTTTTTGCACTTTTAGTCTCAGATCCCCCTCATCTTCATCAGAAGAATCACTGGGGTTGGAGAAGATTGACTAGAGTCGTTTCTCTCATGACCATTTCTAAGTTCTTGGCTACTGCTCACTGGCAGTCTCAGTTGCCATGGTTGAGGTCTTAATGATGTAATCACTTTCAGAAGTGAGAACCTCTTCCATATGGACATCCTGAACAAGTTCAGTAGTGTCCACCTCAGTTGTAGGTGACTGATGTGGGATAGATGTAGGAGACTCACGAGTACTCATCTCTCTTTTAGTAGGGGGAAAGAAGAGAGATTCATTATACTCACTGAAACCTATATCTTCATCAGTATAGAAGTCAAGGTTGGGAATTGGTTGGTTGAGATCTATAGGCTGGGGATGGTAACTGTCCCCTGAACGTTGATCACTTGAGTGTTGAGACTCAGAGTGATGGCTTAAGGTAGTAGAGCTAATGAGCTCATCAGGCTGAGCATGAGGAACCTGAGCACTGATTCTTGAAGAGATGGGAGTGGTCTGTCCTCAGAAAAATAGGAGCTCCAGTGCCCATTTCTTTCTGTATGGGTGAGTATATGGGGACCTCCATAGATTTATAGTCTGAGCAGGGGTTCCTTTGTATTTTCTTTGGTAGGTGATAGATTTGAGGCTGTGTGGGTGGCTGGGAAGTAGGAGGTGTGGGTTCAACACCAGCTTGTGCTGCTAGGTTGTCACCTTGAGCAATGAGCTCTAACATTTTTAGGACTGGGGCTGTTTCTACCCCGAGAATCCAACAGGGACTTTCTTAATATTTTAAAGATGTCAGGCTTCATCTGTTCCAATTTAAGAATGTTACCTGTTTCCTCTAACTGTGAGCCCAGTTCACAGTTAAGAATGTACTGGACATATCTAGGAAACATGTAATATTCTAAGGAGTCTAAATTAGCAAGCAAATTTGTATAAACAAACTGAGAGTACCTGAACTTGACCCCTTGAACCATTCCATGACTATGAAGGAGATCTTCAGGAATCTGGTCCCATCCACCATGCTTGTTTGATAAGCTGTGGATGACCACATGGAGCAGGAATCTCCATTGGGATGAGACCTTCCCTTTCCTGAAGGTCTTTATAGAGAAATATCCCTCATACCCCATCTGCTCAAAGGAATATTAACAACTTCCTTTGGGAAGAACACCTCACCTTTTCATCATCCAGCTGAAGATGTCTGTTGATGATGGCCGGAGTGATGAATTGTTCTCCCCTGCACTGTGGTAGACAGTACTTCATCATCCAGAATTCAAGCAACTGACCTCATAGAGTGGAGGATCAATGGTGAGGGAGGTGAAGTAGTTCGACAAAGACAAGAACGGCAAACCTCTGAGAATGAGGATCTTTCTCAGAGCGTAACAGAGCAACTTGATTATGTTGTCTGTGTAGCTGCATGGTAAAGTTGGATCATTTCTGTGAGCAAGGTTGGCCATTTTGAAGTAGCTTAAGAACGAAGGAAGAAAAAGAAAGAAATTTCAGAGAGAAATTTGGGTTTTTAGGTTTGGAGGAAGAATAGATGATAGAAAGAGGGGGAAACCGTTGGGTTTATATGTGAGAGGGATTTCAGATAAAGTTTAATGAAAGAGGATAAACTTTGAAATCCGGATGTCGGTCCCACCTCTGAAAAAGTAGTTTACTTTTTGCTCAAAAATAGTTTTCTTGGAAGTCAAAAAGCTTCCGAAGGTTAGTTATCTTGGAAGTTTTAATTAAAAAGCTTCCGAAGCTAAAATGACTTCGGAAGAATTTCCTGAGAGATTTGAAAATTTTGCTTCGGAAGAAAAATAAAGCTTGAGTGCTTTGTGTGTAAACAGACAAAGCTTCCGAGAGTTAATTTTGCTTCAGAAGTAAATGGTCCTTAAATAAAATTGAATTATAGATAAATATTTAAGCTTCGCAAGATAAATTTTGAACTCTTCCGAAGGTAAACTTCATAGAAAGTTATTTAATTTGAAGGCATGATATACTTCCGAAGTTAAAAACAAAAACTACCGAAGTATAAAAAATTTTAAAAAATCTAAGGAAAGTCTTCAAAAAGAATTTTCATCCAAAGAAAACATGAGCTTATGAAAATGATGAACTAGACAACTTAGGACACACATATTTTAAGAAATAATAAGAATTAGTTTTAAGAAAAGCTTACTCAAGGTTATCATCCCAATAGCTGATATAAGATATTTAAATCTCTGTTCATCAAAAGCCTTTGTAAACAGATCAGCATATTGTTCATCTGTGTGAACTTGACTAGTTTAATTAATCCTTTTTCATAGTTATCTCTTATTAAATGATACCTGATATTGATGTGCTTTGTCCTTGAGTGCTGCACAGGGTTCTCTGTGATTGAGATAGCACTGTTGTTGTCTATGTGAATGGGAGTCTCCTTGAAGTTTAACCCATAGTCCAGCATCTGATTTTGAATCCAAACTACTTGAGCACAACAGCTTGCAGCAGCAATGTATTCAGCTTCAGCAGTTGATGCAGAGACACGGGATTGTTTCTTGCATTGCCATGAGACAACCCTTCCCCAAGAAATTGACATCCCCTAGATGTAGACTTTGCAGTCATGTTACAACCAACATAATCACTATCTGTATAGGCATACAGATTAAAGTCAGAATTCTTAGGATACCATAGGCCAAGTGTTGATGCACCCTTGAGGTATCTTAGAATCCGCTTGACAGTGATAAGGTGAGACATCTTAGGGTTGACTTGATATCTTGCACAAATACATGTAGCAAACATGATATCAGGCCTGCTAGCAGTAAGATACATAAGAGACCCAATCATAGCCCTGTATAAATGCTCATCTACATACTCCCCCTCAAGATCAGGACCAAGGGAGTGGTTTCTGGCTATGGGTGTCTTAGCAATATTACAGTCAGTCATATTAAACCTCTTGAGTATGTCCTGAACATACTTTGACTGACTTATGAAGATGCCATCTTCAACTTACTTCACTTGAATTCCCAGAAAGAAAGTGAGTTCCCCCATGGCACTCATTTCCAATCAGTCTTTCATCAGCTTCTCAAAGTCTTTGTAGAGCTTTGGATTAGTTGAACCAAAGATGATGTCATCCACATATACCTGAACTAGCAACATGTCTTTTCCTTGTCCTTTGATGAAGAGTGTTCCATCTATAGTACCCCTCCTGTATCCATGTTTACAGAGATACTCAAACAGTGTCTCATACCACTTCCTAGGTGCCTGATGCAGCCCATAGAGAGCTTTGTCAAGCTTGCAGACATGATCAGGATGATCAGGATCTACAAAACCAGGTGGCTGTTTGACATAAACCTCTTCATCTATCACTCCATACAAAAAGGCACACTTCACATCAAGTTGAAAACCTTGAAGTTCTTGGATGCAGCAAATGCCAGGAATATCCTAACAGCTTCTAATCTTGCCACTGGAGCAAAGACATCAGTGTAGTCAATCCCTCTCTTCTTGTGTGTATCCTTGAACAACCAGTCTAGCTTTGTTCTTGATGATGATGCCTCTATCATCTTTCTTGTTCCTAAACACCCATTTGGTTCCAATGGTAGTCTTCCCAGAAGGAAGAGGACAAAGTTTCCAAACTTTCTGCCTTTTGAATTGAAGCAGCTCTTGTTGCATAGCTTCAACCCAACTTCCATCCTTTAGAGCTTTATCAACTTTCTTTGGCTCTATCTAGGATAGAAAACAAGAGTGAAGACAAACATTTACTTCATGGGTTTGTCCTCTTGTCTTTACCCCTCTGAAACATCTCCAATGATGTTTGTGGTGGGATAAGACTTGTGGATCCTAAGCTGAGGGATCACAACAAGTTGTTGAGAAAGATCAAATTTGAGAAATTTAGATCTGGCATAGATGTTTCTCCCACCACATCAGCATACTTTTCAAGTGAAACTTGATCCAAGCAGTGTGTAACATCATTGATGTTCTCATTCACAGTGTGGTTAGTGGCATCAAGAAATTCTTGGTCACTGTCACCATCATCATTATTTTCTTCCATAGTTGAGGTGTTCTTATATGGTTGTAGAGCCTCTGAGCTGGAATTTGAAGGCATACCTGATGTATCAGTTGAATTTGTCATTGTAGGGCTGATAGAAACCTCATTACAGAAGTGGTTCCAACTAGAGCTGAAGATATGTCTTGAAGATCGACCTAGCTCAAATATTGGATCAGGATCATCTGTATTCAAATTTTCTACAGATCTGAAACATTCTCACAAGATTTGTTAAAACAGTTGGTAACCAGTCAAGATCAAACAGCCAATCCGGACCAGAACCAGTAACACAAGGTGTGTGTTCATTGAAAGTCACATTGGCTGACTCCTCAACAATTCTAGTTCTGAGATTGTATACTCTATAAGCCTTAGCTTGGGAAGAGTATCCAATAAAGTGTCCATCATCTGATTTCTCAGCAAACTTGGCAATTTGATCTTTGGTATTCAAGATGGTGCAAGGATATCCAAATGACCTGAGAAAACCAATGAAAGGTCTCCTCTTGTACCAAAGTTCATAAGGAGTCTTGCCATGAGTCTTAACTACTAAAACTCTGTTCTGCACATAGCAGGAAGTGTTGACTACCTCTGCCCAGAAGGTGATTGGCATATTAGAGTCAGAAAATATGGTTCTTGCAGCTTCAATCAGTGTCCTATTTCTCCTCTCAGCAACTTCGTTTTGCTTAGGAGTCCTAGGAGCACTAAATTGTCTTGTAATACCCTTTTCATCACAGAATGTGTCAATGATATGGTTCTTAATTCGGTTCCTTGATCACATCTTATGATCTTGACCTTGTGATCAGATTGATTCTCAATCTTTAAGATGAAATTCTTTAGAATCTCAGGAGTCTCATCCTTAGTTCTAAGGAAGAAAACCCAGTGAATCTTGTAAAGTCATCTGTGATCACTAGACAGTATGAGGTCCTTCCTAAACTCATTGCACTGGTGGGGCCAAAAAGATCCATATATAACAAGTGTAAGGGAGTAGTGATTGAGTTCTTTTCCTTAGGCTTGTGAGATACCTTATGTTGCTTCCCTTTCAGACATGCAACATAGTGGTCATCACTTGTAAACTCTTTCTTTGGCATTCCAGTTACCCATTCATGCTTAACTAATTTATTCATGTTCTTAAGTTTACATGGCATATTCTTTTATGCATAGGAAAGACTCATCACTATTGGCTTTAGACAGAAAGCATGAAACTTCTCCAGAGGGAGAGGTTTCTTGCAAATCCATCTTGTACATGTTTCCTTTCCTGGGGGCTCTAAGCAGGATATGCTCATGAGAAATGACCACACCAGGCCTAAGAACAATGCACTCATGCTCAGTAAAGAGCATGTTATGACTCTGATCACAAAATTAGATACACTAGAAGATTGTATCCAAGCTCCTTTACAAAGTTTACCTTTTTTATGCTGAGCTTACCATTTGTGACTACCAGAAATTTAACTACCTTCATCTCCTCCAAAAGCAACAGGTCCTCCATCAATCCTTTCAAAGTTCTGGAGCCGTGACCTATTACCAATCATGTGCCTGGAGCAGCCACTGACTATAATCCAGACAATTCTGTCTGTCTTCAGTTGTCCCTGCACAAAAGAGAATGATTAGTTACATCTGGAAACCCAAGCCTTGCTTGTCTTGGGCTCACTTGCAGAAAGTAAATTAATAGTAATAGATCCTATGGTTGTACTAAGAGGATCTTGAGCTGCTTTTGATGGAGAAATCTCAGTCACTTGGTCTTTCTTAGACGTCCACACCACCTTTAGAGTCTTGGACTTGACTTTCAAAACTTTAGAAACTTTTGGAGTTTCAGAAGTTTTGATGACTGAACCTTCGGAAGATTCTGCAAGCATTGTAGCAGACTTCAGTGCTTCGGAATAACTCCTTTCTTCCGAGACCAAATATTCTTCCGAAGAGAATTTCCATTTCCCTTCTTGTTAGATTTGGAACTTTCGAAAGAAACTGGTTTTTCCTTCCGAAGCCTGAATCTTCTTAGAACTCTTTGAAGCCTTTGTTTTGGCCATATGGACAGTACCTTTAGGATTGAAGGGACAATCCGTTGCAATGTGAGTGGTGCCGTCACACATGACATAATTCATTTTCTTCTTCACAAGAGCCTTGTCTTGAGAGTAGACTGTCTTGGGTCACTTCCCTTCTCCACCTTCATCTTTGCAGATGCTGAGACAGTCCTCTTGGGCTGAGAACTGTGCTTGGAGTTTGAAGGACCAGGCTGTGCAGTAGTGGTACACAGCAGATCAGTCTTTTTCTTGGTGCTGAGATGAGTTGAACAAGAACAAGAACTCTTAGCATAGTTTTGGTTGATGTCTTCAGTCTCTACCACTTTAAACCCTACAGAAATACAAACTTGTTTCTGCTTAGAGTTGAAAGTAGCCTTGATCTCTTGAGCCTTCCTCGCCTTTCTCTTGCTCTTTCTGATCAAGTTCTTTCTCATGGACTTGGTCATCACAGTCTTCATTTCTCCTCAGAAGGTTAGTGGCCCTTCTTGGAATCCTCCTCTTCACTCTTTATAGAGGATTCTTCACTATCTCTTCTTCATCCTCCTCACTCATAGGATCTATGAGTGGAGCTCATCTTCACAAGTTCCACACCTAGGAGATCTTACTGACAAGATTGTGTGTGGAGGAGCTATCTCATTGGATCCCAGTCCCTGTCTGTTTTGATAGCACACTTTGTTGTGCAGGGATGAGGATATCATGTTCTTGAAGGTCTCTTCTTCAAGAACACTCTTTTCTGCCCTGGCTTTGCTGATCACAAGCTTAGCTTGGCACTCAGTTAACTTGGTTATGAGATCTTTAATTTGAGTCCTAAAATCTATGTGTTCATGTTTTAGAACTGAAATAGTTTTCTCTAAGTCCTCTATTTTCAGCTTATAATCATTTTTAGACTTTCTAAAATCAGATTTTAAATGTTTAGGGACTCATATCAGATCTCAGTTCCAAGTTATAGGACCTGTACCTGTTAACTTTAGCAATGCATTCAGGAGTACAGAGATGTTCCAATACCTTGGCTTCATCATCATCTGCCATCAGTGCTTGGTTTGGAGAGGCATCTTCAACCTGAAAGCTTCAGTCAAAACCTCCTTCTTCAACAACGACAACAGCTTGCTGCTTTGACTTCTCATTATGGAGAGCTTTGTCAGTGTAGTTTGGTCTGGATTGTGTTTGGCCACCATTTGTTCTAGGTGCCTTACACTCTCTGGCAAAGTGGCCCATCAGGTTACAGTTGTAACACTTGACTTTGCCTTTGTCCAGTCCAAACTTTCCACTGGTTGCATTGCTTGGAAACTTCCTTCTAGTTCTCTTGTAGAACTTCTTGGCTCTGTGAGTGAGAAGAGCCATCTGCTGGACTATTTCCATGTATTCCAGATCATCTGGATGGATACAGTCCAGGTCTTCAAGAGTGAAAAGAGAGTTGCCACAGTTTTCATCAGAAGACACAAAAGCTTGAGAAGAGCTTGTCTCTTGGAATGGGCTTCCTTGAGTGTAGTTCTCCTTTGGTGTCTCTGGCAAGGTGATGAAAGGACCCTTGGGTGAGTTGTCAGGTAGCATAAGAGATGATGTTTGGGTTCTATGCTATCCCTTTCAACCACATGTAGGGCTGAACCCATTTGATTGTTGGAGTTTCCAGATGAACCTTGCATGTTCATCTCCATCTGGTATCCACTGGGAATCCCATATAACTCTGTCAGAGTAAGAGTTTTGAGATTTTCAGTTCTCTTGATCACCACACAGCAGTGTGTCCACTGCCTAGGAAGTAAGCCTGAACTTCCTTACAATGTCTCTTTTTCAAGAGAAACTCCTCCATCCACTAGGGTATCCACAATCTCAAAATACCTGAAGTACTGCTGAGTCATGGTTTCACCTGTTTTGAAGGTGAAGTTTTCAAATTGCTGCTTCAGGAGATCCTTCTTGTTCTCCTGGCTTCAAGAACCCTCATACATCAGTTTCAGTGCATCCCACATTGCTTGCCTGTTTTGCACTTCTTGAAACCTCTGTACACAGAGTTTGGAAGGGAGTTTGAAGAGCTATCATGGCTTTTCTGTCTATCTCTACTCTCTTCCTATCTTCATCAGAGTAGTTAGCCACATCTTTGGGGATCATACCAGCACCAGTAGCAGAAGGTGTGCTAGGTATGAAGGGTCCATTCTCAATAGACTCCCATATTCTTGAATCAAGAGACCTGATGAAACCTTCCGTTCTTAAACAGCAGGTGTCAAACTCATCAAGAGTGATCAGTGGGGATTTGTTCATGGTTCCAGTTTCCATATCACTTTTGGAAATGGCTGCCATTTGAAAAGTTTAGTATTTGTGTGTGTGAGGGATCTAAAGATGGTGAGATCTTATATCAAGAGCCTGGAATGCTCTGATACCGAATGCAGGATCGTTGAAGGGTGTAGAGTTACAACACACAACACAAAGAGGAGATAAACTAAACTTAGATCAAACAGTAAACTAGATTAACCAAGAGGTGACACTAAGAACACAAGTAGTATATGAGACAGAACACAAAGGGCATAAGTGTTTGGTTTTCAAGAATGCAGTATATTGCCTTCTCTATGTTCTATTACAAGTGTTACAAAGCATATTCGAAAGATACAAGAACATGAGATACTTATACAACATCCTACAGCCGGCTATACTTTGAAAGCCAGCTGGATACAATTGACTAGACACACAAAAAATCAATTGTAGAGTCAAAAGGCAGATTGCCTTTTGACTAGTGACTATGACATGCCATAGCTCACATCCTTATCTATTACAAAAGGATAAAGTACATAAAGTGGAAAGTTACAGGCTCAAGACCTCAATGTACAGTTACCAAAATCATGGACCTTTTCACCAAACCATGTTAGTTGGTGACTTGCAGAGTTGCAATGGAAAGGTGTCCAGCTTTATGGAACAGTATATTAGATAAATCATTTTACTAAAAGTCTTCGGTAGAAATCTGTCTTCATGAACTTGAAGCTTCGGAAGACTTTGTCTCTGAGGCTTCGGAAGACTTCATCTTTGGCTTCGGAAGATGTTGGTCTTGGCTTCGGAAGATTTCACACTTAGAGTATTTCTGTTGCACATGTGAAACTTCCGAAGCATTACACTTCAATGTACTTATGCAGCACGCAGGAAAGACTAAAGATGTTTAGGTTGCATCAGCCTCTTCATTAATCTCTACAGTAGGTTTCACTCTATGTTCTAGAAACACTACTTCTTCAGCTGGTTTTGTTTGTTTCATCTCCAAAGGGTTCTTGAAAGTTTTGTCTTTTCTCATACATATTGCTTTTAATGAATTGAAGTTGTTGGTTTTATTGAACATTTTAAGTATACCTTCAAATTCATATCGTCTAAACATGGCATTATGGTTGATCAGCTCCAGATTAGCCAGTTCTTTCAGGTCATGAATCTCAAGTGCATTTACCAGAGCAGAGTACTCCGTAAAAAACTGCACTAGACCTGAGATCCTTTTAACCATAAACATGTTCCATGAACTATCATACTTCCAAGCAATAATTTTCTGGTCTATTTTCCCTTTTGGAGTAGATACACCTCTAATCATCTCAGTAGTGGTCAACCCTTCCTGAAGTTTCAGTTGGGAGGGTTCAGCAAACCACTCTAGATATTTGTGAAGAACAGGTGCGAGATAGTCTTGATCTTTATGAGTAAGCTTCATATCTTGTGCTGAGACTCTTGATCTTGGCTTTTGATTAAGCACTTCTTCTAACTTCTTTAGTTTTTCTTTCTTCTCATTTATTAACCCGAGTGTTGCAGCTTTCAGTGAGTTAGTCTTCATGTTTGCCAATTTTCATTTGGTGAAGCCTTGACTGGTGATGTAATCCTTCATTTCCCTATCAGTTATATTATAGGGATCATGATGTAGAGATTCAGGAGTTTGAGATTGAGTCTTCATGATAGACAGTTTTGACTTGTGAGCTTTGGGTGCAGTAGACTTTTCATAATCTGTGGGGTCCAGTAATTTGTTGACCTTCTCTTATTCTTCTATCATGCCTTCATAAGTCATGTTGAATACTTCATCAGTATCATACATGTGATTGATCAGGAACATGGCTTTTATCATTAGGTCATCTGTTTGAGCTTTTTGTACCATTTCCTCTACAGATTTTTCAATTTGCATAGGACTATCCACATGTACATCTTTTTCAGCCTCATAACCCCCTTCTATTTCTCCTTCTTCCAAATCAATAGCAGCAGCTTGTTTCTTTAGTCGAGTTTTAGCCTGATCATGTTCTTCAAGGAATTCAGCTATAGCTACCAAGCTTCTTGGATCATATTTCTTACTTTTCTTCACATTCTCTTCTTCAACCATTGGTCTTTTTCCCTTAGCCTTTTCAGCTTGATATTTCCTCTTTCTGGTATATGTTAGAAGTAAAGGACTAGAAGAGGATTCTGTTAGGATTAGTGATCTACGTTTGATTGATTAGAGAGTATAGCAGCGGAAATCAAACAATGATTAGCCAATTCACAAGAACACAAAAGATATTCAAGGTAAGAACAAACGTTATAGACAGAGAGAATTCTGCAAAAGATATTTCATTCAATATTCGCTTTCGTGGTAACAGAATGTCACACATACAACTAGGTCAACACCTCTTATATAAGAGATGTGACGTCTGCTGATGTCACTTGATAGTGACATCTAACAGAATTATTCAAACTACTGAAAGTTAACACAACTACTAAAGATGTCAAAATTGCTGACATCTTTTTACAAATACTAGTGTTAACTATCACTACAACTACTGAAAAGAACTACTGAAACTATAACGAGTGAAGAACATGCTCTTCAGTTGTTTTACAAATACTGAATCAAAAAGAAAACTACTGAAAGGAAACCATCACAACAACTGAAGAATGCTTCTTCAGCTGTTGTAACAAACTCTGAAGGCTTCAGTACTTGTACTTAAACTTCAGCTGTTGCCATTAGCTGATGTCTTCAGTCTTTGTACTTCAGCTGTTGATCTTCAGTACTTGTTCTTCAGCTGTTGAAGTCTTCAGTACTTTAGTCTTCAGCTTTTGAAGTCTTCAGTACTTTAGTCTTCAGCTATTGATCTTCAGACTTTGGTCTTCAGCTGTTGAAGTCTTCAGTACTTTAGTCTTCAGCTGTTGAAGTCTTCAGTATTTTAGTCTTCAGCTGTTGATCTTCAGACTTTGTTACAACAACTGATCAAGTCTTTAGCAGTTGTTGTGATGTCTGTAGGACTTAGAGGTTTTTCTGATCAGGCTCATTGGTTCTTTTGGTCCAACAAACTCCCCCTAAACCAATGCAGCCAAAACCTCTAAACTTATTGAAGATGTCCCACTTATTATGGCAGAAGGATTGGTCTTTTTGTCTTCTAGATCAGCTCAGAAGGGACCCTTGTAAGCACAGGCCTGGGAAGAAGTCTCAATGATCTGTTTGGCAAAGTATGAATGGGAACTCTGTCTTGGGGAACTGGACATAGAGCTGTTACCCCATCCATGAGATCTACTTCCCCACTATGAGTCTGTATGACTCTCTTGTATAGGCCTCAAGGAAGGTAATTTGTTCCTCCATGGTCAGCTCTTCAGCACCTCCTTCAAATAATGATTCTGGCCCATAGTACTCAGATAGGTATTTGACCTGTTTCCCATTCTTTAGCTCCACAGTTGTTATTATTCTATAAGCAAATTCATCAGGGTGATTACCCTCTAGGAACAACTGGAGCTCATTCTTTCTAACTTCCTCAAGCCTCTGATATACTAACCCCTTTTTCACCATTTTATTTTCCAACATCTTCTATGGGGTCAGGTTAGCTTTATAGGCTTTCTTGAAGTCATCTAGGATTTCCCAGGGTGATACTACAAAGACCAGTGAGATCACTTCATCTACAATCTTCTTCACTTGGCCAATGTATCTCTATGGAATGTTTTTCTTGGGAATCCTATGAGACACCCTGGGATCAGGCCAAATCCTCACTCTCTCCTTTTTATATTGAAATGAATGTTTAAGAGTGTATAATCTGAGAGCATGCTTCGTCATGTTGATGATTGAAGATGTGGTAGCATATGCTTTGTCAACCCTCCTCAACAATTCCTCATCATGTTGTTTGTGAAGCTCTTCTTCTAGCTTCACTTTCACAATTTGTCTTTGAGTTTCAGGAGTAATTGTTGGAGAGTGACTGTGGCCTTCGGCAATTGTATACAGCTGAGAGTGGCAGCCTATCTTCATCTTCATCATTATCCTCGTCATCTTCTTCTAGCCTCAATACCCTTCTCTTCTTCTTCTGGGGTACATCATCGGCTATTGGTTTTGAGGGTAAGGGAATTGGTTTGGTGGGTTGTGTTTTTGGTGGTTTTTGGGGTAAAGGGATTGGTTTAGTGGGTTGTTGTTTTGGTGGTTTTGGTGTGGGAATGTTGACAGGCTGTTTTAGCATTTTAGAGGTGAGTGTGGCTTTTGATTGCTTGGCTAGTTCAGTCCTGCTCCCAGCACCAGCTTCATTCAAAGCTTCAATAACTAATCCTTTAGTGTATACTTTAGACGAACAGATCTTGGTGGTTATTGCCAAGATGTTGTCCCTGGACCAAGCCTTGATTTCGATCAATGATCTTCGAAGATATTTTGCTATAAACCTGATCATGATCTCCACCTTTCTCTTTCTAACACATCATAACTTGCCCATCTAGTTTGGATTTCTGGATCACCTGACCTCCTGATATAATCAGGATGAACATGCACTGAGTGTAGATCAGTTGTAGCATGTGCCCCTTTGTCTTGGAACTGGGGACTTCCTGCCTCAGGACTATGTCCTTCATTAGCAGTTGCCTCTGGTAAGGTCTTAGTGATGTTACCAACTACATCCTGATCATATGCTGAAGTAGGATAAGTGGCAGCCTCACCAGAAGTTACAATCTCCTTTTCTACACTAGGAGATGGAACATTTTAACCCTTGTGCTGTGGGTTATCAGATGCACTTTGGTCCTCCCCCTCAATGGTAGAGGTATTCCCAGTTGTAATTGGTATCTGGGGAGGGGGTGAGGAGTGCAACTGACTCAGCACTTTTGCAACAATTAATGTAGGACTTTGGGGGGCGGTTGCAGTGGGAGATTGGGTAGAAGCAGATTGCACCCGGGGTGAATGGTGCTCTTCAATGGTAACCCTCTCAAGTGAGATAGGTTCCAGCAGTGTGGGTTCCCTAATATTGGTTGCAACAGGATCCTGTTGACAGGATACATGTGCGGCTTTGGCAGGTTGAGTCTTTGACACAACTGGGGGGTTAATACCAGTATGTGGTTCCTGTGTTTGTGGTACAGGGGCATCCTCAGGGGACTCATCTCCCTGAGTAGCCTTTTTTGGCTTTTTGGATTTGGGTTTGGTGGGGACTTTGGATCTGGAGCTGGTGGCTGTGGGTTCCAACTGCGTGGGTTTTCGCAGCTTGGCAGCCTGTTTCAGTGTTTGGTCAGAGTTGTGCCTGGAGTATACTTCAGGCAATACAGCCATTGCAGGGACTCCAAGGCCAACAAGTCCCTCAGCTTGCAGCTGATTCTCTATGATGGCCATAATGAACCGAGGATATAATATCCATCGATTAGAAAGAGGTTTTGAGGCCATATCCTTAAGTTCAAGAAAAATAATTTCAGAAAAGTTTAAGTCTTGTTGCTCAAGGATAGAGAATAATACCTGTGCCACCTGGTAGACATTTGATCCCAAGAGGAAGTCTTAGGAGCTAAGCAAACATTTACCATGTGAAAGATAAGACGTTCTGCATCATGGAAATGCTTCTTCAGGAAGGTAGAGGCACTGAGGTTTCCCTGATATCCATGGTGGGCAAAGGATAAATCAGTTGTGCCCTTTGGATACCCAGCAGGGAAAGTGGCATCATCCAAGTTGAGGATTTGGCGAATGATTTCCGGAGTGATGACCACTAGATGGTTGTTGACGAACGACTGGAGAGACTCGGTGTTGTTCTCCCCAGTTATAAGGGTGACGTTCGTCCAAAACTGGTGTAAGGATTCGGCATGAATGGTGGGATTTAGAAGGAAGGTCGTTTGGTAGGGAGATTGGACCATTCGATCAATGGCGTTATCGAACTTTGTCCAGAAAGGTGATTTTGTGAGGTAGGCAACACAGTTATGTCGTGGTTTGAGCTGCATGGTCGCCATTAATGAGAGAGAAGTTTTGGAGGTTTGAACGTTAGGTTTGAAAAGGATGAAGCTCTGAAGGATTAGGTATTGGGTATTTATAGGGAAAGGGTTAGAAAATAACTGAAGGGTTTGGTGTATTCATCAGTAGTTTTAATGACTAATGACATGGTATTACCCTTTCAGAATTTGAAACAACTGAAGTCTTGGTTTTAGGCATCAGTAGTTATAAAACTACTGAAAACCATGGTTTTGACTTTAGATGTTTGAAAACAACTGAAGACTTGGTTTTAGTCATCAGTAGTTGTGAAACTACTGAAAACCATGGTTTTGACTTTAGATGTTTGAAAACAACTGAAGACTTGTTTTAGTCATCAGTAGTTGTGAAACTACTGAAGACATGGTTTTGGTATCAGTTGTTGTAAACAGCTGATGAGTTGGTGTTAGTCATCAGTAGTTTCACACTGAAGACATGGTTTTGTCATCAGTTGTAAACAGCTGATGACTTGGTTTTAGTCATCAGTAGTTGTAAAACTACTAAAGACATGGTTTTGTCATCAGTTATTTAGGATGAAACAGCAGTTGTAGAAACACTGAAGAGAAAGTTCTCATCAGTAGTTTTCGTCAATTCAAAGCCTTTCAGTTGTTTCATACTGTCCTCAACACTTACTCATCGGCCTTTTTGCTGTTTTCAGTTGTTTCATAGGACATCAGTACTTATCTGTTTTTACTGACATCACTAGTTATAACTACATCAGTAGTTGTAACTTTATCAGTTGTTTTAACAGAATCAGTACTATATGTGATATGGTCACTAATGATCATCAATACTTATTTACTCAGATCATCAGTAGTTATCACTTATTCTAGCTGCAGCATACCAAGCCGTAACACTAGGTTTTGGAAAGTTAAACTATCCAAAGGCTTAGTAAAAATTTCTGCAAGCTCATCAGCACTAGGCACAAACTTAGGATCAATCAGACCTTTTTCAAAACAATCCCTAATAAAATGATGTCTGATCTCTATATGTTTGGTCCTAGAGTGCTGGACTGGATTTTTGACAATGCACAGAGCTAAAGCACTATCCATTAATAATGGAGTCTTAGTCTCTGTAATGCCATAATCCAAAAGTTGGTTCTGAAGCCAGAGTACCTGAGAAGTACAACTTGCAGCTGCAATGTACTCTGCTTCAACAGTGGATGTAGCAACAGATGTTTGTTTCTTACTCTGCCAAGAAATCAAACAGTTGCCTAGGAATTGACATTCACCAGAAGTTGACTTTCTAGTTAACTTGCACCCTGCATAGTCACTATCTGAAAAAGCAACTAATTTGCAAGAGTGTCTAGTGGAATACCATAAACCTAGAGGTTGTGTACCTTGCAAATATCTAAAGATCATCTTGACTGCAATCAAATGAGACTCTTTAGGAGCAGCCTAAAATCTAACACAGACACAAGTAGCAACATGATATCTGGTCTAGAAGCTGTTAAATACATCAAGGACCCAATCATACATCTGTAAAGTGTTTCATCAACAGCTTTACCTTTCTGATCTGCATCCAGTTGTGTGGTGTTGCACATGGGAGTAGAACAGGGCTTACAATTTTGTAAATCAAACTTATTCAAAAGATCTTTTTGACTGATGAATAAAGGTTCCATCAGCCTTTTGTTTGATTTGCAAGCCTAGAAAGAACTGTAATTCTCCCATTGCACTCATTTCAAACCTCTTTTTCATTAATTTGGTAAAATCATCACACAACTGGGGATCAGAGGATGCAAAAATAATATCATCAACATAAATTTGAACAAGTAGCTTATGCTGATCCACCTTCTTAATAAACAAAGTTTTATCTATGGAGCCTCTAGTGAAATTATTCTTAAGAAGAAAAGTGGAAAGTGTCTCATACCAGGCTCTAGGAGCTTGTTTCAACCCATAAAGAGCCTTATCAAGTTTATACACCCATTCAGGATCCTCAAAACCTGGTGGTTGACACACGTAAACTTCTTCTTTTATTTTACCATATAAAAATGCACTTTTGACATCCATTTGAAAAACTTTAAGATGGTGGAATGCAGCATAGGCTAAGAACAATCTAATTGCCTCTAGTCTGGCTACAGGGGCAAAGGTTTCATCATAATCAATACCTTCTTCTTGTGAAAACCCCTGTACAACCAGTCTAGCCTTGTTCTTAACAATAAGCCCATTTTCATCAGTTTTATTCCTAAACACCCATTTAGTGCCTATTGCACACTTACCTGGGGGTAGAGGAACCAGTTCCCACACTTGTTGTTTCTTGAACTGAAGTAGCTCAAGCTGCATGGCTTCAACCCATCCATTGTCTCTCAAAGCAACATGATAGTTCTTTGGCTCTAGCTGACTGATGAAGAGAGCATAGAAGCAGAAGTTAGACTATTGACTTCTTGTTGAAACTCCAGCATTGATATCACCAATGATTTGAGACATTAGGTGATTCTTCAGCTCTTGATAAACAATGATATCTGTGCAAGTGTTTGTAGAACCTTTAGCAGCAGCAGATGTTGATGCAGACTCTTGAAACCAAGAATTTGATGGTAACTCAAAAGATGTAGAGGAATCAGAAATCTCATCAGCATTTGTTATGGATGGAACTGTTGAAGCTACATGAACATCAAGTTTAGCAGATTCAGGCAGTTGGTCACTAAACTTGAATAGGTGAGTATTGATATTATCATCATCATCAATACCACCAGGTGGAAGACATGCTACAGAAGATGATTTATCCACATGATCTGCAACAGTTGGAGGTTGATAAGGAACATATTGCAGTATGTCCAAATCAAACAACTCCACAGGGTTTTGTGGAATCTTGTCCATTGGAGATTCATTAAACTTCACATGCAAAGTCTCTTCTACTATCTTTGTTCTGCAGTTGAAGACTCTGTATGCTTTGCAAGTAGATGAACAACCAACAAAATACCCTGCATCCACCTTAGGATCAAATTTTTGGAGTTGATCCTTTGTGTTGAGAATAAAACAGGGACACCCAAATGCTTTGAAAAATGAAATTAAAGGAGCCAAGTGATGTAGAACTTCATATGGAGTCTTCATCAACCTCTGATTTACTAAGGCTCTATTCTGCACATAGCAAGCTGTGTTAACAGCTTCAGCCCAAAAGGTCAGTGGCAACCAGAGTCAGCCACATAGACCTTGCAACTTCAATTAGGGTCCTGTTCTTTCTCTCCACTACTCCATTTTGTTCTGGAGTCCTTGGGATGCTAAACTGCCTTTTGATTCCTTTTGAAAGATAAAATTCATCAAGTGTATGGTTTCTAAATTCAGTTCCATTGTCACTCCTTATACACTTGACTGAAAGGGAATACTGCTTCTCAACATACAACACAAAGTTGATAATCTTCTGAGCAACCTCATCCTTTGAATGCAGAAAGAAAGTCCATACATATCTGGAGTAATCATCCACCATTACCAGACAATATTTCTTCTTTGTCATGCTCATCACTCTCACAGGACCAAATAGATCCATATGCAGTAATTGCAAGCAGGCAGTGGACTTAGGCATTTCAATAGGAGGGAACGAGACTTTGTGCTATTTTCCTTTTAAACAAGCAGTGCAGGTTCATCACAGTGGAACTCCTTTATTGGTAAACCTCTCACTAACTATTATGGATCAGCTGATTCATGTTTTTGAAATTAACATGACCCAGCCTTCTATGCCAGAGTTTAGGTTCCTGAGGAGAGGCTTTGGAAAATAGGCAAGGATGGCCTCTGAGATTTATTTTCTTGGAAAGATCTAAGGAATACACTCTTCCTGTCCTGTTGGCCCTCAGGAGAGTGTGATCATCCAATACCTTATCAATCAAATTCAAAACTTTGGATGATAGAATCCTGCAATTCTGACTGGTGAAAAGAGCAACATGGCCTTTATCACACATTTGACTGACACTCAAGAGATTGTACTTGAGATTTTCCACATGATTAACATCATCAAACTTTATTTCTCTATTGGAGACAAAGCCTTTTCCAATGATGTAACCCTTAGCATCATTGCCAAAAGAAACAAACTCCTTCTTTCCTTGAGAGTAGTCATGAAGAAGAGAGCTGTTCCCTGTCATATGCATAGATCCCCCACTGTCTACATACCAGATGCTACTTCGGCATGTTGAAGAACCCTGCAATCATAAACAATTAGTTAGTTTTTGAGACCCAAACCTTTTTGGTTTTGGGTCTGGTCATATCAACAGATGGTAAACTAACAGACTTGCTATGAATAACAGCCTGAGGGGATGGAGATGGTGAAGAAGAAGAATCCTTTGGCATGGATTTTCTTCTCTGTGGTTTCAACACAGGAGCATCTAATTGTTTACTCTCCCCAATAGATGTTGAACCATCATAACAAGTTGTGTCTGATTTTGTGATAAAGCCTTCAGCTCATCAGACACATTAGTGCTTGAGTTTGATGGGTTCCTGTGTTGTACCATCTCCCTTTGAGCAACCTCAGCTGTTGCCTGTTTAACCCCTTTGTTTTTGGATTTCTTTTTGGATTTTGGGGTCACAAGTTTTGATGTTGCTAGTACAAATTTGGTTTCAAACTCAGTTTTCATTTTATCCATTTTCTTTTTAATGTTTTCATTATGTTTGAGTTTGGAGCCCTTTTTATACCAGCAATCATCAGTAAGATGATTGAATAAGCCACATATTTCACATGGCTTTTTCTTCATCTTAAGTTGATCATCTACTGAAAAAGATGAAACTACTGAAGACTTGTTCTTCAGCATTTGCTATCAGTACTAGCAGTTTTCTTCCCTTTAGTACCTGCTTTCTTGATATCTTCTTCAGTAGTTTTCCCACCCTTTCTACTTGCAATTTTCTTCCCTTTAGTACATGCAGTAGTTTGGGCTTGTTCTCTAGGTGTTATGACATTCTTTTTAGTACTTTCAGTACTTTGTGAAATACCACTTGGAGTGATCAACTTTTTGATCATGTGAATGTCAGCATTTGAACCATCAACATCAGCTGATAGGTTCTGAGAGGAATTAATGCTGACTTCTACTTCTGATGGTGCTGTATCAGATAGTAGATCACATGATGAAAAGGATTGGTTATTGCTTTCACCATCAGATTCTACCTCTGCTCTGGGAGTAAATTCTGTAGGAGGAGCAGTGTGATTTCAAAACCCTTGCAAGAATTTACCCATCGATCACACTCTACCTGGGTAGTTGCAAGTGTTTCTTTGAGGTCTCTGTACTTCTCTAGAAGTATCTCTTCCCTAGCCTTATCATCAGTGATTTGGCATTTAAGTTTGTAAATCTCATCATTCTTATCATTAAGCACAGACTCAAATTCAGCTTTTCTTTTGGAAATTGTTTGTTCTAGCTCAATGTTCTTGTTAATTAAAGCTACATTTGCTTCTCTAATAGATGCAAATGCGGCTATGCATGTTTCAGAACATAGTTTGGCTTTTGCCTCAGAGGATACCTGTGATACCTGTGGTGTAGAGGCATTAGAGGATGAAGTATCAGCAGACTCCAAAGCCATAAGAGCTAGATTTCCAAATGGACTGTCACCACCATGTTGACCAGCACCAGAGAACAGTTGTTCATAATCAAACAAATCATCTGGTAAACTGCTACAGTCAACAACTCCTGGGGTGAAAAAGCTGTGTTGTTGAGGTTGACTTTGTTGATGAGATTGGGAAGGTTGAGGTTCAGGTAATGCTTGTGGTTGTTGTGCAATAGGAGCTTGAACCGGATTTGGCTGAGGCAGGTAATAGCAGGGAAAAGGATATGACATTAGACCCTGGGGGACAAAGTATGCAGGAGATACAGGGTGTCAATAATGACCAGAACCAGCAGGATGTTGCCCTCTGTTTTGTGGACTAGTGCTAGGAAAAGTCACAAAAGGTGCAGAAGAGTTAGATCCAGTTGATCTACACTCTCTTGTAAAGTGTCAAAGCCTTTGGCATTTGTGACACCTCAACTTACTCTTGTCAAAACCAACTTTGGTTTTGCTAGAGAGTCCAGGAAATTTCCTGCCAGTTCTCTTGTAGAACTTCTGAGATCTGATATTAACTAAGGCCATTTGGCTTAGAATATCCATCTCTTCTAAATCATCATCAGCAATTCCCTTCAGATCATCCATGATGAAGCATAGATTGTCACTATTACTGCCAGAATGACTGTCAATACCAACAAATGCATGATCAGAACTGTTTGAAGAGAAATCAATATACTCATCATAATTGCTTTCAGATGCAGCATATTCTGACTCATGACCAACCAAGGCAGTGTTCCCTGGTACAAAGTCATCAGTGAGCTTTCCTGATGATGACAGTTTCCTTTTCTGCTCTATCTCTCTTTCGAATGTAAGCAGTTTCCCATGAAGTTGGGTGAGAGATAGGCTATCCAGATTTGCACTGGAGCGTAGGACAATAGTGTATGTGTCCCATCTCTCAGGCAGTGATTTGAGGAATCTGTTATTCATCTGGCTGTTGGTGTATTCCTGTTTCACCATTTTCAGCTTAGAGATCAAACAGGAAAAAAGCTTAAACTGTTGAGTCAGTGTCTCACCCTTTCTATGAGAGAATGTCTCATATTGTTGGGCGAGGATTTATCTGTTGTTTGCTAAGACCTCATCTGTGCCACCGAATTGTTCCTTCAGTGCATTCCAGAGGTCATGAGCAGTTTCATGATGCATAAGCCCTGAATAGATTTCATTCGGCAGTACCATGGCCAGAATTCCGTGGGCTTTAGCATCAATCTCAAACAGTTTCCGATCTTTATCTGAGTATTGTTCCTTCTTCTTCGGAACCATTTGATTGGTTTCTAGATTTTTCACCATAGGCTTATGTGGTCCATGTACCACAGATGTCCAACAACCTGAACTGTTAATAGACAGGTGATGAAGCATCCTTCGTTGCCATATGTTATACTCAGTTCTAACCAGCATCGGAGGCTTGGTTGAGGAACCTGTATTGTGAGGGTCATTAGAAGGAGTAGTCATCTCAGATTCAACCAAATTCAATTAAGCTATAGCAGATTTAGAACAAAAGACAACAAACCAAATTGAACAAGAGAGATCGCAAAATGAATAAACGAAAGCGGAAGAAATTCAATAATCTATAACCAGTTCTTGCAAATGTGCTAATTCAATCAAACATAGATATCAAATAGCAGTTTCAATGATCAATTGTTAGATCGATCAATGATTAACCAGCTCTGATACCATTTTTAGGATCAGTGATCTACGTTTGATTGATTAGAGAGTATAGCAGCGGAAATCAAACAACGAGTTAGCCAATTCACAAGAACAAAAAAGATATTCAAGGTAAGAACAAACGGTTATAGACAGAGAGAATTCTGCAAAAGATATTTCATTCAATATTCGCTTTCGTGGTAATAGAATGTCACACATAGAATTAGGTCAACACCTCTTATATAAGAGATGTGACGTCTGCTGATGTCACTTGATAGTGACATCTAATAGAATTATTCAAACTACTGAAGTTAACACAACTACTGAAGATGTCAAAACAGCTGACATCTTCTTACAAAAATACTAAGTGTTAACTATCACTACAACTACCGAAAAGAAACTACTGAAACTATAATGACTGAAGAACATGCTCTTTAGTTGTTTTACAAATACTGAAACAAAAAGAAAACTACTGAAAGGAAACCATCACAACAACTGAAGAATGCTTCTTCAGCTGTTGTAACAAACTCTGAAGACTTCAGTACTTGTACTTAAACTTCAGTTGTTATCATCAGCTGATGTCTTCAGTCTTTGTACTTCAGCTGTTGATCTTTAGTACTTTGTTCTTCAGCTGTTGAAGTCTTCAGTACTTTAGTCTTCAGCTGTTGAAGTCTTCAGTACTTTAGTCTTCAGCTGTTGATCTTCAGACTTTGGTCTTCAGCTGTTGAAGTCTTCAGTACTTTAGTCTTCAGCTGTTGAAGTCTTCAGTACTTTAGTCTTCAGTACTTTAGTCTTCAGCTGTTGATCTTCAGACTTTGTTACAACAGCTGATCAAGTCTTCAGCAGTTGTTGTGATGTCTGTAGGACTTAGAGGTTTTTCTGATCAGGCTCATTGGTTCTTTTGGTCCAACAGATTCAGGCCTTTCAATATCCTCAGATACTTTCTCAGCCTCAATGTGTACTTTTTCTTGATCATCACCTTCTTTTTCTTCCTGTTCTTTTTCTTTTTCACAAGCCTCTTTGATCATATCTTTTTGTTCCTCTGATAATGACACAATAGGTACCATTTGCATGCTCAACTCTTTCTCTTAGGGAACTAGAGATTAAGGAATGACCACAATGGGTTCAGTGTTGTCCTCTGGTTAGCAACAAATTCCCAAAATTCCTCATCAATAATTAATTCTTTAGAAGAAAAACTATCTAGAGCACTCATTAGTTCTTCAAATTCAGTCTTATCAGTTTGAGTAGGATCTGATTGTCCAGAATAAACCACAATCTCTATACTTGATTCTTTATTCTTTTTATTTCCTTCATCCTTAGCACTTCTTTGAACTTTAATTAACATTTCAAGTTCAGAGATTCTTTTATTTTGACTTTCAACTTGGCTTTGGAGATTGGAAATGAGCTCTGCTTGTTTTTCAATAATTTCTTCTTGCTCTTCCATTGCTATAGTTTGAATGGCAAGAGTATCAACATGGCCACTTACTTCTTCTCTGGAATGGTTAAGAGCAGCTTTCAAATATTCAATCTTTTTCTCTTTCTCTTTCTTTCAACTTCGTATTTTTCTTTTAACTCTTTTATCTCACGCTCCTTTTCATCCAGTTCTAGGATCCTATCATCAATGATTCTAGCTCCCCTATTCGATATTCTTTCCATTCTTTCAACATTTTTCAAGAGCTCAGATATCAACTCATCTTTTCCATCTGGCCTATTTACATTAGATTCAGCAAAGCTCTTTAAGGGAGCAATCTCAGAAGTTGCTCTCTTTTCAAGAATTTGAACATGTTGATCCTCCTCATCCAAAGATGATTTGAATGCTTTGGATGACTGGTTGAGTCTCCAAACTCAGTTGGGTTATCATGGGTAGGCACTGGTTGAGGTGGTGATTTTGGTGAGTGTTGAAGTGGTGATATTGGTGAGTGATGTGGTGAAGATGTTATTGGTTGGGCTATTGGTGATAAAGTAGGACTTTTATGAGGAGATTGTAATGGTGATGGTTGTGGTGATGGTTGTGGTGATGATTGTGGTGATGATTGTGGTGAAGGTTATGGTGATGGCTATGGTGATAGTTGTGGTGAAGGTTGTGGTGATGGTTGTGGTGAAGGTTGTGGTGATGGTTGTGGTGAAGGTTATGGTGATGAGATTGGTAGAGGTACAAATGGAGATGCATAGTCATGAATTTCAGGTTTAGTGTGAGAATCACCCCCTACACCATATTGGGGTGACACTGACCTTTGCCTATCAACACCATCAGCTTGCTCATCAGCAACTTGTTCTTCACTGTGATCATGAGCATCTAGTTCTTCTCCTTGTTCTTCTGGATTGATCTGTTGAAGCATCCAAGGAAGAAGAGGTGATTGAGCTCCACTGTAGAAGTTTCGGGGATCCCTCTTCTTGATGTACTTGTATGATTTATCATCATAAAGAGGAACATCTAGAACTGGTCCCTTAGTGGATAGATTTGGGAATGCATCAGTTTTCAAGCATTGAATGAATCTTGGGTACATCAGGAACTTGTGTATCCTTCCCTCTTGAATATTTGATATCAGACCATTGAATACATAAGCTGACATGTTGAATGTTATGTTTGTGCATAAAGCACAAATTGTTGATGAAGTGATGATTGGAATATCATTCCACCCTTTTTTTCTTTTGGATAAATAGTGCTAAAAGAGGTGGATTAGAAATCTACAAGGAAAATCAACTAATCCCTTTACAATCTGCTTAGCTTCAAATCCCCCTTCATACCTAATTTTTGCAAAGAATCTGGTGATGTCATCCTCATCCAACTCTATAGGTGCATTACCATCATCACCAAAATGCAGACATCTTCTCACAGAATCTTTAGTTATGATCAGATTGTGCTCATCATCAATTCTTCCAGATATGGTTCTAACACCATCTGCTTCAATCACTTTAGTTGAATTCTAGAAAGACCTTATGAGATTCTCATAAATGATGGGTCTAACTGTGATAGCATAAGCTAACCTTGTTGTAGAAATAAATCGGATAATGTCTCTAAGTCCCTCTGATTATGGTACATCAGGGTCTAGATAACCACTAACATTATGGAGCTTGCTCCATGAAAGATTAGCCATTTAATCTGCATAAGAAGCATGTATGTTAGTTTTGATGAGAAATCATGTGTACAGTTTATCAGTTTGACTTTTAATAGTCAAAGATGAACGTTTTAAGTTACTGTTTCATTGTTGTCACGTCAAATGGTAAATTTGTTGTTCAACAATCACAATTTCTATGTTTTTTCAAGATTAAATGAACCATTTATTAGATGTTATTTCATTGATTTGTTACACATTTTTATTTTTTATCAGACTTTGTTCTTATGATAAACATAACTATAAAGGTTTTCATGATAAGTAGAATCCCTATTAGTTTGCATGTTCATTGGAGTTGAAAATGTATATATCTTTGAATAAATCAGATTTTGGTGTTCTTCATTATCATTTGGTTCTATGTTTGATTTTGACAGTCTGAAAGTTAGGTCATGATGAAACTTGTTTTGAAATTTCACCTTTCTTTCGATGCTACTGAAGATTAAGAGTCGATTACAAGAACAAGTTGAGTAGAATCATATAGAAATCTTTGGTTGTTTATGATGAAGATGATCAAATAGGGTGTACAGTGTGTTTGCACTCGATGCTACTATTTAGTCTCAAATTAGAAAAGTATTAAATGACCCTTCAAAATTCCTTTAAATAGTCAAATAATGGCTTTTACAAAATTTTACAAGTTTCTAAACAGATGCAGTCACAATTTAAGTCACTGTAGCAAATGCGGAAGTGGAATTTAAGTCTTTTGGTCATCCGTATTTATGTACTGTTGTAAATGCGGAAGAGAAAATTTAATGACCTTTGACTATCTGCATTTGTTTACCGTTGGAAATGCAAAAGTGTTTGACTTGTGATTTTAGGCATCCGCATTTGAGCATTGTGGCAATGTGGAAGAACAAGGTTTATCAGCATTTTTGCACTATAGCAATGCGGAAGAATAAAATCCACCTTTACTGTTATCCGCATTGACAGAAGAGATCACACTTTATTTTATCCGCATTGACAAATACGATAGAACATATTTGTTCCACATGGGTTTCAACACTTCAAAATTTTATGTATACTTGTGACACACTAATGCGGTAGAGTACACTTTTTGTCCGTATTAGTTTCACTTGGAAATAAAGAGCTACCCACATTGGTTATATGCATGGGTTACCTTCACTCGTATTAACCAATGCACTTACCTGCATTAACTTTGAACTTAATCATAAGTTAATGTGTCTGAATTGGTTTTTCATGTTATGAAGAGATGTCCTTGATTGATTTTTCTTATGAAGTTGTTGACTGTTGAGGTTGTCAATTCTTGCTTGGACTGACTTGTATATCAGAAGAGATACAAGTTTTCCATTACTATGATATAACTTTTGCAACAACACCAAAGTTCTTTTTGTTTTGTTTTGAATTTTTATGAAAGTAATTTAAGCTAGTAAAGAAAAATATAGACTTACTCAAAAATTTTAAATTACTCCCCCTAAAGTTTATATCCACATTTGGATAGAAACTTTAAAGATTTATTTTTTTTAAATTTTATTATGATTATTAATAATGAAGAGAAGTATATCTTTTGTTGAGATCATATCAATCTTACATTACACATGTGCATCCTTTATGATAAAATGGACATGTTTATGAACTTGATGATTGAAGGTATGTTTGTTCTCTTAAACTCATACCAGGTTGATATTTTGATGCAAATGATTTTTATCATGTTTTTGGTTGATTTAATTATTCAATGTGTACCTTACACACACATGCATGGAATGATCAACCATCCTTATACAATGCATGGTAGAACTTTTTTACAACTTTCCATACTAGGTTACTTAAGTTGTGAGAACTCATTTTCACTGATCCTCATTGGGATTCTTTTACTTTGATCGTTTTCATGATGATCCATATTGGGATTCTTTTCACTTCACTTTGGAAGGTGATCAATGATGGGATACTTTAGTTCATTCACTTAGAATGTATTGCTTTTGTAGATTCATCTAATTTGGATGTGTTCCTCATTGAGAATCTTTTAGATCAGTACATCTGCACTATGTGCATGTTTCATCAGGTCTTTGCTCATAAAACAAAGATGAAACTGGATGTAGGTGAAAGAGATTCATAAAGTATCATTATCTGGTGTCTTAAGGTTACTACACATACATGTACTCAGATAAGCCAATGCATACTTGTACTTTGTGATGAGTGTTTTACTATTAAATAAGATTTTAATTCATCACTGTATGTATCTTCTCTTCCAAGTTAAGCTTACCTAACATATCTGGTAAGTCATGACAGTCTTGCAATTTTTGAAATTAAGCACAGTGAATGATATAACGACTGTAATTATATCATTTCCCAATTACTCTTTTCTTCATCAAACTTGACTTCTTTTTGTGATTTTCTAATGTTTTTGACTTGTTTTTTGATGTTTCGATTGGTTTTACTCAAGGCTAATCATTCCATTTGATTGAACTACGAATTCAAACCTACCAGGTTCAAATGTCTTAGTAAATAAATCAGCCAATGGATTTTCAGTGGATACTTGAATCAATTTGATTAAGCATTCTCAGCACAGTCTCTCAAAAAATGATATCTAATTTCAATATGTTTGGTTTTTGAGTGCTGAACTAGATTATCAGTTATGAAAACAGCTGCGGTGCTATCATATGAATTGGTGTGTGCAAGAAGTTAAGACCATAATCAAGCATCTAGTTTTGAATCCAGAGAACTTGAGAGCAACAAGCTGATGCTGCAATATACTTAACTTCGGCTGTTGATACAGATACGTTTGTCTGCTTCTTGCATTGCCATGAAACCAGTCTGGGACCAAGAAATTGACAACCTCCAGATGTGGATTTTCTGTTGAAGTTGCATCCTCCATAATCACTATCGGTGAAAGCATAGAGATTGAAGTCTCCTTCGTATGGATACCATAAACCAAGAGCTGGTTTTCCCTTCAGATATCTGAATATCCTCTTGACTAAATTCACATGTGATTTCTTTGGATCAGCTTAATACCTGGAACACACATAAACACCAAACATAATATCAGGCCTGCTAGCAGTTAGATACATAAGTGAGCCTATCATGGATCGATAGTGAGTCTGATCAACAGATTTGGCTTCTAGATCATGACCAATATTCACTTTGGTATTAACTAGTGTTCTAATAGACTGACAATGAGCAAAATGAAACTTCTTTAGCATTGTAACCACATATTTGGATTGGTTGATGAAGATTCCATCTGCCGACTATTGGACTTGCACTCCTAAGAAGAATGTGAGTTCTCCCATTGCACTTATTTGGAACTTTGAATGCATCACGTCTTCAAATTCTTTGCAGAGTTGTTTGTTGTAGAGCCAAATATAATGTCATCCACATAATCTGGACTAACTGCATGTCTTTTCCTTCTATTCTTCTGAAGAGAGTCTGATCAATCTTTCCTCTTTCATATCCATGTTCAAGAAAAAAGGATGATAGAGTCTCATACCACTTTCTTGGGGCTTGGTGAAGACCATTCCAAACTTTATCAAGCTTGTAAACTCTGTGTGGGAAATCTGGATCTTCAAAGCCAGGTGGTTGACTCACATAGACCTCCTCAGCAATCTTTCCATACAAGAAGGCACACTTTACATCCATTTGATAAATAGTAAATTTCATGGATGCAAAATATGCTAGAAATATTTTGATTGCTTCTAATTTGGCAACAGGTGCAAACACTTCGTCATAGTCGATTCCTTCTTCTTGAGTGTATCACTGTGCCACTAATCTTGCTTTGTTTCTGATGATGATCCCTCTATCACCATTCTTGTTCCTGAACAACCATCTGGTACCGATAGGGTATTGTCCTTCGGGAAGATCTACCAGTTGCCATACTTCTTGCTTCTTGAATTGGAGCAATTCTTCCTGCATTGCTTCAATCCGGCTATTGTCTTGAAGTGCCTCTTTGATGTTCTTGGGTACTGTTTGACATAGAAAGCATGAGAACAAACATAAGTTTGCAATACTTGACTGTCTTCTAGTCACCCTCTTATTAAGTTCACCAATAATGGTTTCAACCGGATGATTCTCGTGTATTATGGTGGTTGGAATTGAGTCACCAGCAATGGATACATCAACATTGGAGACATTCAGTTCATAATGGTCAGAGGTACATTCATCTTGTACTATTGTTGAATTATGAAGATTGTCAGACTCCATTTTAGTTCCTGCTTCAGCTTCAGCAGCACTGTGATTGCTTCCATCATCTGATATCCTTTGTGTTTCAGCTGGAGGAGTAGCTTTTTTTTTATTTCTGATCTTAGTTGACAGATCATATGAGTGTGATGATGCTAGGCTTGGACCTCCTTCAGTTGAAACACTAAGGTTTTATGATGGTTGTCTGATGGGATCAGCTTGAAGAGGAACATCTTCATTCATGCATTCAGCAGATGTAGGAGGAATCAATGGAAAGTCATCTATTCTTTCTACAGTTGACGAAGTGTCACTTGAATGTAGATTTCCTGCATCAGACAAGTGAAATTGATCAAATGATTTTATAATGAGTCAATAACAAACAACCAGTTGGGACCATTTGTAGATTTGGGAAATGAATTTTCCTTGAATCGAACATTTGTTGATTCATCAATAATGTTTAATCTAGGATTAAATACTCTGTAAGCTTTTGAAATAGAAGAATAACCTGCAAAGAATCTTTCAGCAGACGTAGATGAAAACTTTCCCAAATAGTCTCGGGTGTTTAATATTGATACAGGACTATCAAATGATTTAAGAAATCCAATGAATGGTTTTTTATGAAAGAGCAGTTCATAAGGAGTCATGTTGTTTTCTTTAACAAGTAGAGTTCGATTTTGTACAAAGCACGATGTATTAACTACCTCTGCCTAGAAGGTGATTGGCAGTTTAGCATCGGCTAGCATCGTTCTTGATGCTTCAATCAATGTTCTATTCCTCCTTTCAGCTACCCCATTTTGTTGAGGTGTTCTAGCTGCAATGAATTGATGAGCAATGCCTTTGGTTGCACAAAAAGAACTCATACTTTCATTTTTAAATTCGGTACCATTATCACTTTTGATTATTTTGACCTTAAGATCAAGTTGACTTTCTATTTTAGTGATAAATCTTGTATGATTTGGGATGCCTCATTTTTATGAAGTAGAAGAAAGCCCATATGAATCGTGAAAAGTCATCAATGATCACTAAACAATAATGTTTCTTTCCAATACTCATGACATCAGTTGGTCCAAATAGATCCATGTGAAGTACTTCAATGGAGTATTGTTTGTGTTCACTAGCTTGGTTTTGTGAGACGATTTGTGTTGTTTTCCTTTGAGGCATACTAACAGTGATCAAAAAAACGAAATTCTTTTTGAGGAAGACCAATGACATGGTTTCCTTTGACCAATTTGTTCATGTTTTTGAAGTTTGTGTGCCCCAAACGTCTATGCCAAAGTTGTGACTCATCAAATGATGCTTTTGACAAAGACATGTTTCTTCTTTAGGTGATGTTGAACACAGGTTTAAAACATATGTATTATTCTTCCTCGGGGTCTTTAAGACAACCCATTCCTCAGAGATCTGAAATTCAGGTTTTAGAATGTAGCAATGTGTGTCTGTAAAGTGAGTGGAATATTTCTTGTCACAGATTTGAGACACGCTTAGCAGATTGAAATTCAGCTGTTCACAGTAGTTCACTCTGTCAAAGCTCAGCATCCCATTTGTCACAGATCCTTCACCTGTAATTCTACCACCTTGTGAATCTCCATCAAATGCCACAGTAGTTCCTTGTATATGCTTGAAGTCATGAAGGAGGGAACGATCTCCACTCATGTGTCAAGAACACCCACTGTCTACTTACCATAAGCTATTAGACATGTGTGGATGAACCTGCAAGCAAAAAGAACTAATTAGAATAAGGAACACAAGCCATGATGGTCTTGGGTTTCCCGTTCCTATTCATAATAGAGACTTCTTGATATTTCCCTCTAAATTGTGTTTTAGATGGAGGTGTCCTGGGAGATTTTTGGTAATAACTAGGTTGAGTCATCTCATCAACATCTACTGAAGATTCAAATGAGTAATGAAATCGTTGGTCTTTGTTTCTTTGTATAAATTTAGCTCGTTTTCATTATCAAAAGTTGTTTTTTGTTTGGGAAGGTCAAGTTTGGGTTTCATTGTGAGATGTTTTCTTTGATCCTTCCACAATTCCTTCAAATTATTCATGTCATTTGTTGATCTAGATGTCCTAGATTGATTATTGTGAAAATGAGGTCTGACAGTATGTGTCATAGTAGATGTTTTTGAGATAGACTTGTGTTGGGGATTCTCAATCCCTTCTTATTGAAGTAACAATCAGATGTATTGTGATTGTTCATATCACAGACCGAATAATATTTGTTAAAATAACAGTTTTTGGTGGAGTGATTGTTCATGTCACAGATAAAGCAATATTGATTATAAAAGCATTCATCTTTCTTATGACTGAACATATCACAAATGTCACAATACATTTGTTTGTTGCTTGAATCAGATTTTGATTTGTGTGACTCAGCTGATTTTCTCTTTTGCTGCTGAGCCACTTTCTTTTCTTTAGGGGTGAATCAAAATTAGCCATTTTTGTAGTTTGCTTCACAACACTACATTTGTTTGATATCTGGGTAGTTTTTGTTTCTTCAACCCATTCCTTACCTCTTTCTCAACTGGTCAACATGTTCCTTGTTGCAAATATCAAACCCAACTCCCTGTAATCTTGAAGACTGAGGGTCTGATAGAGATTTATGTGTTGAACTCAGTGATCCTTTTTGTTTCTTTTGCAGTGAAACCTTTTCTGATTTGCTTGAATTTTTTGGAGATATAATCTCATTATTAGAACTGCTCTTAACAGTGGGTTTCATTGACTTCACATATTTCTTTTTACCTTTCAAGACAGAAGGTATGAATTTCACAAATGGGACAATTGCTTTTACTAGGCTTGTTGGTTTGGTGACACTCACTACCTTGTCTGAACACTCTTTAATCTTGATTGGATAACCTAATCTAATTTTCTCCTTATTTGTTTCAACATAAACATTAGGTTTATTTTGAGGATTGGTTACTTGTTTTACTATAGATTTTGCTTCCATAGTTTTAGTTTCAATTTCTTCATTGGGTGTGACAGATTCAGGCATGACAGTGTAGTTGTCATTGTATGGTGGAGGACATGAATTATACCTAATCCCCGACATGTCCTTTGGATCCTTTTGAGAATCAGGCATCTCTTGCAGCTTGACTGAAGATTATTGAAACATTTCAAGTTTCACTTCAGTAAGAGTATGTTTAGACTTAGATTGATCTAACTTTTTAGTGAGTAGCTCATTCTCAGCTGCAAGAGTGTACTTTTCACCATGCAGTTTTTCAATGTCAAAGATGAGAGATTTTATTTTAATTTCAAATCCTTTTATCTCGCTTTTCATCATTTCTGACTTCACCTTTTCTTCTTTTATTTTATCTACCAGTTTATGGTTATGCTCTATATAACCTTGCAATTTAGTAATACATTTTTCACTACAAAGGTTAGATTTTACCTTAGTAGGCATTGAAGAAGGGCCATCATTGATGTGAGCCATAAGAGCGTGATTTTGTAATTGAGGCTTTACTTCCTCGGCATACATGCTCTAGTCACATACTCCATCTTGTTTGATCACAAGAGCATTTCCAGATGACTGACTGCTTCCATGAGCTTGATTAGTCAGTTGAGGTTGATTCTGGTATGACTGTTGTTGTTGATGATGATACCGGTGTTGATGGTTTTTGGAATGAGAGCTTGAGTTAGATTGTGATGATGGCTGACTTTGAGAGTTTTTTTGAAAGTTGTTTATTTTAGGTGCATTGCATTCTCTTAAGAAGTGACCATCCATGCCACACTTGAAGCATTTTACTTTGGATTTATCATATCCAAGCTTTGTATTTTCATTAAGGCTGAGTCTTCTGCCTTTTCTGAAGAATTTCTTTGCTCTCATAGCAATAATGGCCATTTGCCATTATAAAGCCATTTCTTCCACATCATTTGGATCCATTTCCTCCAGGTCCACCTAGATCAGATGTGCAGATGTGAGTCTTCCTCACAGATGAGCTTTAAAACTTACAATAAAGGCATTGTAAGTAGCCTTTTGTTCTTCTAATTTTGTATCATAATGGTGTTTGGAAGAGTTGCTGAGAATCCTCTTGATTGGGATGATGTTGAAGGCTTGTTGATAGATGGAGCTGCACTGAATCTAGTGTTCTTGGCTTGATCCCTTGAGGACATAAAGTCATCTTCTTCAGTGACGAAGGCATTTTCCACAGTATGAGAGTCAGATGGAAATTTGTATGCTTCAATCACTCTTGGTCCTCCTAGATTTTTGCTTCTTTCATCAAGCTCTAATGTTTCTATTTTAGCTATCATGATATCCAAAGTATTACTCCCAATATCAGAGTATTTTTCAGCATTCTAACATTCTGCTTCCAACTTTCAGAAAGGCTGTGCAGGATTTTCTTGTTCAACTCCATGACTTTGTAAGTGAGTCCCATTATCTCTAAGTCATTCACCAGCTGCACAAATCTGTGAAGCTGTTTAGAGATGGACTCCCCTTTAGAGTGATGAAAAATTTCATATTGATTAACAAGTTTATCCTTGTTAATTTCAGCAACTTCACTGCTTCCTTCACACATGATCAGCAGTGCATCCCATACTGCTTTGGCAGTTCCATATTTTTCTAACCTTTTCAGCACATCCGTCTTGAGTGCTTGAGTTAGGATGGAATAAGCTTTCAGATCAATCTTGATTTTCTTGTAATCTTCTTCAATGGGCAAGAGTTAGATCTTCAATGGGATTCTTGTTGTCTTATAGATAGCAGCTTGAACAGCAGATAGTGTGACTGGAATGTGTGGTCCCTTGTAGATTGAAATCCAGTAATCTGGATCTACACCTGTAACATAGTTCATGAATCTGATTTTCCATTGTTTAAATTTAGATTTATGTTTAAACATTGGTGGTTTTGGAGTATGATAAAGTTTTGAAAAACTATGTGAATCCATTTTAATAAGGTGTTTAGCTTGTATACATATAGATTAGGTAAGTTTTAAGATTAATTAGTCCGAATAGTCCAAATCGTTCAACAACTGCTTAGTAAATCAGATCTGTTAATTATTCTTGGTTCTGTCACAGCTTCTGTTCTTTATATGAAGCTAAAGGTTTTGTCTATAGTTCTTGAAGGTGAGAACATATTGACGGAAATTTCTTTTTGAAGAGTATTTTCTGTTATTTACTACGTAGAGATGATGGTATACTCTACTAGCAACTAATCACCAGATCAATCAAGTTCAATTCAGATCTTGGGCAGATCTGAAAGAGAACCGAGAGCCAAAGCTCTGATACCAATTGACTGGGTTAGTGAGAGTGAGAATCTCACTAAGGATTGAATATAGTGATTGAGTTAATGATTGAATGGAGGAAACAAACAATCAATAAACAATTAATGCAAGAATATACTCATAAATGCTTTTGTATATATTAGTGAATGTGATTGATTACAGAGAATAAAAGACAACAAATATTCTCAATGTCTATCAACCTCACCTCATGTACGAGGTTTTCTATTCTATTTGTAGGCAGACAAGATGCCTTTTACAAAATAACTAAACTACCCCTGAACTATTACATCAGAACTAGTCTAAGTCTTGATCTGCATCTTTGCTTGTTCATCCGCATTGACAAATGCGGATGGGTTGACTTGATCTACATTTCTTCATTTGATCATCCGCATTTGTATGTTGGTCATCCGCATTGGTTAATGTGGATGAACAAATACTTATGCGCATTTGTCTGGTCATCCGCATTGGCAAATGCGGATGAAAAAAGTCTTGTCCGCATTACTTGTTTGTCTTCCGCATTTGTTAATCTATATGTAAATTATCATTCTATCATTCTTTCACTTCTATTATTAAAGATATAAATAAATATTAAAATGATTAAACTCACAATATGCTCTTGAAAAATATTAGTATTATATTATTATAGATATAGATATGAAGATATATAAGTTATATACTTAAATAATTAAATAAAATAATACTTGATTTAAACAATATTTAGTTATAAAAATATAACTAGTAAATATAAATTTAAAAGTCAATTATAGTATTATAAATAAAATAAATTTTAATGAAGTGAATTAAATAATATCATATTATTAAAAAATATATTAACAATTTTTATTAAATACAAGAAAGAGACTATGGTAAAAATGCCATGGTATATAAAATTTAATGGATATTGTCCATAAAGTGTCTTAAATTCTTAATCAATTTCCTATGATTGGCAACACTTGTATGATTAACAAAATTACATCTTTATCCAAAGAGATGTATTATGTAATAGTATAAATATAAGTATTTAAATAAAATAATACTTGGTTTAAATAGTATTTAGTTATTAAAATATGATTAGTAACAATAATTTTAAATATCAATTTATTTATTATAATAAAGTAAAATTTAATAAAGTGAATTAAACAACATCACATTATTAGAAGTTAAAAGAAGTTAATTAAATGGGAAGAAAAAGTGAAACTATAATATCAACTTTTGTATTCTATGTTTAAAATGTTTTATGTGCCTTACATTTTTAATAAAATTAACATCTTATACTTTTAAAATGTATTATATAATAGTATGGATTATACCGTGACGTAGCCGATCAGATTAAATCTTGGATCCCATCACTGTATGCGGATTTATTGTTTTAATCCCTCCATACATTTAAATCAAACTTAATTTGTGAACTATAAACTATATGAAAAAATCATTTGTTTAAACACGGGACTTTGATAAATAAAGATACGTTTGTTGACATGGTTCTACAAAACTCCGGTTTATCGTTTGTCTTCTTCCCAGGTATTTACACCGTGTCAAAATTTCTATACGCTTTAATCCAATTATGATCATTCATCCATGTTTAGGTAAAGTATTCTTTCAAAGCAATAATATTGAAAGCACTAATATTGATGCTAAAAGTGAAGTTGTTTATGCGTACCTTAGTCGAGCTCAAAATAAAAAGGATGAAAAAATTTCATAACAGATCACACGTGTACGAATCAGCTTGATGAACATGTTGGTTATTTGTGAGAACTTTGATGATTCCGACTTTGGTAGCTAGGTGATGGAGTCGACAGTAAAGCATTTCAGATCAACATCCTTTTCTTATGGCTTTTCTATGCTCGCCATTGTATCTAAACCGAACTATTATGTCTGTTTCAACAAACCGGCTGTACCGCCAAATGAAAGAAAAAAAAGAAATCATAGAGCTACAAGCGAACTCGTGCTGATAACATGTTATAAAACAATGGTCTAAAAGCAATATATACAAAAAGAAAGATCAATTAAAGAAAAAAGAAGAATGTTATTTTATTGAAATTCATCTCATCTAATACAATGAAACCTATATATAGACGCAAACGCTATATGAAACCGATCTACTAATGAATAGAAGAATGATGATATTTAATGTATGTAATCAATATTATTTATAGCAGTACCAACAAATTTCCATTAGGTATTTCTAAACATTAGTTTATATTCATTAATGATTACAAAATATAAACTATTACAAGAACACAAATAAACCTAGACATTGTAATTGCATGTTGTTCCCCTTTTAGTTTCCAATATCATGCAAGAAAGTTTGGAGGTTGATGGTGGATTGTCCTCCATTGTTTAGAGCTTTTCTTGTCAACTCCTTCCATTTCTTTGCATTTATCTTCATCTGTTCATCCATCATCACATATTCCACACACCTCTTCATATCTTTCCCCTCCATTATACCATCTCCCTCCCTCGTTTTCACCCGAACTCCTGTTTTCCACACGTCTTCAATCATCTTCGCATTCGTCCCCTGGTCCGACCACTGCGGAAACGCCACAGAAGGGACACCCGCCACCAACACCTCCACCGTCGAATTCCATCCACAATGCATCAAGACACACCCAATTGCTTTATGGCTCAGTACTTCAACCTGAGAACACCAACTCACTATCATCCCTTGTTTCTTCAGTTCCTCTATCTTGCTCAATCTTTTCGCTTGGTCACTATCACTGATCACCCATAAAAATGGTCGATGAAGCTCCGTTAACCCAGTTGCAATCTCTTCAAGTTGGTCCATATGAAAAGTCGCTATTGTTCCGAATGAAACATACACGACGGATGCTTTCGGTTGTGTGTTTAACCATCGGATGTAATGATCCTCCTTTTTCTCGAAGAAATCCATTCCTAAAGACGGAACTATAGGCCCAATGGGAAGGAGCTGAAGTTTCTCAACTGCTGTGAGTGATTCGGTTTCAAGTTCCTTAACAGTGTTTACTAGTATTCTTGGAGCAAATTTGAGTACATCGATATGATCTTTTAGAACTGGAACAAGAAACTCGTGTTCTTCGGGGCATGAAGATAGCAAAAACGACGGCAAATCAGCGATGGTTAGTGGTGGTAATCCTGGTAAATTGATGGGAAACGTTGGGTTGTTGTTGTTACTTGATATCAAGGTTTGATATTCCTTGAAATAGTAGTAGTAAATATTCAAGATAGTGGCTGACTGGCACCACAAGAGAGCAGCTTTGATACCATGAGAATTCGCCACCCGGGCGGCCCAAGGAATGACAGTGGTGTAGACCAAACAGTCAAACGGTTGACCTGCATCAGCGATGAGTTTTGCAACGGCAGAAGCACCATTTGTTTCGAAATCGGAGATAAATTGTTGAAGGGGTGTATTTGGACGTTTTCCGTTGTCGTGGCCATCGGAGAATGGTGCGAATGTTAGGCCCATAGGGGCGGTTTCCTTGTCAATGCGTTGCACGACCGAGAGGCTCGTACAGAAGGTGACATCGACGCCCATTTGAAGGAGGCGGTCGGCGAACCGGAGGGATGGATTGATGTGGCCTTTACCTGCATAGGCAACGATCAGAATTCTCTGATTTCTTGTCATAGCGATGGAGGTTGGATATTCTCACACGACAGCATGCAACATGCAACAATATATTACATATATACAAGATAATTCAAGAGTTTGATGCAACATGCAACATATTTATTACATATATTACAAGATAATTCAAGAATTTCTATGGATGGTTTGTTAAAATACTAAAATATAATAATAATCGTGATGAAACGGTTAAAAGTGGGTGTACATTTCCATGGTCCTCAAATAAAAAATACTACAATGTTCTATCATCATGAAAGTTGTTCTTCCACAAATATGTAATCATATCAGTAATATATTATGATTGTTATTATTAAACAATATAATCGTTGGTAATTCAACGGTAGTTGGACTCGAGTTCGGTATTTTGCATCTTTGACCTCATGGTTTGAATTTTACCATCTTCTTGGGCTATTTTCATTTTAGAGTTTAGCGTGTTAGAGTTTCACTACTTTATAAAAAATTGGTTGTTAAAATCCATGCGAAAAAGTGTGGGTATTCGCTTTTTATCTCATTTTTTATCTATGTTTTTTAGTACTCTCTTAGCATCCAGTTTAACTCAAATCAACAGAATTTTTTGTTTCTTCACTTTCGTACTCGTAAAATTTTGAAATTTTCAAAAAAGATTCGAATTAGAAAATGATAGTCAAATTCAAAGCGAATCGAATTTAAAATTTTCAAATAGGATTCAAATTCGATTTGTATTCAAAATTGTTTTTTGTATGTAAATCACATTCGAATGTATTCGGTTCGAATTTAGTAAAAAATAATCAATCCAATAAATGTTTCAAAACCCTTTTGAATGACTTAATTCTAAATGAATCAAGATAAGAAAATCAATATGACATATAAAAATATTTCAAGTTCCTAAATAAATCAAAAGGTCAGAGTTAGGATTTGGAATTTTAAAATATATATTATTTTGTTAGCTACATGGATTGAGAGAGAATTGATATATAGTCTCATCATTTTGAACCCGAAAATTATAACATATTATGCTAATTAGTCAAATGATACTATCATGCAAGATATATACTTCATATATTACAAGATAATTCAAGAGTTTGTGTAGAAGGTTTGTCAAAAAACAAAAGATAATAACCATATATGGATGAAATGGTCCAAAGTGGGTGTAAGATATTTAATATTTGACAATTTATTTATAAAAAAAGGTTCAATTTTAGAAAAAAAAAAAGAAAGATGTGGAAGAAAAGGAAGATAGAAACAAAACATATGTAATTCTCAATTCGGAGGGACATATTTGTCAAAACTCAAAACTGACAAAAACACATACTATTAATATATTTTATAAAACGTATCTTCTTAATGTCATTATCATTATTATTTGTTTAGTGTTTCCATATATGTATTAGTATTAATTTATTTGCATAACAACTCAACGTTTAACTTTTATTACAAATATTTTCAAAAGTAACAGGTGAAAAGTATTTAACGTAATAATAAGTTATATGTACCGGAAAAAAACTTAAATTAGTAATTCAAACATAAGATTAGATCATTGATTTATTTATGTTTATACATTTGCTTATAATATTATATTATAGATGTTATCTTCTTGAAAACGTATATTAAGAAATTTCATAATCTTATATAATAGCTTATTGTTTTTTTCTATCAAGTGATGTCACGATGACCTTTAAATGTAATATATTGTTTTTGTCCCTATTATCCCTGACTTTATGGGGTCATCTCATATCTATCATCCTTTTATGATAGACTTTCTAATCTTATTCATATTCTAAGATTCGTTATCTTCAGTAGACTTGCTTCAAAGGCGAGTGAAGTGATGTGAGGTGAGCGTCTGAGTGAGTTGAGTGAGGAAGTGAGGGTCCGAGGAAGCGGAGGAAGTGAAAGCTGGATCGGGTTTCATTGTTTTGTTGGTTAATGCCCAACCACCTTTCGATAGAAAAGTCAAAACTTTCAAAAACGCACTCATCAGGCTTCTCATATTTTATTTTTATCTTAAGAGAAGAAAGAACTATGCTATGAAAAGTGGCGGGCGGATAGAGCAAGTTCGGAGAGATGAGGGGAACCTGAGTCGCAGCATAACCTTCCCCTTTTTGTCACTTCTTTTCCTTTTCTCCATTTTGCTAAGTAGGGGTGCAGAGGTAGCTTGACTCACCATTTTCAGGCTTAAAATTAGTAGACTCTCTCTGCCATGTATTACTCACTATTTTATATGATTTCTTGTCATGGCGATGGAGGTTAGCTATTCTCACACGACAGCATGCAGCATGCAACATATTATATATTATATATTACAAGATAATTCAAGAGTTGATGCAACCTACAACATATATATTGCATATATTAGTTTTAGTAAACTAATGTATTATATGGGTTGAATATATAAATTATTTAAAAAAATAAAATTTTATTAATTACAAATGATGTTATAAGATAAGATACAATTAAAATTACATATGAGTAACCACTATAAGTGCTAAACAATGATATTAACTTTAATTTTTTTTTGTATTTTGAAAAATAAATTAAACATTTTTCTTCAAAACAAACCGTTTTAAAAATTATCATTTTCAAAAATGTCCTTACTACAACTTCGAGTTTTAATTAATTTTTATTTATAAATTTTTTACTAATTATAACCACTCACTAACTTTAAATATTTAGTATTAAAAAAGTTTGATTTTTTTTAAATAAATTCTTTTTATAAAAATTTGTTTCTTTAAAATAACATTAGTAAAAATATTCTTTCTTAGTTTATTAAAATCCTATTTAATGTAAAAAAAGTGAATAAAATTATTGGTAACTAATGTAATAATTAATATGAGAGAGAACCAGATAAATTTGATGAGAATGAATGTAATGGTGATGTGTATCATTTTTAGTTACCTTTTTATTAGAATAATATGTTAGAGCCCATGTATTACATGGATGGAATAAATGAAACATATTAAATTATTAGTTTTATTAATATTTTATTTTCTAAATATTATTATCTATTGGTGAAATAAAAATACAATGAATATTTAAAAGTTATAACACATAATGAATTAGAAATTATTACTCTATGTTTAATCAATATTAATAAATTATTAAAATAACTACATTTATATTTTAGATGTTCAATAGTTTAGTTTACTCATTTACAATAATTATCATTGAATATTAGAGAGAGAAGAAAAACATATATAAATATATTTGTTTTAACATATTATAGTTATAAAGGAAAGTTGAATTACTGTTTTTATGATTTTCGTATTTATTATGAGAGAGAGGTGGAAAAATAATTTTTTTGATAAGCTAGAATGATAACACGTGTCATTTGATATGCTAGAATTATGACACGTGTCTTAAGCAAACATTCTTTTGTTATAGGTTATAGATAGAAGATGAAAATCATAAGATAATTCAAAAATTTCTGTGGATGGATTGTTAAAACATCTAAAAATAATAATAACTCTGGATGAGATGGTCCAAAGTGGGTGTACATCTCAACGGTCCTCAAATAAAAAAATACAACAATCTATTATCAGGAAAGTTGTTCTTCCACATGTATGTAATTATATCATTAATTTATTACTATTGTTCTAATTAACACCTAATACTAAATCCTTTACGTTACAGTGGGGGTGTAAAGTGCCATCAATAGCACATCATCGTAAGTGATCATCGCAAGTGATCATCATTAAAAACCTTACTAAGAAAATATTGTGGAACAAAGCTTAGTTAAAGGAAAAGAGTACGTGTATAATGTTCCCCCTCAATTATATAACATCTTTTAATCTACAAAGCCCGATCTTCTATAATAATTGCTCAAAAGTGCTTCTACGTAGAGATTTTGTAAACAGGTCACCTAGATTTCACTCTACTTAATCCGAAGAACATCAATCTCCTCTTGTTTCTATAGGTTGTACATTGAGAAGAACATTGGTGAGATGTGCTTTGGTATGTCACCCTTCTCTTATTTGAGCTATACAAGCAGCATTGTCATAAATAAATAACCGTCAGGTCCTTCTTCATAACTTCCAAACCATATAGTCCTTGGATATGATTAATCATTGATCTTAACCACACGCATTTTTTACTGGCATCATATAATGCCATCAACTCGGCATGATTTGATGATGTTGTTGTAAGTGTCTTCTTTGTCGATCTCCAAGAAATGGTTATGCCACCATATGCGAATACATAACCTATTTGAGATCATGCTTTATGTTGATTTGATAGATATCCAGTTTTAACATATCCAACAAGCTGCAACATATTAAATTTCTAGTAAAAAAGACCAAAGTCTCGTGTCTTGCAAAGATTCCAAAATATATGATTTATTCCATTCCAATGTCTACGAGTTGGGTTTGAATTATATCTCGCTAATAAATGTATCGAGAATGCAATATCTGGCCTCGTGTTATTTGTGAGATACATGAGTGCACCCATTGCACTTAAGTATATATAGTACTTTAGGACCAAGTACCCATTCACCCTCTTCTTGAGGGCGCTAAGGATCTTCATTTGTATATAGAGATCATACAATCATGGGTATGCTGAATGGATGAGCTTTATCCATATCGAAACGAACTAAATTCTTTTCAATGTAGTTTGACTTATAGACGAATGTAGCATTACATAAATATTTGAATGGCAGGCCCGAGACAAAATTCTGTTGTGCAAAGGTCTTTCATTTTATATTCTCTCGTTAACAATTCAACAGTCTTTTCTATCTCTTCGCGAGATCCAATATCATTGATGTCATCAACATAAACCGCTACTATAGCAAATTTTGAGAGTGATCTTATTAAAAACACACATGTGGTTGTTATATCATACTTGTAACCTTCCTTTTTGAGATATTCACTTAGTCGATTGTATCACATACGACCACGTTGTCTGTAAACATATACAGATTTCTTAAGTTTTATTGAACACATATCCCAAGGTGTTGATTTAATGCTTTGGGCATTTTTAATCCTTTTAGGTTTCAATATAGATGTCATTTTCAAGGTTCCCATATTGATATGCAGTTACGATATCCATATGTCTCGTTTAAAGTTCTTTAGAGATTGCGAGGCCAATTAGGAATCTAATGGTTATCACATCCACTACAAGGGAATATGTTAACTCATAATCAACTCCTGGTATTTGAGAAAAATCTTGTGCTACAAGTTGGTCCTGATATCTTACAATCTTATTTTTTCACATTTTGTTTTATTACAAACACCTATTTATAACCAATCGGTTTAACATCTAATGAGTGCCCAGACGACATGTCTTAAATCATTTTGCTTTTCGAGTGAATCTAATTCAGCCTTTATAGCATGTTGCCATTTTGGCCAATCATTTTTGTGCATGCACTCTTTAATAATTTTAGGTATGTAATTATTTTTATTTATTATGTCTGTTGCTATAGCATATGCAGATGTATAATCAACACTTGTATTATTTAGGTTTAATGTTGTACTACTTTGTCTATAATTTATAGAGATCTCATGTATGTCTGGTATCAGTACTTCATCTAAAACTTTAGTTTCCTCTAGATTTGTATTAGCCTCTTTTAGGACTTTTACCTCTTCTGGGGTCTTATTTATAACATTTTATAATATTTCACCAACTGCATTATTATGCTCTTTTTATTTTCATGGTTTCTTATCTTGGAATTGATTGGTCTCCCATGTTTTCATTGTATAGTAATTGTTTCTAGGATTACTTCAATTTGAGTGGGTGTATTTGATGCTAGCATATGTGAATTAGTCACTTTATTTTAATCTATGAATGAATTTGGTAGTTCATTTGCTATTCTTTGCAAATGCATAATTTTCAACTTCACATTCACATTGTCCATTTTGGGGTCCGAAATTAGAGAGTGATGATGCATTCCATGTTATCTATTGTGTTACTGGTCTTTCTTTATTCTTATCTCCTCTAAGACTTGGATAATTTTTTATTAAAATGACAATTAACAAACTATGTTGTTAACATATCTCTAATTAGTGGTTCTAAATACATAATAGATTTAGAGTTAACACCAATGAAAATACTCGTCTTCTTTATGGTCCCACTTTGGTGTGTTGCGTTAGAAGTATTGGAACATGTACCGTATAACCAAAAATTTTAAGGTGAGACAAATTTGGTTCACTTTTGGAGATCAGTTGCAATGGAGAGTATTCTTGGTCAGTAGTTGGTCTTAATCTTATCAGTGTAGCGGCATATAAAATAGCATGCCCCCATCTAGAAGATGGTAATTTGCATCACATTATTAATTACAATATTTTAATTATGATTAAGCTAATCCATTTCGTTTGTGAACATGAGCTACTGGATGTTCAATGTTTATTCCAATAGACATGCAATAGTCGGTGAAAGCTTAGGATGTGAATTCTCCTACATTAATTACCCATCTGAATATTTTTAATTGGATATTCCGGGGAATACCTCTCAATTGTATGACTTGGGCTAGAAAGCGTGCAAATGCTATGTTTTGAGTAACTAAAAGGCTCACATGTGGGCATCTTGAGGATGCGTCAATTAAGACCAAGAAATATCGAAATGAACCACACAGTGGACGAATGGGCCCATGTATGTTCCCTTGGATCCTTTCCGAAAACAAAAGGTATTCTTGTATTATTTTTGTTTATAAGGGCGAAGTAATGAGTTTTCCTAGAGAGCATGCTGCACATGATAATTCTTGAGCTAGCAAAACTTTAGAATTTCTAAAAGGGTGTCCAGTTGTACTTTTGATTATATGCGTCATCATTGAGTTACCAGGGTGATCTAGTAGGTTATGCCATATGGTAAATGTGTATTTATCTAGTAAGTTCTTGTTACAAACCATGTATGATTCAACATGAATGATATTAGGGAAATATTAACCAAATGATAGTGCTTTTAGTTTTCTGACAATGGTATCTCAACCATTATTGTTTAAGATAATTTGTAGATATTAGGTATTGTTTTAAGATGTCTTGATGTGGTAACCATTTTGTCGAATATCTTTGAAGTTGATTAAATTCGTCTAGATTTACTATAGTAAAATGCTTCATCAATAGTTAATTTGGTACCCGAAGGCAAGTGATATATGCTCTTCTGGAACATTCAATAAGGTTACTAATACCCGAAATAATAACAACAATTCTTTTTGTAGTAGATAACCCATAGAATATTTCTTATGTTTTAAAATAGTGTTAGTACTACCGCTATCTACCATACATTCATCAACACTAGTAGCTCTGTTGGTGCTTGTAAACATATCTCTCCAAAAAATAATATTAAGGAAAAGTTAATACAAGAGATTACTTATGTAAATATGATAAGATAAACACTAAAGTTTAAATTAAGCCATTATGAACATTCAAAAAAACATCACGAGGGTTCAAAAAGATCATAACTTGAAGAAACAAAGCAAATAAAAAAACACATATTATGTTTAACATCTTGAATGTTCTTGATGAAATCAGACATATCTAGACGAGTGTCTGGTAGTGGGGCAAGGGATGATAAGTTAGGTGCATCCTTAATTAGATTAGTCTCAATGTTTTTAACATTTTCTTTCATCATTCTTTAATATGCTTCAACTTAGTGTTTTAGGGTACGACATGTGCTGGACCAATGGTTAGACATCCCATATTTATAACATATATTGTTTTAGTCCCTATTATCCCTCCCTTTGTGGGATGGTCTCTTATTCTGTCATGCTCTTATGATGGCCTTTCTGATCTTATTCATATTCTGAGATTCATTATAGTCAGTAGCCTTCCTCGAAAGATGAGTGAAGTGTCATGAGGCGAGCGTTTGAGTGAGTTGAGTGAGGAAGTGATGGTCCAAGGAAGTGGAGGGAGTGAAATTTTGATCGAGTTTCACTGTTTTGTTGGTTAATGCCCAACCACCTTCCAATCGAAAAGCCAAAACTTTTAATAGTGCACTCTCTCTTCTCATATTTTCTTATCTTAAGAGAAGAAATAACTACACTATGAAAAGTAACGGGCGTATAGAGCATAAAGGCAGGTTCGAAGAGCTCTGGCAGGGGAAGTTGAGTCTTAGCCAAACCTTCCTTTTTTTTATCTCTCCTTTCCCTTTTCTCCATTCTGCTTAGCGGGGGGTGTAGATGTAGCTTGACTTATGATTTTCAGGCTTAAAATCAGTAGACTCTCTCTACCATGTATTACTCTAGCCACGTCCATGACCTCTACCGGGGCAAGTCGTCTTCCTTCCCTCGTTTGCTTTGAGTAGTTACCACATTTGCTTCTTGCAATGGACTTGCACCAACTGGTCATGCTTGGTAGTTTTGAAGTATGAGCTTGTTATTTTGCTCCGCGTCCAATAGACATGATATCAATTCAGAGTATTTAGTAAATATACGTTCCCTATATTGTTGTGATAACACTATGTTAGAGGCATGGACTGTGGAGAACGTGTTTTCAAGCATGTCTTAATCAGTTGTGTTATATTCGTATAATTTCAACACAAATGTGATTCTAAACAAAGTAGAGTTGTACTCACTAATGGTTTTATAATCTTATAGCCTTAGGTGGATCCAATCATAGTGCGCTTTTAGAAGTAAGAACAACTTCTAGTGGTCATATCGTTCTTGAACATTTTTTCATAGTTCAAGAGGGTCCTTAATAGTTAGGTATTCCCTGTTCAAGTCTTCATATAGGTGACGGCAAAGGAATATTATGGATTTAACTTTGTCTTGAAGGGAAGTTCTATTCCCATCATTGATTGTTTCGCTTAGGTTCTTTGCCGTAAAATAAATTTGGGCATCAAGAGTCCAAGGTAGGAAGTTGCTCTCCGAGATGTCAAATACAACAAACTCAACTTTTGAAATGTTAGACATTGTATCTCGGTGATTGAAAATAAAGCTTGTAATAATAAATTGTATATTTTTAGAATAACTTTGGGTTCTTGATTGTTAGAACTATAGGTTGTAAGACTTTTATATTTAGAAAAAAGTAATATGAGTTCATAAAAGCATTTACAGTGTAGTATTTAAAAATATGTGAGCATCTTTGGTATATTATATGGAATGATTTTGAGTGGTTTTGAGTGAATGAGAGAGAAAATATCATTGTGAATTGATATATTTGAAAAATCATTGTTCAATCCTAATAATTCTTTAAATATTTTTTAAAATGGTTGTGAATGAAAGATAGATAAAAAAAAGTAACGATAAAAGTATAAAAAGTATTATTTAATTGAGTAATGCCGCGGTGACCCTTGAATGTATAGATTATTATTATTATTCCTTTTTTCAATATAAATAGTCTTTGACACAATAAAAATTTAAAATGATTATTAGTTAAGTGAGGTATAATCGGTTCTATTAAATCTCTTTGGAAAATGATTACTTGAAATGAGAGGGTTCATGATCAAAAAATTATCACTTTGGAGAATATAATCGGATTTATTAAATCTATATCGTTCTTATGGATAAATAATCCATCTTCCAAAGTTGCTATCGATTGGGCTTATTGGATTTCTTTTAACGTCTTAAAGTAATCTTTGTTTGTTCATAATTTTCATTGGTGTTTGTATTTTATCTAGCTTCTTGCTAGTTTTATTATATGATCCATCTTGTCGTTCAAAAAAAAAAGTTAAATGCTAGTTTTATTATATGATTCATCTTGCCGTTAAAAAAAAAGTTAAATGAGGTATAGTCTTAAAAAAGCTAGTTGTTTGTCGATTTCTGTTGTTTGTCGTGATTGTGTATTTCGGGCGCACAGATAAACAGAATCAATGAGACTTTCAAGGTTATTGGACTGGAGAAGATAAATTTAAAGTTCAAAAACCCGTAAGTGATCGGTGCACACTTTTCTTTTGTCTTACAGAAAATCTAAATATTTTAATTTTTTCTCTCTAAAACACAATTTTGGGTGTTGTTTCTTTCTTCTCTATTTTGGTCTACCTCTTTTTTTTAATGGAAGAAACAACACTAAATTGAAAAAAAACATCACTTTTGATGAATCTAGTGTTTTAATGTGTAAATTAGCATGTGTAGATTGAATAAAACAAGAAAGTTCGATTGATTATTACCTAGTTTATTGAATGGATGTTTGATAGGAGAGAAACAATATTGCCAAAGCTCAGTGAAGTCTAGGCTGTGACAACGGTTTTCTGTATGGATGCACGAAGACAGTGATTAGCGAGTTAAGGTGCTGATAAGGTGTTAGAAACAAGGATTGAGAGAGATTTGTATGTATTATTTTAAGTGTGTATAAACTTATAATTTCTTTAACATCATATAGTCTAATCATCTTGAAACTGAAAATCATGTGATAATAATTTAGTCAAATGAAACTCACAACGGGGGTGATAATGGTAATAATGGGTGAAGTTACAACATATTTAAACTTGTAATTATTGATTTTTATATACATAATTCAAAATTAATATATAAAATAAGTAAGTGTATGTGTGTGTATTTAATTCGAATTTTGAATCGAATGAAATCGAATATGTCAAATTCTTAATTTGATTCAAATTCGATAATTAGACTTCGAATCGGATAAAATTTTACTTTGCAAGTTTTTGTTAAGATTTCGGAGGTGATTTTCAACTCGAATAAAATCAAATCAAATTTTGAGAATTTAGAATCTGATTCAAATATTGAACACCCTAGTAGATTAAATTTCTTCAAACTCATAATATACATTTGATTGTGAAACACACAATTTTTTATGTATACCATCACAGTTCTTAGCATAGTTAGATCACAGTTTATATTAAAATTTGTGTAACATCCGTCGTTAAAACAAGTGTGCTAACCGTTAATTTTGACATTTGGCAGTGATTTTGACTGATTTAGGTTTGATCTTAATTGATTTTTCATATCAATGTTTAATCTAAAATTATGCTTAACAAGCCTATGTTATATTATTGGTCCTAATGTTATGGTCGGTAAGATAACCAATCGGCTTGTTGTCGTTCAATGTTTCGTTCAATGTTTCGTGCTTTGGGCCTAATCAAATATTTTCAACACGTGTTACGGTAAAATTTACATTAAAGCGTAACAAAGATCATACAATTGTGAACTTTGCCTAAAGCCAACTAAATAGACCTAAAATAATTCAAAGATATATATGACATATAATAGTTCATTGGAATTGTTTTAACGCGCATTATTTAAAAAGGTAAAAATTGTACGACACATTATTCGAGACAAGAACGATTGGACGAGACGAGCCTAGGGCCCGAAGACCCTTGCCCCTCTCCATCTTAGCTTAAATCCAAAGACAAAGGGGATCCCCTCTTGTTTCCTCACATTTACAAAAAAAATCTTATCCATGTTACTCTCATGTTGCAAACCCTAGCCACCACCATCCAATTCCCTCTTGCTCTTCATCAAAAATCAACATCTTCCTACCATTCCATTGATTTTTAAAATAATTAAGACACTAAAGATTGTGTTTTAAGCAAGCCTTGTCTACCTACTAATCTCCCGGTAAGAAAAATCATGGTTTGATGATTTTATTTGTTGTTTTATCTTGTTATTGATGATATGAATCATATAAAAAAATCATTATCAAATAGTCTTGTACTCTCTGTTTTGGGCGTTGGATCATGAAAATTTAGGTCTTTCGAATGTTGGACCTTCTAATCGGTAAAACCCTAAATCTTTATCTTTATATATTCTTTGATCTATGAAAAATGGTTGTAATTGTTGAGTTAAGATAAGGCTGGTGCAATCAAAATAAACACTTATAAGAATATTAGTGCATGTGAAGAAAGTGTTCCGATGACAAACCAGAACTTCCGAAGCTAAGTTGAAGATCTACCGAAGCTTGATGAAAGAAGAACTTTCGAAGAGAAACACAGTCTTTCGAGACTACGTGAATTCTCTTCCGAAGCTAAACACTAAGAAGATTCAAGACAAAGCTTTCCGAAAATAAATTTATGAAGGCTTGATGAAGTCTAGATAAAGTTGATTCTTCCGAAGTATAAATTGCCTTCTAAAGAACCAACTATGAACCAGTGGACATAAATATGGTCGGTCTGACAAGCTGCTACCATATATGATATACTGCATCATACTTTCCCACGCCCATGTAGTTGACTATATTTTGTTCCACTGTTCACCTTTATTAGATAGTACAGTTACCATGTTAATTGGTGACAAAATGTAAGTCATAGACCTGTCATGACTACCTAATCTATGATAATATTTTATCTTAGATACCTTACTTCTAACGATATAGTATTTGTTTAGTAGTAAATTTCCAACTGGTAATCTAAGTATAACCGGTTGTAGATAACAGTATATATAGTTTTCCGTTGTAACTCATTTTGTAATGCTTGTAAAAGTCTTGTAAACTTTGAGTTGAGAAGTAATATATACAAGTATCTTGAAATCCATCTCTTGTGTTCATTAACTTAGTATATTATTATCAACTCATTCAAGGGTTCTGCATTAGCATCGAGTGTGTCCATGTGAGTCTGATAGATGATTCTTGTGCTGATAAACAAACACTGTGTTGGATCAAGTAAGGCTGGTGCAAACAAAATAAACCCTTAGACAATTTTGGTGCAACTGATGAAGAGTTTCTGAACGCAAAAGCAGAGTTTCCGAAGGGTAAGTCTGAAAGAACTTCCGAAGAGGAACTCTAACTTCCAAAGACGAAGTCATCCTTCTTCCGATGTTCAACAATTAGAAGAAATCAAGACAATGACTTTCGAAACATGAAAGTCCTGAAGATCAATTCAAGCCTCGGAACAAGTAGTCTCTTTCGAAGTATAAGTGACTTCGGAAGAACTTGTTCTTTTGAAGCCAGTTAGCCTTCGGAAGAACCTACTATGAACTAGTGGACATAAGTATTGTCCCTCTAACACACTGCTTCAACCTCTAAGATACTACATGGTGCTTTCCCACACTCATTTAGTTGACCATACTTTATTCCACTCTTCATCCCTTATGAATTAGTATAGTTACCAACTTTAGTTGGTGAGAAAAGATAAGCCATAGACATGTCATGACTACCAAATCTTAGATAGTATTTTATATAAGATACCTTACCTCTAGCACTATAGTATTTGTTTAGTCGTAAGTTTCTAGCTGGTATAAAAGAATAACTGGTTGTAGATAGTAGTATATATAGTTTCTCATTGTAACTCATTAGTCATGCTTATAAGTGTCTTGTAATACTTTGAGTTAAAAAGTAATATATACAAGTATCTTAAAAAACCTTTCTCTTATGTTTGTTTGCTTAATATATTATTATCAACTCTTAAGGGATTCTTCATCATCAAATTAAGTGTGACTTAGTAAGTTTGAGAGATAACAATTGTGTTGAGTGACCAAACTCAATCTTGCACACCGATCACACAATTGGTATCAGAGCTTTTTAGACTCTTGATTGTGAGATCTTACCATCCAAATCAACTTGATTCTTCACCCATTCACTCAATACACTCATAAATGGCCCTCAACTAGAAATCTTCTAAATTTGAGGCTCCTGTTATCACCGTTGATAATTTCTGATCTTGGTGCAAACGTATTGAAGGTTTCATTAAGTAGTAAGATGACAAAATAGGGAGATCCATTACTCACGGACCCTCTAAGCCAAAGGTGGAGTCACCGGCTGGTAATTGTGCTATGATAGAGAAAGCCATGGAACAGATGAAGACTTTAAGATGGTAGGCTTTGAGCAATGTCAATTTGCCAAAGAACTTTTTGATGCTTTGACTTTGATGTACTATGGTTCCTCTAAGTCCAAAGAATCTAAGAGAGATACTCTGAAGTAGCAGTTTGAAAACTTTAGCCATATTGTTGGAGAGGCCTTGAGCCAATAATGCTTTAGGTATATTGACTTAATCTCATCACTTCAGTCTGTGGGAGTGACTCTTGTTAAGAGAGATCTTGTAAGAAAGTTCATGACTGTACTTCCTCATGAGTAGACTTTATATTATGATTCTATCAAGAGGACTGAGAATCTAAACACTCTTACCATGACCAAACTATATGGTATTTTTGATGGATAGCATGTAAAGATGGAGACTCAAAGAGGTCACCAGATGAGCAGAACCTCTAGCCTTCCTGCTAGCAATTCTTTACTTATTACTAAAAGATCAAGAACTCCTTAGCTCCAATAGTACATGTCTTATTCCCAGCAGCCATCATGTTCCTCTAGACCATAAATCACTTTTCCTAAGACACCTCGGTATCAACAGGCTCAACCAAATCCTTTCGAGGTTAGTTGTGCCATTGTTTCAGGAAATGGGTGCTCTAGTAATTTTCAATTTTGCTTTGATGATCTAGAGTGCTTCAGTCTAGATGATGTTGAATACATGGAAATTTTTCAACAAATGGCTCTTTTAACCTATAGTGCAAAAAAGTTCCTTAAAAGAACTGAAAGACAATTCCCTCAAAACCCAACTAATAACAAATTCGGGTTTGACAAACCAAAAGCCAAGTGCTAGAATTGCAACAAACTTGGTCAGTTTTCAAGGGAATGTAAATCTTCTAAATCCAACCCAGGAGCCACTCAAGCCTCCTAACATCCTGCCATACCAAAAGCTGCCGCTAATCCAACTCATAACAGACAACTGTTGTTGCTCAAGAAGTTGATTAGAGCTTTATGGTGCAAGATGCCACTCTTGCTTAAGCTTTCATGGCTTGAACTAAAGACATCAAGGTATACAAAAACTTATGTATTCTAGCTTGTTAGAGGACCGTGTACTAGACAAAGTACTAACTGATTCACGTGTATACCAAATCAAATAGTGCAGAATCCTATTTGATTGATAATCCAAACATTGAGAACGTTAACCCGATCTATATAAGATTAATTTAAACGTTAAGAACAAATAAGAATCGATCAAGAATGATCTATGAACTGGCTTTCTTGGACGTTCTGGACGGCTAGGGTACGTATAGGAGTCGAATTCTTCAATGTGTTACGTTTTTCCATGAATTAAATGGTATTTATAGGTTAGGGTTACTCATTCGTACGACTGAACCATTAGCATGGTTCAGTCGTGCGACTGAGTCATGCAGTTGATCCATTCCCATGTCTGAGTGTTCAGTCGTGCGACTGAGTCAATCTCATGTCACAATTGTGTGACTGATCCAGTCTCCTGGTTCATTCATGCGACTGGTTCATTAGCATGAAGTTGTTCATGCGTATGGTCTATTAGCATGGGCCATTCACATGAGAACTTCATATGACTAAGTTTGAATATGTTTCATAATCATTACTTGACTTAGATCTATTCAAACAACCACAAACCTATATAGTTGGTTCAATATGCGTTAATAAATGATAAACATTAAATCATACACTGAAACATTTAACATTAAGATCAATAACCACATAATACGTTTCATTCAACTCATATATTTCATTTACATTAAGGACATGACAGACATATTACATTAAAACCGTAAACTAGGTACATATGGATCAACAAACTCCCCCATGGACCTAGTTTCGTGTATTGTCTGGCATCCTTCATAAGCTCGTCAAACTTCTTATGCCTCTCCTCGACTATGACTCTAGCGTGTATCTCAAATGCAAAGCAAAGTCTTATTACATTCTGAAATTGGAGGGCCTGTATAATATCCTGCGGATCATACAATAGTGGCCACCTGTATAAAGTATAAACATTATTCGCTGACAGGTTGGTTAGCCACATTTGGTCAGATACCCGGATTGTCTCCATTTGGCTCCCTTTTTGTAATACTATGACTGCTTCTCCTGTACACCAGTCATAATACGACCACTTGAAGTGGGGAGTGAAGTCCTGTGGCATTTCCCTCAATGGGATCTTAGACATAGTGCGCGGAGGACTCCACTTCAACACACTTTGGGTTTCCCAGTCCTTGGGTCCACCTCTGACCTTCAAATATATCTCGTCGGTTGTTGAGGCTTGAAATTTACCCATCGTGTGTGGTATTCTCTCTTTAACACAGCTTCAAACCAGCCTGACATCTTCCTGGGGTCAGCATACAGCAGGTTCAGGTGTGCCAACTGGTTGAGCTCAAAACCAGGATGAGTCTTCAGGTCATGTGGAAATCAGAAGTACTCGATTCCCTTTTCTATTTTCACTGCATATACATTTAGATCCTCAAAGTAAGCCCACGTGATTATCTTGCTAGACACCTTAAGATTCTTCTTCACTTTGTAGAGCTTGGCGTAGGCACTCGGCTTTGGCGTTGTGCGTTGGGCACGGATCTCTGCAAAACAAGCTGCCCATTCAGCCATTTTTTTTCAACATCGGCGTCTGTGGCTTGGGCTTGGTTTTCGGATGTCTCGGTCTCCCTCTCCATCATGTCCAATTTAACATGCATATCACTGTCGAGTGTATCTCCAAAATCAGGGACCACATTTCCCTCTTGATCAGTGTATTCTGGATAGTGCTGTGCTATGATGTCTTCAATCTCTATCTCATCAACATCATTAAGCTCGTCATCACTAGCAACATCGACGGTAGGGGCATCCTTAACCAATTCATCCGGGTTTAACCAGAACATTTCTGCGAGTTGCTCATCAGTGAGGTTGTGAATAATTTCTCTTTCTTCGGGAGTATAGCTTACAAACGTCCTGATAATACCTTGCAGATCAAGTATCTATGAGATGAGACTTGATCTGCTGAAGGGGAGCAACATCATAGTCATCTCGCTAATAGTGTGGATCTGCTTGATTTAAAACATTTAACACATCATGCATCAGTAAATAATCAAGACATTAAACCTTAAATATATATACATAAACATTCAAGCACATAAGTTTAATACAATATTCAAATTACACAAAACTCTATGCATTACTTTTGTCTTGGATCATGTGTTCTTATGCTGTCGGGACTGATGTCGAGGCACCTGGATCTTGAGTCTTTTTGGTCCGCCTCTCACTAGCTTCCTGTGCACCCGAAGCACATGACTCTCCTCCTCCTTTAGTGTCTCCTCCATCCTCATCATCACCTTCATCATCACCATCATCATCATCAACATCATCATCATCACTATCATCATCATAACTATCATCACCATCATCACCGTCTCCCTCTCTGATCTTCAGAGGCTCATCCTTTGTTCCCTTAAGTTTGAGTAGGATGGTTCTCTTAGCATCCTCCAACTCCTCAATCTTTTTAGTAGATAACACATTTTCTCCTTGAGTTGGGAAATCTCTGGACTCTGAGCAACCATTTGCTAAGCCTGCTCCTCAATCTGCTGCGCCTGCTGAGATATCTGCTGTGATTGTGTAGCAGTAAGCTCCACTAACTGTCGGAGCTGAGCAATCTTCTTGTCATCGGCTGCTAATAGCTTTAGCACAATATGGTTTAGTGTTGAAAGTTGTTCCTCTACCCTACTGGGAGGTAGAGATGATCCTGATGGAAAGGATGGGTGATATGATGGTCCTGCCTGGTGGCTAGAGGTGGTGGTGGTGGCAGTGGTGTATATGGGAGGTGGTATGTGTGTGGGTGGTGATGGGTAAGCTGAGGTGGATGTGATGTGGGGAAGTGTGGAGTGGCTATGATAGTGGTGGTATGTGTGGTGGCAGTAGTGGTGACATGTGGAATGGTGGCAGTAGCGATGGGGGGAGAGGTAGAGGTAGTGGGTGGTGTGGTAGAGGTGGTGGCTGTGGTGGTAGTGGTGATAAAGGTCATCCTCATCTTCTTCGTCTTTATCCCATGGGGCTTACCCATCCTTTTCCTCCTCATGCCCCTAGAGGTGGATGCTCCCCCTGGGATGCTGCTGGGCTGACCTGGTGAGTAGCTGGGGTCAGGTGCAGTCTCCCCAGACTCGCTAGGGCGTCCGCCAACCTCCGAATGCCTCGGTCGGTGGCAACCACCCTGCTGCCCACTATCTTGGTTAGGGGCTCGTCATCACTCTCTTCCTCCTCATCAGGAGGACAGAAATCTTGATGGAAACTAGTGGTGGTGGCATCTGTATGAGTGGGTGGTGGTGGTGTAGTATGTGCAACACTGGCCCTAGAAACAACGGGGCCAGAATCTCCACCAGTGTCTCCGTTATCATCATCGGAGTCATCAGATGGAAGAGCAATCTGTTCAACATCTGAATCACTCTCCTCGTTGCGCCACTTACGCCTTGCAGGCGCCACGTACCCCTCCTGGGCCAGATGCCCGAACAGTCTCTTTACAGAGGGTTTGACCTGCTTTCCCCTGTAGACCTTCATGCGGCCAGTGTCATGTCATCCATCACCTCAAGTGATACCGCATCATGGCTCTCCTTAGGCAAAGAAGGCAGCTTCTCATCAATAATCATCTGTAAGAATCTTGGGTACATACAGAAGCCCTCCTTGCCTTTGGCCTCAAGATTTTCTATCAGGTATGCAAAGATCATGCTGGAGAAGCTGAAGGGGTGATTCAGCACCAGTGCCATGTAGGCATTTTGAATCTAGTCTGATAGGTCATCAAAGCCACCCCTCCTCGAAGCTGTGCACTTTAGTATCACGTGTGCTAAGTACTTATACTGGGGACACATGTTTCTTTTGTTTAGCACACCTGCATTTATGTCCCCAGAGTACTTCATCTTGAGGAAGCATCCCCTCACTATCAAAGGGTGTAGTCTGGTTGGGTGCTCAGCATGCTCACCCAAATCTAGTACCCATCTAATATCTGCAGCAGTCACCTCTATCTCTTGTCCAAATATAGTACTCTTGATGTAGTAGGGCTCATGAGATCGATCAATTGATGCACCCTCCCAAAAGGCCTGCTGGATAGACCTGTAGGGAGTGCATGGTGTAGATATGGCTCGGTGTATCCATGATCTCTTCAGGAATGCAATGATGCCAGCAAACTCGGCTACGTTCCAAGTGGTGGCGTCCACATGAGCACAAATATTGTGCTTGTGTTAATGGTCCACCGTTCAGCCATCAATCTATAACACAAGAAGCATACAAGTTAGATCATCACATAACAGAAACCACTTCAAATTAACCTATTTGAGATCAGTCTGGTTCAATCGTGCGATTGAACATATGACTGGATTCAGTCGTTTGACCTAACATGCGACTGAATACAATCGGGTGACTTATCTTGCGATTGAGTTCAATCGGGCGACTGAGCCTTCGACTGGTTCAGTCGGCCGACTGAGCTCATATGCATTGTTCATTCGGCCGACTGAGTCATTTGTCCAGCTTAGTCGTGCGATTGTATTTCATCGGGGTGTCTAGTCGCATGACCTACTGTCTGTTCGATTCAGATTCAAATTTTGAGCAAATCTTAACATTAGACATCGTGGTTTGGCTCATTAGACTCGCAATAACCCTACTTAACATCTAATAACCTTGATTTCAACATTTTACTTAGTTTTATTAGTTAATTCATTCAACTAAGTTTCGGTTCTTGGTTAGGCCGAATTCAATGATTCAGGGCACGAAACAACTGAGATTTATGTAGGTTGCATCGCATTATACCTGTATAACAACTAGCAATCATCAGAATCTCAAAATTAGAAGTCAAGTAAGGTCAGAAGGAATTTTGGCAGAGTAACGGCTCAATGTGCGCTTTTAGGGTGATTGAGGGGTGGTGAGTATGTGCGATCGACTATGGCCCTATCTATACTGACTTTGGTTTCAATCGGGCGATTGGATCCATTCGCTCTTTTCATTCGGGTGATTGGATCTCAGTTGTGCGATTGGTTCAGTCGATCACTTTCAATCGGCCGACTGGGTTTCAGTCGGGCGACTGACTTATTCGGACAACTCCATTCGGGTGACTGGCTCAATCTTGTAAGCCATTCGTGTGAATGGTTCATACTCATGCTTCATTCGGTTGTCTAGAGCATAACTATGGTCCAATCGGACGACTGGTCCATACACATGGTCCAGTCATGCGAATGGATCATACTTATGGTATTGACTTTATGACCATTTGAAATTTAGCCCCATTTAACTATTGATTAAATAGTTTGAGCATAAGATCATCTCAGACATGATTATTTTAACTTTGAAAACTTTTGATCATCTCAGTCGTGATCCTTTTAAGCAAAAACATTTTGTCACCTCAGACGTGACCCATTTAACATTGAAAGCACGTTTGGTCACCTCAGGCGTGACCCTTTTAACATTGAAAGCACGTTTGGTCACCTTAGACGTGACCCTTTTATGTAATTTAATCCCATATTGAATTCAACGACACAGTCCGACTTATACTCTAAATTGACTAAATGTTAAAACATAACAAAAGAAAACTAGCATTAAAAGACAAATCTAAGATGTTTTTGTGATTTTGGTGAGGTGGAAATCCAAAGATAGAAGTCTAACAGATTTATTTCTTGAATAGGCAGCTTCAAGTTATTTTGACCATAGGAGGAAACGATTCATTATGAAATCATACAGGTAATCAAATCATTTAGGACGTGTTACCAAAATCATTTGATGCTAGATTCTTGTTTTCGTCGAGAATCATTCGCAAATTAAGGAAATCATACTAGTACTATAAGACGCACACATTGATTTGGACTTTCAAGAATTGCAGCCATGATGATTGTCAGTATACTTGTCCACTTAAATCCATACACAGACTTTTGATTGGTGATGGTTTAAGGTTTAACTATTTCAACAAGCATTTGTGGACCCCACGCTTATATGGTAATCAACATTCCTCAGGAGATTTTTGAGCGGTCTACGGGTATTTTTGACAAGAAGACACTATTCTTAGAGCTTTCAAAGAGAAGCCAAGCCTCAGGTCAGTGCCACCACACAGCAGAGAGGCGGCAAACAACAATGAATTCTAGAATATATAGGTTATGCTTATCCTCAGGTCAATGCCACTGCACAGCAGAGAGGCACATAACCTATCTTCTTGTTTGAGCAATTTATTCTTGTTGCACAGATCGCACCAACAACATAGGTTATGAGTTTGATAGCTTTTCACATTTTTCATCATGTGCTTTGCTCATATTTTGGTCATCCGCACACGTTTGTGGCGTTTATTTTGCTCGTCACCCCTTATTGGAACTCTATTGATTGTGTTAACCAGGGATAAGATGATGACACACAGCTTGTTGAACAACTTAGTTTGATCTTGAGATCACCAACAAGGTCTACTTATCTATTGTGTTGAATCTACTGACACATCATCTAATGGTCTAGCAACCTCTAGGTCTACTTTCTTCTAGTTACCTTGGTAGTAGCTAGTTATACTATCATTTTTTCTTATATTTTTGCTTAGACTTCTCAAACTTATGCTTTGAATTTCACATCTACTTCAATTTAAATCTTTTAAAATCCTAAATGCTTTGTTCCTGTGCACTATCATTTTCCGTAGTCGTTGAATTGATTTCACATATTCGATCTCATTTCAATCAGCTTGCCTGTCCTCCTCCCTCGTTTTTTTAATAATAACTTAACCTATTCTCCCCCTAAAATTCTAAAACTGTAAACGATTTGCGTTTTTATGATTTTAATAGACGATGAAATGAAATCAATAAAATAAATTAAATAAAATAAACTAGAATAAAAGAAAATAAAAGAAAATGGACTTGATGCATCGGACTAGACCTATTCATCGTCTGGAATTACATCACTTTTCTTTTTAACGCTGTTGACCTCTAACAAATATAGAAAACGTGGTTTATCAAAGGCTTTTGTATAGAGGTCAGCGCGTTGGAAATCTGTATTTATTTTAACAACATCGATTAGATTCTTTTCAAAACAATCACGTATAAAATGATATTTAATGCCGATGTGTTTGGTCATAGGATGTTGGACAAGATTTTTAGTAACGGCTATTGCAACAGAATTATCAACATATATAGGGGTGTTAGAAAATTTCAAACCGTAGTCCCGCGTCTGCTGTTGAATCCAGATGATTTGAGAACAGTAGCTTGCCGCAGCACCATATTCAGCTTCACAGGTTGACAACGCAACTGATGTCTGCTTCTTACATTGCCACGTGACTAATCTTCTCCCAAAGAACTAACAACCTGTTGAGGTGGATTTGTAGTTCATCTTGCAGCCGCCATAATCCGAGTCACTGTACGCGGTAAGCTCGAAATCATCATCATGAGGATACCACAACCCAAGTGTGGGTGTACCGTTCAGATAACGAAATATCATTTTGACCCCAATAAGATGGTTTACTTTTGGTTTTGCCTGATATCTTGAACAAAGACATGTTGCATACATAATATCCGGTCTTGAGGCAGTGAGGTACATGAGGGATCCAATCATTCCTCGGTACATGGTGGCATCAATCAAATCACCATTCTCGTCAGGTGCTACATCATGATTTGTAGCATGTGGAGTCCCTACTGCGGAAGAATTCCCATGTCAAACCGATTGAGAATGTCCCCTACATACTTGGTCTGATGTAGAAATTTTCCCTTTGGTGTTTGATCCACCTGTAACCTGAGAAAGAACTTCATCTCTCCCATGGCACTCATTTCGAATTCTGCCTTCATCACTGCTTCAAATTCTTTACATAATTCTTCGTTCTTGGAACCGAAGATTATGTCATCAACGTAAATCTGAACTAGCAGCAGATCACCATCCCTTTCTTTGATGAACAATGTACAGTCAATTACACCTCTGCGAAATCCGTGTTTCACAAGGTGAGTTAAGAGTTTTTCATACCATGCTCTCGGGGCTTGGTGAAGCCCGTAGAGAGCCTTATCCGGTTGTAAACTCTGTCCCGATGATATGGATCCTCAAATCCTTCAGGTTGACTGACATACACTGTTTCCTGGATTTCACCATGAAGAAATGCACTCTTGACATCCAATTAATAGACTTTAATCTTCATGTAAGAGGCATAGGCTAGGAAGATACAGATGGCCTCCATTCTTGCCACAGGTGCAAATACTTCATTGTAATCAATCCCCTCGACTTGTCGAAATCCTTGAACTACAAGTCGAGCCTTGTTCCTGATGATGACACCTTGGTCATCTTTCTTACACTTTAATACCCACTTGGTGCCAATGACTTTAGCACCTTTAGGTCTATCTACCAGTGTCCATACACCTAACTTCTTGAACTAAAGAAGTTCTTCTTGCATGGCACTCACTCATGCCTCATCATTTAGGGCTTCACTGACGTATTTTGGCTCCAACTGAGACACAAAACATCGGTATGCACCATCGTGAAGATACCCTTTTTCCATTACCGAGGCATAATCAACTGAATATAGCTGATTTCTTGTTTGAATTCCTGATCTGACATCCCCAATGAAATTATCCAGAGGATGATAGACATTTAGACGTGATCTAGGAGTGGTGGGAACAATTACCTCATAATCAAGATTATGAACGTTTGGTTCCGTATCTGAGGTAGTAGGAGTGTGAGGTTCCGAAGACTCAAAGGCATCAATGTCAGATGCTTGTGGACTTGCTGTAGTAGGAACCTATTGCTCCAGAGTGTCCTGATCATTTTCCATGGCTTCACCATCAGAGGAAGAGTCACTTACCTCTAGTGCTCCCCTGAGTGGGTAGGTGATTCACCTTGTGAGCCAGATGATGTACATTCCTATGATGGTGTGTTTAGGACATCATACATCATTTTGGATGATAACTCATCATCATATGTGGAGAGAGGGATGTTAAAGGACTTGAAGAATCCATCATAGTCGAAAAAGAAGGCGGGTCCTCTTCCAGCAGGAGGGGTGGTGTATCTATGAACATCAACATTACACCACACCTCTACTTGACCCGTTGAGTATTTGTAAACTCTCTTATTTGGTATGTTGTATCCTAGAAAGATACCCTCTTCAGCCTTCTTGCTAAACTTTCCTTCCTGAGTTTTCTTCAGCAACGTACATGGTGCTCTAAACGGTTCGAGATACTCGAGATTTGGTTTACGTCGTTGAAGTAACTCGTAACATGTCTTGCCATGATGTTTTACCACCAGAACTCGATTTAACGTGTAACATGCATTGGCCACTGCCTCATTCCAAAATTGGATAGGCAGTTTTGAGTCTGCTAGCATTGTGCGTGCTGTCTCTATTTAGCTGTGATTCTTTCTCTCAGCAACTCTGTTCATCTGAGGAGTGTAGGCGGAAGTGAACTAGTGCACAATTCCCTTTTCTTTGCAGAAAGCCTCCATCCATTGGTTCTTGAACTCGGTTCCGTTGTCTGAGCGTACTTGTCTCACCTTCAGCTTGTAGAGAGACTCCAGTGTAGTTACCAATCCTTTGAATGACTCAAATGTTTCTGATTTTGATTTCAGAAAAATCACCCAAGAGAATCTTGAGTAGTCATCTGTAACTACATAGCAGTACAAGTCACCTGCGATGCTTCTTGTACGGACTGGACCAAACAAATCTATGGAAGAAGCTCAAGAGGCAGTTCTATAGAATTAACTTTCTTTTCCTTATGAGACTTCTTTGTCTGTTTTTCTTTCTTGCAGGTGACACAAAAATCCGGGAGTTGGAAGTTCTTGACATTGACTCCTCGCACTAGATCATTCTGGATCAAGTGGTTCATCTTTTGTGGATTGATGTGCCCTATTCTCCTATTCCAAGAGATAGAATCCCTCTCAGTAGCTTTTGACAAGAAGCACTGAACTTGATGATCCGTTGTGGAGGCCTTCGATAGATCCAAGATGGAAAGGTCATTATATCTTGAGGCTTACATTAATACTTTTTCTCTGGAATCACATAGTCCTTTTTAGGACATAGCACTTCTTATTGTTGAAAACTACCTTAAATCCCTTGTCACATATTTAGGAAACAGAAAGCAGATTATTCTGAAGTTATTGAATATAGTTTACCTTGTTAAACTTAACTTCATGGTTCCCTACTTTCCCTTGAGCTGTGATGTATCCTCCTTTGTTTCCAGCAAAAGAAACATGACCTCCTTTGATTTGTTTGACGTTTGATAGGAGTCCTGGTTTCCAGTCATGTGCCTTGATGCTCCGCTATCTACTATCCAAATGTTTGTTTCAGCACTATAGCGAATACACTGCACATTCAATTGAAAACATTAGTTAAGGTGTGGGACCCAAGCCTTAACCGGCTTGGGTGTTCCAGAGGCATCACACATCATAAATTCTACCCATTTTCTATTAGAAGGTGAGGGAAGATCATTTGTCTTATTGTTCTCATTACCAGACATAGATGTTGCTTTCCATAAGCCAACTTTGTGTAAGGCCTGTTTGTGATAAACAGATGACTAGATGATAGGTTGAACTTTAGGTTCACTGACTCTTTTTGGTGGAGTCATGGAGCTTCTTTTGGAAGAGCTTGCTTTGGTGTCATAAAGTTCAATCTTTTTCTTTGGCATCTGATAATAAGGAAAATAAGATGCTATGTGCCCATACTTTCCATAGTTGTAGCATGATCTGCTTTCAACTTGATGATTTAACTGTTTCTGTGGAGAAGTATGTGACACACGAGTGACTTTATTTCGTTTGGGTTTTGACACTTCTTGTTTAGATGTTTTATCTTGTTTAACAAAATTAATTGTTTGGACATTGTTAACATCTTTTCCTTTTTGTGTAATTGGACTTAAACATGCAGCACGTGATTGGTTAATTTGTTTGGTATTTCTTGGTTCAGAAATAGACTTTGTTGAACCAGACTTTATTTTAATCTTTTCAGATTGTTCGTCCAGATTAACACAAGGCATTTTACCTTTTGATTTTGAAGTGGCATCCTTTTGTTTAGTGACAGATTCATTTGGTTTACATGTGGAATCTGGATCACTTACAAGAGGAGTGGACACCACATGATCCTTGATTGGGTTGTTATTTATTGGTTTACTTTTGGCATTCATCAAGGTCTCATGTGGTGGTGGTACCACTTTATATCCCAAACCCTCCCCATTGTTGCGCTCTCTCACTAAGTGTTGGACATTGTGAGAAGAACTTGTCCAACTATGCAGTTTTTGTTTTAATGAATTTAGTTCTACTTCCAAAACTGCTTTTTGTTTCTTAGTGTCTTCTAGGGAGTTTAGATAGACTTAATGTTATTAGCTTGGTTAAAGGCTACAACTTCAGTTTCCCTAAGTTGTTTATTCAAGAGTTCTATCTTTTCTTTATAGCTGTGCTCATTTTGTATTAAGACTCTATTGGCTTCAGTGCACAGTTGTAAGTCCTTTACTAAGTTATCATTATGGTCTAATAACCTAGCAAATTTCATATCAATGCTTTCCCTAAATTTATTACAATCAGAACAAGCATGATTATTGAATACTTGAGTAGTGGTACTTACCTGAGAGGGTGTGGTTGAATCAGCCATCAAAGCGGTTTCTGACTTTTATGGTTTTGGTGATTCTGGACTTGTTGAACTTGTCCCTTCTTCAGGCAGGTGATCAACTACAGTTACAGTTTCATCAACATTTGACATCGTGAGTTCCACTGCATATCACCCTCGCTTGCTGAGTCGTCATCTAGATCCTCAACACTAGCAATGTTGGATTCTCCCGGAGACACGAACCGAAAGCTCCAATCTTGTCCTTCGTCATCATGAGCGGTAAGGCTTTAGGATCCTTGCTCGATGAAGTAGGACTACTTGTGGGCTTATCCTGATGAGTGAAAGATGAGAATGGATTCCCATTTCCTGTCTTCTTGGGCTTCACACATTCACGTTTGAAGTGCCCCTTTTCCCCATAGTTGAAGCAGGTAACTTTGGTCTTGTCAAAATCAAAAGTTGTATCCTTAGTGGTAATCATATTCTGTTTGGTCTTCTTGACAAACCTCTTAGCTCTCCGAACAGCACTTGCTAAGGCCCACATGATGTCCATTCTTTCTAACTATGTCTCGTCTACCTGCTCGTAGTCCTCGTCTGATGGCATTCCCAATCTTCCCAGCAACTAGCCCGTCATAGGAGTGGACAATAACAACTAAGCGATCCATGTGCTCTTTTGCTACCTCTACTGTCACATTCCAGAGATTCTCAGTCTTTAGTTTTGTAGCATTTGCTTCAGGTGCTATGTATTGGGTACCAGACGACCCTGACGTGTCAGATCCTGAAGTAGAGGCTTGTGATGGACCAGCTGAACTCGACACAAACGCCATTTGAAGTGGTGCTCCAGACGTTTTGGCTTGTGGAGTTGAGTGGTATAGTGCCGGATTTTGATTGTATGAAGACTTTTGGGCCCTGTACTTCATCCTCAACTCTTCCTCTCGTAGTTTCAGAATGAAGTCGTTGATATCTAACTTTGCTAGCATATCATTCTATTTAAGGTTGGAAACAAACGAACTCCACTTCTCGGGCAACCCATTTGCAAAGTTTGAAACTTTGTCTTCCATAGAAGTAGTGACACCATGAGTGTGCAGCTCACTCATCAGGTGGTAGAATCGATCAATGACTTCGTCCAAGCTCTCCTTCCCCATTGATGAAAATTTGTCAAACTCCTTCTTCAATGCTTTGGCCTTAAGAGCTTTTAACGATGCATTTCCCACATACGTCTTTTCCAATGCATCCCACAACTTCTTAGCTTGCTTGTTCTCAGAAAATTGATGGAAGATGTCCTTAAGAATTGACTGAGTCAGCAACGCATATACTTTCTTCTCTGCATTGTACTTTACCTTTTGACCGTCAGTCATACCGCTTAAGGTAAGTTTAACTCCATCTGCACCTACCGGCATGTTACATCCTGTCTCTATCGACTCCCACAGATTGGGATCTACTCCATTTAAGTAATCTCAAATCTTTGCTTCCATTGTGGGTAATCATCTAACGTTATAAACTTAGAGGCTTGTTATGATTTCCCACTTCATTTTCTAGAAGCAACAAATTTTGAATCCTAGAATCCCTTCCTGTGGTGAATGCTGAATATTGATCCTCCATTAATATCGACTTTAACTTTTAAAACAAACTGTATTACTTGTGTGACTAAAGGAATGCGATTGAATACTTCGTGCGATTGAATAATGCGGTTGACTCAGACATGCGAACGAGCAAATGCGGATGGCTCAACCATGTGAATGGACAGGTGCGGATGAACAATGCGGTTGACTCAGACGTGCGAATGAGCAAATGCGGATGGATCAATCATGCCAATGGACATGTGCGGATGAACAATGCCAATGGGTAATTCAGTCGTACGAATGGATGAACGACTGAGTCCAATCGTGCATATGAGGGATGCGTATGGATTCAATCATGTGATTGAGTCAATCGTGCGACTGAAGCTGCTGAATCTTGAGAATTCGAAAGTTTAAGGTATTTTGACGCAAAAACACGAATTTGTCAAGAACCCTAATTGTCGTACGCCGAAAAGACGTTAACTTTACGATCTGGAGACGTCCAAAACAACGTTTGACACAAAAAGATTGTGTTTTTGCGTGAAAAACACAATTTTTATATCAAAATCGATTGAATCACACGTAAATCAAGAGCCTTGGCTCTGATACCACTTGTTAAGGGACTGTGTACCGAATGGAGTACATTCACGTGTATACCGAATCAAATAGTGCGGAATCCTATTTAATTGGTGATCCAATAAGTGAGAACGTTATCGATACAAGATTAATCTAAACGTTAAGAATGAATAGGAATCGATCGAGAACGATCTATGAACTTGGACTGCCATTTTTGGACGTTCTGGATGGCTAGGGTACGTATAGGAGTCGAATTCTTCAAAGTGTTATGTTTTTCCATGAATTAAGTGGTATTTATAGGTTAGGGTTACTCATTCGTGCGACTGAACCATTAGCATCGTTCAGTCGTGCGACTAAGTCAATCTCATGCCACAATTGTGCGACTGATCCTGTTAAGTTTGGAGGTGAAGTCGGAGGATACATTTCGGTAGAGCTAGTGTATCCAATGGTAAGTTAAAGGTTGAAAAAACCTTTGTCAAACAACTTGAATACAATCTCTTAAGTTTTTCTCAATTCTGTGATCAAAAGCATCAAATGCTTTTCATAGAACATAAGTACATTATCCTTAAACCCAGGATAACAATTCCTCAGGAATTGGTGCTTCTTAGATCTCTCTAGAGAGAGGATATGTACAAACTAGATATGAACAATGCTTCCCGACTTGGTGAAGTATCATGATTTTTTCCAAAGCTAATGGTTATGAGTCAACTCTATGGCATAAAAGAATGTGTCATGTTAATTTTAAAATCGTAAATAATTTGGTTAATAATAACTTGGTACATGGTGTGCCTAAACATGAATTGTTCTGTAAAGATAACTGTGTTGCATGTCTGAAAGGAAGCAACACAGAGTGTTTCATAAATCCAAAGAGGTTAACTAGATCACCATTCCATTACTTTATTGCATATGGATCTATTTGGTCCTATAAGTATAATGAGCATTTTGTTGATGACTTTACAAGATTTACATGAGTATTCTTTTTAAGAACTAAAGATGAAACTACTAAAACTTTAAAATCTTTTATTTTTAAAACTAAAATCAAATTGAACACAAGGTAAAGATTATAAGAAGTGATCAAGGGATTTAGTTTAAGAATCAAGTTCTTAACTCATTCTATAACTCAAAAAGGATTGCCAGAAAATATAGTGCTCCTAGAACTCCTTAACAAAATGGTGTTACTGAAAGGAGAAACAAGACACTTATTAAGGCTGTCAGGACTATGTTAGCTGACTCAAAGCTACCTTTAAGATTCTTGGCAGAGACAGTCAGCATTGCATGCTATATGTAGATCAGGGTTCTCATTATTAAGACCTATGGAAAAAACCCTTATGAGCTATGGAACAAAGGGGCCACCGTTTATTGTCTTTCTTAGGTCCTTTGGTAACAGGTGTACCATACTTAACACAAAGGACAACTTGGCAAAAATTGCTGAAAAATTGGATGATGATATCTTTGTTAGAAATTCCTCAAAATCTATTACTTATAGAGTTTATAATATCAAAAATCATCAATGTGTGGAAACTTCCAATATTATTCAATGAGCACACTCCTTGTGTTAAAGGAAATGGTCCTGACCATATTTTGTTTAGAATTGTTACCAAACTATTATAAACCTTCTTATGAGAATGTCTCAGCTGGAACAGGAACTCAAAAGGAGTCTCATGATGATCAACTGTTTGAGTTACCCAAACCTATTTCAAATTCTCCAAAAGTTGATGAAGATCAAGCTCCCACAAATAAAATTCTTGAAAGCATGAACATCTCAAGAACTATTATCAACAAAGTGAGCCTCATAACTCATTTGCTGACAACTCATAAAATGCTCAACACCAAGCGCATGGAAGCAACAATCTGGAGGAACATGCAACTGTTGATGCTTCTCCACAGCCAAATACTATTGATGTTGTCTCTCATTCATTCAATCAGTACCCATTGATTGAGTATGAGACACCAGCTGGACCCGGTGCCAAGAATCCTATGCAAAACTTTTCCAACCTGAACCTATCTATGCAACTAGAGATGATTCTTAGGCTCAGAATTCAAAACACCCATTCAGTTGAGAACATTATAGGAGATGCCACTGAAGGTGTGAGAACAAGAGCACAAACCCACAATATGAATGTTTGCTTGTATTCATGCTTTCTTTCTCAAATGGAAACGAAGAAGGTGGAAGAGGCACTTAAAGATAGTAGTGGATTGTATCAATGCAAGAGGAATTGATTTAATTCAAGAGACAAAAGGTTTGGAACCTATGTCCACTACCACCTGGTCATGTACCCACTAACACAAAGTGGGTGTGTAGAAACAAAAAGGATGATAGAGGATTGATAATCAAGAACAAGGCAAGACTGGTAGTTCAAGGATACACATAAGAGGAAGGGATAGATTACACAGATGTCTTTGCATGTAAGGCGCCATTCCCGGAACGCTTACAACTGGCCAAACTTTGCTCATAAAACATATAATTATATTAACTTGAAATAAACATTGCAGCGGAAACATTAAAAACAATATTTTCATTATAAATGCTTTTACAAAATAACATAACATTTGTTACATTTTCTTAGTTCGCATTACAATGCAAAAACATTAACAAAAGAATGCCATCCAAAATGTCAAGTAGCTACCCCACGCCATCCTCAACAATGCTTACCAACTGGAAAAATGCATAAAAAGTCAACGTTGCTGAGTGAGTTCTACTTTTATAATAAAACATACTTTATATTTCGTTTAAAAGAGTTCTTTACTTTCTTTCAAATCATACCAGGTTTTAGAATGTGATCACACATCGTACGTACACATAGATAATAGTTATTATCTTCATCATTGTTCGTTTCGTACATTTATTATCTTTCATTTCCATCTAGGTCTTGTCATGTGCTTAACCTCCCTCTAGAGCACCAAGCAATTCATCTAGGGTTAAGCGACAAGGACCCCATACATATGGTCAATCACAAAGATTGAACCCCTGTGTGCATCCTCATGGGGTATTTAACCCACAATAGTTGAGCTGACAACCACTCAATGGGTGTGAACCTCCATACATTTGCTTAATCACACGGATTAAGCCCTAATGTGCATCGTCATAGGGTAGCTAACCCGTACACGGTTGAGCTAAAACCCCTCATTGCGTGTGAACCTCCATACATTTCCATGCAAGCCTTTCTTACTTTCATTCGTTCATTAATGCATGCATTCTTTCATATTGTTCATCTTTTCATTATCTTCCCTTTACGTTACATAATACTTTTCATTTTATTTATTAACATTCAACGTAAAGCCACGACAAAATAATCATATAACAAGGAACATATACATAAACATACCACAACACCATACAAGGCACATCATACATACATAACATACATCATACATCATACATACCATCATGCATAAGCATCAATTATACATCATAAGATGCCCATCATAACATCTATGACCTCAAAAAGTCAACTTACATTGCCCCGGGAACCTCCCAAGTCAAAGCCTACATTTCACTTTTTCCCCAAAAAGTTAGAAAATATTCTAAGTCTTCATCCTCATTTCCATTTTTGTTCATCCGCATTTCTTTTTGTTCATCCGCATTTTTTGTTCATCTGCATTTCTTTTTGTTCATCTGCATTTCTTTTACTCATCCGCATTTCTTTTACTCATCTGCATTTATTCATCTGCATTGACTTTACTAATCCGCATTTGTTCATCCGCATTTACTTTACTCATCTACATTTGTCAATGCTCATCTGCATTTTTTCATCCGCATTAACTATGTTCATCCGCATTTGTTCAGTCGCATTCCTTACTCATCCGCATTAACTTTTTCATCCGTATTGACTTTCTCATCCGTATTGACGTTCTCATCCGCATTGACTTTCTCATCCGCATTTGTCGATTCTCATCTGCATTTGTCAATGCTCATCCGCATTGTCAATGCTCATCCGCAATTGTCAACACTTAAGCAGTTTTTTCTAAACTTAGGCGTATGAACTACTGTTTGGGCGCATGAGCAGCCTAGGGCACACTTATCATCATAATTCAGTCCCTAAACACCATCTATCATGTTCTAAGCTTAAATCATGCAGTCTAAGCCTTAGAAACACAACCATAACATCATCAAACATGAACATAGACCAAAATCACACCATACCCGCAACATACACACATTCATACATACGGGTATGAAAACCTAGTTTTATAAAAAGCTCAATCATGCATTTCCAGCCCCAAAATAAGTTAAAACATGTAAAAGAGGGGTTCTAGAACTCACCTTTGCAGCTCTTGAGTATGGCTTCTTCCAAACGCATTTGCAATTGAGTTCAACCACCTAGAAACCCACTAAAAACATACAACCAAACACACACAACACACATGAGCATAAACCCACACCATAAAATCATGAATTCTTACCTTGAGTTCGAATTCTTTCTTGTTCTTCTTTCTAAAACCGAGAGTTTGCTGCTTCCTGCTACTCTCTCTCTAAAAATCTGATGGTACAAGATGTGTAGGAGGTGATGGGCGGCAACAACCTTTTACACCCACTTTTTCAAACCTTTTGTCCTTTTTGACACTTTTTACCCCTCAAATTGGGTAAAATATCACTTCTTTCTTTTTCTTCACTTTATTCTTTTTTTCTTTGACTTTAAAAAAATAACCGGGTGTTACAAGTCGACCCCCCTTATATAGGTTTCGTCCCCGAAACCTGTTATTCCTCAAACAATTGTGGGTAATACTGCCTCATCTCTTCTTCAGTCTCCCACATAGACTCAAATCCCTTCCTGTGCTTCCACTATACACGCACAAGAGGAACCACTTTATTCCTCAGCCTCTTCTCTTTTTGATCAAAGATTGCCAGTGGTTGCTCCATGTAATTACGCCGTTCATCTAACTCACTATCCTCCAGTGGTACAGTCATATCTTCATCTGCTAAACACTTTCTTAGATGAGATAGATAGAATGTCGGGTTGATTCGACTTAACTCATCCATTAACTTAATCTATAGACTACCTCTCCTACTCGAGCAATGATTCGGAAAGGCCCTATGTATCTCGGGCTCAACTTGCCCCACTTTCTGAACTGAATGATACCCTTACAAGGTGAGACTTTCAACATAACCCTATTACCCACCTGGAACTCAATCGGTCTACGTCGTTTATCAGCATACGACTTCTGTCTATCTTTGGCTGCCTTCATGAAGGCTTTGATCTTTTCAAGCTTCTCAGTCGTAGCCCCGAGCTCCTCGACGCTCCCTAACTCCTTCTAACCTGTAACATCTTGTATTTTCGTTTAATTAAAAGTTAGTGTTGTTAAATTCTTGTAAGGGCTATTGGTGTTATTTATGAAATTTGTGAGTTATTATTGTTTATGAGTAGTTTTTCCTTAACCTTAATATAGAATCTGATAATATAACTATTAATAATAAACAATTATAATAATAATAACAAAACTAATAACAACAATGATAATAATATTGACAATAATAATTATAATCGTAATATTAATAAGTCATAATAATAATACTAATAATAGCTAAGAAAAATAATAATGATAATATTATTATTAATAATAACAACTTGTAAAATTTAAAAAGATTTAAAAGAAGTCAATGGGGCTTTATTGCCAATTTTGAAACTTTCAACCTAAGTTTCTTACATAAAATGATAAAGTCAAAACAAAAAGGGCCATATGTGTAAAGTTACAAAACCCCAAACCCATTTCCCCCCTTCACCTTGATTTTCCGGCGGAGCTCCGGCCACCCCCTAAGCATATTAAAAATCTTCAAATTACGAACCGAATCTGTAAGGCCCCGTTCCCGGACACTCACAGTTGGTCAATCATCGCATGTAACATAAAATTTTTATCCATCATTACCAAAAGCATAGTAGCGGAAACATTCAACTGTCATTCATTTAAATTTATATTAACTTTTGCAAAATAATACATTGTTGATTAATTCAGAATACATTCTTGTATTACACCACAAAAGCCTTTAATTAACTAGATGCCCTCCAAAAATAACTAAGCAGCCGCCCCGTGCCATACTCAGCAACCTTACCTGCCAACTGGAAACACATAAAAGTCAGCTTTGCTGAGTGAGTTCTAGTTTTCGTAAAACATACATTATTATTTCGTTAAAACCGTAAATTACTGTCCTGCACTCATGCATCATACGTATACACAGAAGATATAATCATTAACATAAGCATACACATTCATTCCTCTTCCCATAGTAATCATCATTCATAGTATATGCAAACTTTTTATTAACGTGCTCATTCTTTCTTTTGCATTCTTTCATACTGCCTTAGGTTCATTAGGTACATTCGTTCCTCCGAGTCTTTTACGACAACCAGGTCACTCACCTCTTTGGCAATCTCATTGACTGCTCATTGTCCGAGTCTTTTGCAACAACTGAGTTGCTCACCTCCTTTCTCTGGCCATCTTAATGATGCCTATGATCCGAGTCTTTTGCAACCACACGTTACTCACCCCATTGGCAATCTCCATGATTGCCTGTGATCCGAGTCTTTTGCAACCACACGTTGCTCACCTCCTTTCTGGCCATCTCAATGATGCCTATGATCCAAGTCTTTTGCAATCGCACGTTGCTCACCCCATTGGCAATCTCCATGATTTCCTGTGATCCGAGTCTTTTGCAACCACACGTTGCTCACCTCCTTTCTGGCCATCTCAATGATGCCTTTGATCCGAGTCTTTTGCAACCACACGTTGCTCACCTCAATGTATGCTTGCAAGCCTTTCCTTCATTCATTCATCATTCATTAATGCATGCATTTATTCTTTCATTCATTATGTTCCTCTTTCTTTATCTTCCACTTTATGTTATATAATACTTTCATACATTCATTCATACGTAAAGCCATGGGAAGACATGCATACATCACAATAAGGAACATAAACATACACTCATGCATCATCATACATTGCATCATACATTTATAACATACATCATGCATAATCATGCAACATCATCAACATCATACATGCCCAACATAACATCTAGGACCTTAAAAGTCCATATTCCTAACCCTCGGGAACCACCCAAGTCAAGGCTTACATCTCCACCTTTCCTTCAAAACCTGAAATTATTCTAAGTGTTCATCCGCATTGGTTATTGTTCATCCGCATTTGTCTAATACTCATCCGCATTTGCCAACACTTAGGCAAAATGCTCATCCGCATTTGTTGTTGTTCATCCGCATTGGTTACTGTTCATTCGCATTTGTCTAATACTCATCCGCATTTGCCAACACTTAGGCAAAATGCTCATCCACATTGGTACAATCATCCGCATTGGGTCGCCGCATTTGTCCAGACTTAGTCAAATGCTCATCCGCATTGACTCTTCCCATCCGCATTGGTCCGGACTTGGTCAAATGCTCACCCGCATTGACTATTACTCATCCGCATTGGTTTCTAACACTTAGGCCCATTTGGAACTTAACCCAATCGGAACTGAAACTGCAGAATCATACTATAACCACTATTTTCATGCTCTAAGCTTAGATCTTACCTTCTAAGCCCTCGAATTTAACATATAACAAGAACATGAACACACATAACATCATAACATCGTCAAACACGCATGAAAAACATACGGGTCCGAGACCCAGATCAGTAAAACATATAGATTTGTATTTCTAGCCCCAAAATCGTTTGAAAACATGTAAATGAGGGGTTCTAGAACTCACCTTAACAGCTCTTGAGCAGGACTTCTTCCAACTCATCTAAATTTGAGTTCAACCGCCTAAAAACTCACTAAAACACACACTCGAACACATGCAAACACATATAAGCACACAAACGAGATAAGGCCAGCTTCAAACACTTAAAATTTCAGGTTTCTTACCTTGAATTCACTTCTTCAGCCCTGTTTCTTCCAAAATCCGAATTCTGCACTTTCTCTCTCTAGAATTCTGCTGAATTGAGAGTTGTGGGAAAGTAATGGGCGGCCATGCCCACTTTACACCAACTTTTCAACCCTTTTTGTCCTTTTGGCACTTTTTACCCTTCAACTTGGGTAAAATATCTTTTCCCCATTTTTCTTCACTTTATTCTCTCTTTATTTAAATAAATGAAAGATCTGGGTGTTACAGAATCGCTCCAAAATGCCTCGTGTACGTACCACGAACTTGAATGAGCTTAATAATTGTGGTTAAACACCGGTTATACACCCAAACGAATGCATAACCGTCACCCTTTACTCATATAGCCGTTTGAGCTTAAAACGATATTAATAACCTAATTAAATCAACATAAACAACCATTTAACAAATATTAATCGTTCATAACTCTCAATTTCACCTGAAAACACACAAACAAGTCGATCCACACAACCATTTCATCGCGAGCTGCACAACAATCTAAAACCACTTCCTCAACAAATTAAACTGAAATTGAGAAAGGGCTTTGCATCAAGAATATAGTTTGAAGCTATCCATGAAGTTAATTTGATTTTCATAAGCATTTGCACATGATTTGAGTTCAAACTCTGTCGCGGCTTGTTCTTCATTGATTCTTGACGTGTTAATCTTCAAATCGGGTAATTGGAACCATCCACATACTCGCTTTATCATAGGGAACAAAAGCCCTATGGTTTGAAGCATGTAATGAGTCGATTTGAACTTCAATTTAGATTAACCCAATTCTTGGGTTCTTGATTTGGGGGAGTTCATTGGAGACATGTTTTTTTATGTTTTAAAAACCAAGCTTAACCAAGGCCTTGGCCCTGGTTCGCTGGTTAAGTCTATGTCTCCTAAGCATGAGGTCCCGGGTTCAAACCCGGGCACCCTCATACTTTATTTTTAAAGTTTTTAGCCACAATTTAGTTTTGGAAATTTTTTAATAAATATAAACAAATGTTTTTATAAACTTCTTATAGTTTTAAAACCCACCAAATATTTTCTGTAATTTTGTTTTAACGTTTAACTAAACAAATATTTTTTTAAATTATTTTAACAATGAGCGTTTTGAATAATTTTTTATATAATAGATTTTAAATAATAAATTGTTGTTGGTCTAAACGTTTCTTTTTGCTTAATAATGTTTAAATCATGCTTATTTCAAATAATTACTTAAATATTATATTTAAACTTTAATATTTATAAACGATTCAATTCCACCTTTATACTTACACACATAAAGAATATATATTTTTTAAATGTACTTATAAAAATGCCCAAATCCACGTAAAACCCTAGCCCTCATTAATTCGCTAAACTTAATACCATTAAACTTAAACCTTGTAAAAATATGTATACTTAGGTACCTTGTGAAAAACTATGTTGGAACGTTGCTTATTATATTTTCTTATTAATCGTCATTCTATACTTATTTGATCAAGTGAGTATTTCTATACCCCTTTCTCATATTTTCACACTTTGGGGTGAAACATGTTACCTTATAACCGTTGCACTTGTAAAACGTTTGATTCTTGTAAACTTATGGCAATTCACTTATATGTTGTGGTTAGTTGAGCTTTGTAATTACCATGTATTGAAGATTGTATGTACAATCATTAGCTAGCCTGGTGACGTCATAGATCTACGGACCTAGCAAGCCTGATTGGTTAATCCAAGTACACTTAGCTAATCGTATAAACTTGTAAACGTTGAGACTTGTAAAATTGTCAAGGTTTGATTGTGCATTCTGTCTTACATTCCTAGTTACTTTGTTCTCTAACTTATAACATGAATTGCCATCTTTTATATACTTATGTATTGAAAACTATGGAAATCTCACCAACATTATGTTGACCTTTTATTTTTAACATGTTTCAGGAAACGCGCAAGATTGATTGCCACCTTTGAAGCTTATTTCACACCTAGGAATGGACCTAGATAAATAAATGGATGGACTTGAAATATTTCTTTTATTTTTGTTAATTTCTTTATTTGAGTCTTATGCTTGTAATGTTACATTTAGAACTTATAATTATTATATTGGATTTAATAATAGCGTTATGTGGCTGTGAACGATCTTAACTCTCACATCTCGACGTTTCCGGCGTCAAGGTTGGGGTGTGACAGATTGGTATCAGAGCCCATAACTATAGGGATTTAGGTTATTAGAAATGATGACCTAGACTATAGCGTACGCATGAACCTCATAGAATTATATTTCTATCTTGTAAAGTGTATGGTTTGCATGCTACATAATGCTATGCCTTCTTATGTGTAATTGATGCCTTAGCGTAGGATTGCTTAAACAATGTTACATGTCTCCCTAAACTTAACTTTGACTCTTTAATTCTCCCCGAACATAAAGTCTCTTAATCTTATTCTCGACGACACGTGGGATCGTATACTTATTGTTTATGTTTTGTATCTTTAGACTTTATGTCTAATCTATACAACTCTTATCAAGGTTTTGATTTCATTAACCTAAGAAATATTGTGTGACACATAGACACCTGTATTCTGGATTTCCTAGCAAAAGGCCTTCGAGCTAAGGTAAGCATTTCGCATAAATCCTACGGGACTAGTTATGCTTACCTGGGGATTTCTGGGATGTGTGATAAACTATGGTCAACATACACAAGTTCCTAAGGCAAATGGGTCAATTCACCTTGACGTGTCAACGTTTCCAAATGGTCATGTGTTACCATATGGAACCATTCCGTGTACCTTACAAATCTTAGCCTATCCTTGTTTAAATTACTATCCTTTGTTATCCTCATTCCCGTGTCTTTGGAGTTCGATCCTATACTTTCTAAACCGCATGTTAATCTGGAAATATCCTTCACTGTCGAAGTTGCCGATGGAAAATCTATCGTTGTTGACGTCGTAATACGCGATTGCACCTTGAGCCTTAACGAACACGAGTTCTTCATCGACCTTATACCTATGCAACTGGGAAGCTTTGACGTTATTATTGGCGTGGATTGGTTAGCCAAGCAACACGTGGAAAATCTATTGCTTCGAGAAGTGCATTCAAATTCCTTATCGTCGGGTGATACCAAGAAAGTCTTTGGGGAGAAACCGTCCTAAGGACTTAAAGTTATGTCCTGCATCAAGGCGTGAAAGTGCTTAAGTAAAAACTATATAACTTTCATCGCTTATGTAGTTAACATGAAAGCCAAGGGTAAAGAACCAAAAGATATTCCTGTCGTGCAAGATTTTCTCGAGGTGTTCCCGAGGATCTTAAGGGGTTACCTCTTGTACAAGAAGTTGAATTCAAGATTGACTTGATTCTTGGTGCAAACCCGGTGGCTAAATCACCTTATCATCTTGCACCGTCTGAAATGCAAGAACTAGCCAGTCAACTGCAAGAGTTGACCGATAAGGGATTCATTCATCCTAGTTCTTCACCATGGGGTGCACCTGTGCTGTTTGTGAAGAAGAAAGATGGTTCATTCGGTATGTGCATTGACTATCGAGAACTCAACAAGATTACCATAAAAAACCAATACCCTCTTCCTCAAATCGATGATCTCTTCGATGAACTTCAAGGAGCAACTCAATTCTCAAAGATCGATTTACGTTCTGGGTATCATTAATTACTTGTTCATGATGACGACATTCCAAAGACCGCTTTTCGTACTCGATATGGACATTACGAGTTCATGGTTATGCCTTTTGGATTGACTAATGCACCTGCCGTGTTCATGGATCACATGAATCGAGTATGTAAACTGTATTTGGATAAGTTTGTGATCGTGTTCATTGATGACATTCTTATTTATTCAAAGATGAAAATTGATCACGAGACACACTTGCGACAAGTTCTCGAACTTTTAAGGAAGGAGCAATTATATGCCAAGTTTTCCAAGTGTGAGTTCTGGCTGGAAGAAGTGCAATTCTTAGGGCATGTGGTGAATAGCCAAGGAATTCACGTTGATCCTGCTAAAATAGAAGCCGGGAAAAATTGGTGTGTTCCCACAAACCCAACCGAGGTTTGTTCTTTTCTGGGCTTAGCGGGATATTACCGTAGGTTCATAGAAAACTTTTCAAAAATTACTAAACCACTAATGACGCTAACCCAAAAGAATCGACTTTTTGAATGGGGACCCGAGCAAGAAGAGGCTTTCAAGACATTAAAACACAAGTTGTGTAACGCTCCTATACTCACACTCCCTGATGGAAATGACGACTTCACTGTGAACTGTGATGCCTCTAATCAAGGTCTTGGTTGTGTTCTCATGCAACGAGGCAAAGTAATAGCATACACATTGAGGCAATTGAAGGTTCATGAAGTGAACTACACAACTCACGATCTTGAACTTGGTGCTGTGGTTTTTGCTTTGAAGATCTGGCGACATTATCCTTATAGGACGCAATGCATAGTCTACACCGATCGTAAGAGTCTTCAACACGTGTTCAACCAAAAGGATCTCAACATGAGACAAAGACAATGGATTGAGTTGATTAGTGACTACGACTGTGACATTCGCTATCACCCTGGAAAGGCGAATGTTGTAGCCGACATGGTGAGTCACAAGGTCCACAACCAGACTGTCTCGCTTCAAGAAATCCGAGATCGAAGGCAATGGTTTGGTACGTTAGGAGAATTTGATACCGAGATTCATGTGGATGTCAACGAGGCTACTATCATGCATCAAAACATAAGGATTGATAGTGATCTTGAGTTATGCATTCGCGAGGCTCAACAAGCGGCATTAACCGATGAACGAAAAGATGAAGATTTGGTGTTTGACGTTCAGTCACAACTGATAGACAAAACCAAATGGCATGTGGTACTTCTTGAATCGACTTTGGATCTCGAATCGTGATAACCTTCGACACTTCATTATGAATGAAGCTCATCAAACCCGATATTCCATTCATCCTGGCTCCGATAAGATGTACATGGACCTGCGTGGTCAATACTGGTGGCCTGGAATGAAGAAAGATATAGCGTCCTATGTTTCCAAGTGTCTCACATGCGCAAGTGTTAGGACCGTGTACGTACAGAGGACTAATTGATTCTGCGCATATACCAGATCAAATAGTACGGAATCCTATTTGATTGGCGATCCAGTCAGTGAGAACACAGTTCAGATCAATCTAACAATTAAAGAAATGTTAAGAATGATTAGAACAAGATCAACTACAATCTATGAACTTGGAATAGGTTTTCTTGAGTCTTTGGACAACTAGGGTACGATTATGTGTGTACGTATTCGAATAGTTACATTTTTCACGAATTAGGTGGTATTTATAGGTTAGGGTTTTCCAATCGTACCACTGAACCATGAAAGGATCGGGATCTAGTTTGATCAGTTAGATTAAGATTTGCAGCGGAATAGAACAAGAATTAGATGAAATTTAAGCAAGATTAATATGAATATTCAATCAAACAGTGACAGTTATAGAGAGAGATAGTTTTCTGCAAAGAGAATATTTTTATTCACGCACAAGCTTCGGCTACCAAGAAATTAGGTCAACATTCCTTTTATAAAGGAATGTGACATCAGCTGATGTCACCTGATAGTGATAGCTAACTGATTTATACAAACAACTGAAAGTAGACTAAACTATTAAAGATGTCCACAACAACTGAGGACACAATCACAAAAAGCTAAGTACAAGCTAAAATTACAACTACTGAAGTTATAACATCTGAAGTGTAGAACTTCAGATTTTTTACATAAAATAAAACTACTGATTACAAACTACTAAAAGTAACCATCACAACTACTAAAAAGAACTACTTCAACTGTTGTGACAACTTTTGAGAAGTTGGTCTTCAGACTTTGTCTTCAGCAGTTGTCTTCAGACTTTGTCTTCAGCAGTTGTCTTCAGACTTTGTCTTCAGACTTTGTCTTCAGCTGTTGTCTTCAGACTTTGTCTTCAGACTTTGTTCAGCTGTTGTCTTCAGACTTTGTCTTCAGACTTTGTCTTTAGTAGTTGTCTTCAGACTTTGTCTTAAGTTGTTGTCTTCAAACTTTGTCTTCAGACTTTATCTTCAGACTTTGTCTTCAGACTTTGTCTTCAGCTGTTGTCTTCAGACTTTGTCTTCAGACTTTGTCTTTAGTTGTTGTAGACCACTTCAGTTGTTATGATGTCTGTGGGACTTAAAGGTTTTTCTGATCTGGCTCATTGGTTCTTTTGGTCCAACAAACTCCCCCTGATCCAATGCAGCCAAAACCTTTATGATTATTGAAGTCCCATTTATTGGTAGAAACATTTTCTGGATCAGCTCAGAAATCACCAAATTAAGCTCAGGCCAGGGAAGAGGTTTCAGAAAGTTTGATTGGCAAAGGATGAATGGGAACTCTGTCTTGGGGAATTGGACACAGAGCTATTACCCCATCCATGAGACCTACTTCCTAATGATGAGTCTGTAAGACTCTCTAACATAGGCCTCAAGGAATACAACTTGTTCTTCCATTGTGAGTTCTTCAGCTTTACTTTCAAATAAGAACTCAGGCCCGTAGTACTCTGATAAGTATTTAACATTCTTTCCATTTTTTAGCTCCATAGTAGTTATTTCTCTGTATGCAAACTCATCAGGATGAGTACCTTCAAGTAACAACTGGAGCTCATTTCTTCTTATTTCTTCAAGCTTCTTGTAGATCAACCCCTTCTTCACTATTTTTTTCTAGTAAAGTTTATGGAGTCATCTTAGACTTGTAAGCTCTCTTGAAGTCTTCAAGGATTTCCCAAGGTGACACTACAATGGCCAGAATTATCACAGCATCTATAGTCTTCTTTACTTGGCCATTGTATCGACTTGGAATATTCTTTTTATGAATTCTGTCACTTACTCTGGGGTTAGGCCAAATTCTCACTCTCTCTTTCTGATATTGAAATGTGAATCTGAGAGCATACAACCTCTGAGCATGTTTCTTCATAGCTTATATGGATGAAGACTTAGGAAACTCTTTATCAACCATCCTTAACAGCTGCTCATCATGTTGTTTGTGCTGTTCTTCTTCTTCAAGTTTGACTTTTACCATTTGCCTTTGGATGTCAGGTGTGATTTTTGTTGGTTGACTCCTGGGCTCAGGCATCTTTGTTTTAAGAACAACAGAGATTGGCAGATTATCATCCTTATCATCTTCTTCTTCTTCTTCTTCTTCATCTTCAACACCCTTCTCTTCCTCTTGGGTGCATCATTGGTAGTGGTTTGAGTAGGTTTTTGGGTAAAGGAGTTGGTTTTGAGGGTTGTGAAGTTGGTTGTTTTAGTGTGGGAGATTGTACAGGTTGCTCTAGCATCTTGGTTGTGAGTGAGGCTTTGGATAACTTTGCCATATCAAACCTTTTCCCAGCACCAGCTTCATCAAGAGCTTTTATGATTAATCCTTTTTTGAATACTTTAGAAGAACAGATTCTCGTGGTTATCTCCAAAATACTGTCTCTGGACCATGAATTCACTTCAATGATTGATCTTCCCAAATGCTTTGATATGAATCTTATCATAGCTTCTAGCCTTTCCCTCTCTTTCTCACTACAACTTGCCCATCTATGCTCAATCTCTTGAATCTCTAGCCTTCTAATTTCAGAGTCAAGTTGGCTATGTCAAAACCTTGTCTGAAGAGTTGATCAATGATCTTATCCATAGATCTGCTATGTTGCTCATCAGCTTCTTTGATAAGTTCTTCTAACTTTTTCTCATCTTCAGTCTGTTCAGCACTCTTCTTTCTCTTGTATGTGATCATCTCCTTTTCTTTTTTCTCTTTTTCTTCTTCCTCTTCAACTCTCTTTCTTTCGTCTGCTTTCACTGACTTAGACTCCCCCTTTTTGTTTCATTGGGTTCAGGGTTTTGAATGTCAGAAAGTCTCTTAGAAACAACATCATCAACTAAGGTTTGAAGATTTGAGGAAAGCCTCTCATCAATGGCTTGATGCACAATGTTAGTGATGATGGAAGGGATGAGAGGTAAGGAGGATTGAAAGGCAGCAACCATTTGCTTAGAGGGGTTCTGTCCCTGAGAAATGGTGCCCGAATCAGAGGCTGGTGGCACAGTTGTTGGGAGTGGCTCAGTGTTGGCAGACCTTCAGAAGAAGCTGCCATCTGTGGTGAATTTGGGCAGATAGACTTGATTCTTGTGACATTTTGGCAAGCAGTTCTTGTATTCTACATACCTCAGCCTCAAGAATGGTGTTGTGGGCTAGAACATCAAAGAAAAAGCCCAGGTCATCATCAGTCTTTGCTGAATCATCTGACCTCCTGATTAAATCAAGATGAACATGTGCTGAGTGTAGATCAGTATTCACATGTGCCCCTATTTCTTGGAACTGGGGACTTCCTACCTCAGGATTATGTCCTTCATTGGTAGTTGCCTCTGGTGAGGTCTTAGAGATGATACCACCTTCTTCCTGTTCATGTGCTCAAACAGGAGAAGAGGCAGCCTCACTAGATGTTCGAATCTCCTCCTCTACACAGGGAGATTGAACTCTGTAATCCCTATGCTGTGGGTTATCAGCCATATTATAATCCTCTCCTCAAATGTTGAGGTTTTCCCAGTGGTAATAGGTTTTTGGGGAGGGGTAGAGGAATGTAGTTGAGTCAGCACTTGTGCAATAACCACAGTTGGGCTTGTAGGGGTGGCTTCAGTAGGAGATAAGTGTGAAGAAGATTGCACCTGGGGTGAATGGTGCTCTTCAATGGAAATCTTCTCAAGTGAGAGAGATTCCAGTAATGTGGTTTCCCCATTTTTGGTTGCATCGGGATCCTGTTGAGAGGATACCTAAGCGGTTTCAGCTGGTAGAGTCTTGGAAACTACAGGGGGATTACTACCAGTAGTTTCATCCTGCCTTTATGCTGCAGGGGCATCATCAAGGGACTCAACTCCCTGAGTAGCCTTTTTGGTTTGTTTGGATTGTGGTTTGGAAGGGACTTTGGATCTGGAGGATGAGGATGTGGGTTCCCTCTGCTTGGGTTTTAGCAGTTTCGCAGCCTCTTTGAGTTGTGGGTCAGAGTTGTGCCTAGAGTATACCTCAGGCAAAACTACCACAGCAGGGACTACAAGGCCAACAGGGCCAATCAGATTTTAATTGATTGATGATTATGGCCATAAGAAACCTTGGATATAATATCCATCTGTTAGCCACAGGTTTCATTGCCAGATCTTTTAATTCCAAAAATATAACTTCAGAAAAATTTAAGCTTTGGCGTTCAAGGATAGAATACAATACCTGCTGCCACCTGGATGACATTTGATCTCATGAAGAGGATTTGGGGGCAAGGCAGGCATTGTTCATATGAAAGATTAGGTGTTCAGCATCATGGAAGTGCTTCTTCAGAATGGTGGTAGCACTTAGGTCGCCCTCATACCCATGGTTGATGAATGATTGATTAGTGGTGCTCTTCGGGTATTCGGTGACAAAGGTGGCATCATTCAGATCTAGGGTTCGGCGAATGATAGCAGGAGTGATGACCACCTTCTTCTAGTTTACAAACGACTGGAGAGTGATCGCGACATCATTCTCACCAGTATGGACAGTGACATTTGTCCAGGATTGGCGAAGGGTATCAGGATAGATGGTTGGATTCAGAAGAAAAGCAGTTTGATATGGGGAATCAACCATCAGATCAATGGCATCATCAAACTTATTCCAAAAGGCCAATTTTGTGAAGTAGGCAACACAGTTGTGTCGTGGTTTGATTTGCATGGTCGCCATTAATGGAAGATGAACGTTCGGAAAACGACTTTTGAAAAGTTTGAAGTTAGGGTTAGATATTTATAGGTTATGAAACGGCTGAAAGAAAACAACTAAAAGTTTTGGTGTTAGTCATCAGTTGTTAGAAAACGACTGAAGACATGGTTTTAACTTTCAGATGTTGTAAACAACTGAAGACATGGTGTTAGTCATCAGTAGTTTGAAACTACTGAAGACTTGGTTTTGACTTTCAGATGTTGTAAACAACTAAAGACTTGGTGTTAGTCATCAGTAGTTTGAAACTACTGAAGACTTGGTTTTGGCTTCAGTTGTTTTGAAATGAAACAATAGTTGTTTGAAACAATTGAAGAGTAAAATTTCTCATCAGTTGTTGTTGTCAATTCACAGATCTCAGTTGTTTCATTGGCCTTAACACTTACTCAGCAGACTATCTGATTTTCAGATGTTTCATTGGTCATCAGTACTTATCTGTTAGAACAGACATCAGTAGTTGTAACCACATCAGTAGTTGTAACCACATCAGTAGTTGTAACCACATCAGTAGTTGTAACTACATCAATACTTTTCAATAAATAAAGTACTTCAATACTTTTAAGTAATTTAGTCTTTAGTAGTTATGAAAACTGCTGAAGATAAAATAACTAATCAGTACTTATTTTTCACAGCAGTATACTAATGCTCATCAGTACTTGTGAACTGAGATCATCAGTAGTTGTCAAATCATTCTAGATTCAGCATACCAAGCCTTAGCACTAGATTTTGGAAAGTTGCACTGTCCAAAGGCTTAGTAAATATATCTGCAAGCTCATCAGCACTAGGAACAAACTTTGGATCAATCAGACCTTTTTCATAACAATCCCTGATAAAATGATGTCTGATCTCAATATGTTTGGTCCTAGAATGCTGGACAAGATTCTTAACAATACAAAGAGCTGAAGCACTGTCCATCAGTAAAGGAGTCTTAGTCTCTGTAATGTCATAATCCAGTAATTGATTCTGAAGCCAGAGTACCTGAGATGTACAACTTGCAGTAGCAATGTACTGTGCTTCAGCAGTGGATGTAGCAACTGAAGTTTGTTTCTTACTCTGCCAAGAAACTAAACAATTGCCTAGAAATTGGCATCCACCAGATGTTGATTTTCTGGTTAATTTACACCCTGCATAGTCACTATTAGAGAAAGCAAGTAATTTGCAAGAGTGCCCAGTGGAATACCAAAGTCCTAGAGATTGAGTTCCTTGCAAGTATCTAAAGATCCTTTTGACTGCAATCGTATGGGATACTTTAGGTGCAGCCTGAAATCTAGCACAGACACAAGTTGCAAACATAATGTCTGGTCTAGAAGCTGTAAGGTACATCTAGGAACCAATCATACATCTGTAAAGAGTTTCATCAACTACTTTACCTTTCTGATCAGCATCCAGTTGTGTGGTGCTGCACATGGGAGTAGAACAAGGCTTACAAATTTGTAAATCAAACTTTTTGAACAGATCCTTTGTATATTTTGACCGATGAATGAAAGTTCCATTAGCCATTTGTTTGATTTGCAAACCCAGAAAAAACTGTAATTCTCCCAAGGCACTCATTTCAAACTTTTGTTGCATCAACTTAGTAAAGGCATCACACAACTATGGATCAGAGGATGCAAAAATAATATCATCTACACAAATTTGAACAAGGAGCTTATGCATGCCTACTTTCTTAATGAACAAAGTTTTATCTATGGAGCCTTTAGTGAAATTGTTTTGAAGAAGAAAGTTAGACAATGTTTCATACCAGGCTCTAGGAGCTTGTTTTAACCCATAAAGAGCCTTATCAAGCTTATACACCCAATCTGGATGTTTATGATCTTCAAAACCTGGTGGTTGACACACATAAACTTCTTCTTTTATTTTACCATATAAGAATGCACTTTTGACATCCATTTGAAAAACTTTAAGATTATGGAAATGAGCATAAAATAAGAACAATCTGATTGCCTCCGGTTTGGCTACAGGGGCAAAGGTTCATCATAATCAAAACCTTCTTCTTGTGAAAACCCCTGTACAACCACTCTGGCCTTGTTCTTGACAATTTGACCTTTTTCATCAGTTTTATTCCTAAACACCCATTTAGTGCCTATTTCACACTTACCTTGAGGTAGAGGAACCAGTTCCCACACTTGCTGCTATTGAAACTGAAGAAGCTCAAGTTGCATGGCTTCAACCAATCCATTGTCTCTTAATGCAGTATGATAGTTCTTTGGCTCTTGCTGACTGATGAAGAGAGCATAAAAGCAGAAATTGGACAATTGACGTCTAGTTGAAACGCCAACATTGATGTCACCAATGATCTGAGACATGGGGTGATTCTTCAGTTCTTGGTACTTAATATGATCTGTGCAAGTGTTTGTAGGAGATTCAGCAACAATAGATGTTGATCCATGTTGGACCAAACGAACCAATGAGCCGGATCAGAAAAACCTTAAGTCCCACAGACGTCACAACAACTACTGAAGACCACAACAGCTGAAGACAACAGCTGATTACAAAGTCTGAAGACAAGTGCTGAAGACAAGTCTGAAGACACAAGTGCTGAAGACAAAGTCTGAAGACGTAAGTGCTCAAGACCAAAGTATCAGACGTTGTCACAACAGCTGAAGATGTCTTCTTCAGTAGTTGTGACGGTTTGCCTTTCAGTAGTTTTATGTTTTATCTTTTCAGTAGTTTGACACAACAGCTGAAGAATACTTCTTCAGTTGTTGTGCTCATCAGTAGTTTTATATTTATCAGTACTTTTGTAAAACGACTGAAGAGCTTGTTCTTCAGTCGTTGTAGTTTCAGTAGTTTTTTATCAGTAGTTTCTTATTTTGTACTTAACACTCTGATATGTTCTCAGTAGTTGTGAACATTTCAGTAGTTTGTTAAGAGTTAGTTATTTTTGTAATAGATCTACCAGTTGTCACTTACCCGTGATAACAGCAGCGATTGCACTCTATATAAGGAGTGTCAACCTAATGTAATAAACGAATGATTTGATCAGAAATATTCGATATTATTGAAACATTCCTTGTTATAGAAATATATTCTCTCGTTATAACCGTATTTGTTCTTAATGCATACAAGTATCAAACTCTTGCTACAATTTGTCTAATTCTTGTTCTTATTCCGCTGTGCTACGCTCAATTACATCAAACTTGTGATCACTGATCTTGACAATCCAGACTCTTGAAACCTAGAATGAGATGGCAATTCAAATGAAGTAGAGGATTCAGAGATCTCATCAGCATTTGTTGTGGATGGAGCTGCTGAAGCTACAGGAACATCAAGTTTATTAGACTCAGGCAAGTGATCACTAACCTTGCATTTGTACCACCAGATGGATGACTAGTTGTAGGAGATGATGGATTCACAGAATCTGCAACAGCTGGAGACTGATAAGGAACATATTGCAGTATGTCCAAATCAAATAACTCCATAGGGTTTTGTGGGATTTTGTCCTTTGGAGATTCATTAAAATTTACATGCAAGGTTTCTTCAACTATCTTTGTTCTACAATTAAAAACTCGGTATGCCTTGCAAGTAGATGAATACCCAAGGAAGTACCCTTCATCCACCTTTGATTCAAACTTCTGAAGTGGAGTCTTTGTGTTAAGAATGTAACAGGGACACCCAATGCGCTAAAAAAGGAAATCAGAGGGGCCAAATGATGTGACATTTCATAAGGAGTCTTCATCAACCATTGATTTACTAACACTCTATGTTGCACATAGCAAGCTGTGTTGACAGCTTTAGCCCAAAAGGTTAGTGGCAAACCAGAATCAGCCAACATTGACCTTGCGGCTTCAATAAGGGTCCTGTTCTTTCTCTCCACCATGCCATTTTGTTCAGGAGTTCTTGGAATGCTATACTGCCTCTTGATTCCCTTAGATAAATAGAATTCATCAAGTGTGTGGTTTCTAAATTCTGTGCCATTATCACTCCTCACACACTTGACTGGAAGGGAGTACTGCTTTCCCACATACAACATGTTGATACATGTATGTACCTAGATCATGATATGAAATGTAATAGATCTTGTTTATCTGATTCGGAAGTAATTTGATATGATTAATGAAATGATATTGATTGTTTGTGATTTGTAATGTCTAATATTTCATTAATGAGTCGATATTGAATTGGTTAATTAGGTTAGTGATTGTTTGAATGGTTACACATAATGTTTATTAATTAATACATTCAAACTTAACATAATGAAGTTCTCATGCGAATGGCCCATGCGAATGGACCACATACATGAATAACTTCATACGATTGACTCAGTCGCACGACTGAACCAGGAGACCGGATCAGTCGTATGATTGACACATAAGATTGGCTCAGTTGCATGACTGAACACTCAGTCGTGCGGATGGATCAACCTCATGGTTCAATCGCACGACTGAACCATACTTATGGTCCAGTCACCCGAATGAACAATACTAACCTATAAATACAATCCAATTCATGAAAAAACGGGAGAATTCATTCTATTACGACTCCAGACGTACCCTAGCCATCCAGAAGCCTCCCAATTCGTTCTCCAAGTTCATAGAACACATTAGATCGATTCCCAATCGATTTCTAATGTTAGTTTCAATTCTTTATTGATTCTTCGTGTGTTCTCACTGATTGGATCGTCAATGAAATAGGATTCCACACTATTTGATCTAGTTTACATGCTAATCACTAGGTATTTCATTCAAATACCAGGTCCTAACAATTGGTATCAGAGCCTTGGCTCTTGATTACGTGTGATTCAATCAAGATTGATAAAAAGTTTGTGTTTTTGCACTAAAAAGGCAATCTTTTATTTCAAAAGTGATCTTGGACGTTCCCTGCTCATCAAAGTTTGGTTTCTACGGACTTAGGCGATTAGACCTTGCAAAATTTCAAATTTTTACGGCTAAAACACGTTTAACCTAGAAATTTTCGCAAAACAGCAGCTTCAGTCGCATGAGTGAGCCACTCGCACGACTGGACCTCATTCGCATTGCTCAGACGCACGATTGGACCTAGTCACATCTCCATTCGTACGATTGAACCATTCATTCATAGTGTTCATACGCATCAGCTTCATTCGCACGACTAAACCAATCGCTTAGTTCAGCCGCACGATTGAACCAATCGAATAGTTAATTCGCACGGATAGCCTAATCGCATCCTTCAGTCACACCAGTTGACAGTTTGTTTTAGTAGACTTAAAGTTATTCGCCATGGAAGATCAAATGTCAGCATTTACTGCTGGGAAGGACTCTAGGATCCAGAACCTGCTGTTACTTGAGAGTGAGGTGGGTAATCATAATAAACCACCAAAGCTCTTAACGTTAGATGAGTTTCCCCACTGGAAACAACGTTTTGAGATCTACCTCAATGGAGTGGATCCGAATCTGTGGGAAGCTATCAAGATTGGGTATAGTACACCGGTGGAGCCGATGGAGTAAAGTTAACCTTAGGAGGGATGACAGACGCGCCGAAAGTTAAATATAATGCAGAAAAGAGGGTTTGTGCATTGATTACATAGTCTATCCCTAAAGACATTTTGCACCAGTACTCAGAGAATAAGCAGTCCAAGAAACTATGGATGAGCTGGAAAAGAGGTACGACGGGAATGCTTCGTTGAAGGCAATCAAGGATAAGGAGTTAAAGAAGGAATTCGATAACTTCTCATCGATGGGAAACGAGAGTTTGGACGATGTTATAGATAGATTCTACCATCTGATGAGTGAACTGCATACACATGGGGTGGCTACTACCATGGAAGAGAAAGTTACTAACTTTGCAGAGGGATTGCCGGAAAAGTGGGCTTTATTCGTGTCTAACCTGAGACAGAATGGAATGCTGGCAAAGCTGGATATAAATGAATTCATTCTAAAGCTGCGAGAAGAAGCACTTAAGATGAAGTATAGAGCTCAGAAGTCATCGTATACTTAGAATCCTGCTTTGTACAATGCCACGCCTCAAGCTAAGACATCTGGAGCACCTCTCCAGACTGCATTTGTGTCTAGCTCATCGGGTCCTTCACATGCTTCTCCTTCAGGATCAAACACGTCAGGGTCTTCTTGTACCCATCATATTGGATCTGAAACAAATGGTACTAGACAGAAGACCGAGAACCTCGGTAATGTGACTGTAGAAGTAGCTCAAGAACATATGGATCTTTTGGCTGCAGTGGTTCATTCTTATGATGGACTTGTTTCTGGGAAGATTGGAAACTCCCATCTGGCAGACGAGGACTACGAGCAGGTGGACGAAATGGAGCTTGAGAGAATAGACATAATGTGGGCCTTAGCTAGTGCTGTCCGGAGGGCGAAGAAGTTTGTGAAAAAGACCGGACAGAACTTGGTAGCTACTAAGGATACCACATTTGGCTTTGTTGGACCAAAAGAACCAATGAGCTTGATCAGAAAAACCTCTAAGTCCCACAGACATTACAACTACTGAAGAAGATCACAACAGCTGGAGACATCAACTGATTACAAGGTCTGAAGACAAAGTCTGAAAGTAAGTACTGAAGAACAAAGACTGAAGACAAGTCTGAAGCCATCAACTGAAGACAAAGTCTGAAGCCATCAGCTGAAGACAAAGTCTGAAGCCATCAGCTGAAGACAAAGTCTGAAAGTAAAGTACTGAAGACAAAGACTGAAGACCAAAGTGATCAGTAGTTGTCACAACAGCTGAAGTAATTAACTTTAGTAGTTGTGATGGTTTCCTTTGAGTACTTGTAATTTACTTTTCAGTAGTTATAGTTTCAGTAGTTGTAATTCAGTAGTTTTATGTTTTTGTACTTAAGCATTCTCTGTGATGTAATCAGTAGTTGAGAACATTCTTAGTAGTTTGCATAGTTTCAGTATTTTGAATAATTCTGTTAGATGTCACTATGAAGTGACATCAGCAGACGTCACAAATCCTATATAAGGAATGTTGACCTAGTTGTAAAGTATGACATTGAGCCACCACGAAAACATATGAATAAAATATTTCTTTTGCAGAATTCTCTCTTTTTATATCCGTGTACTGTTACAATGAATATCAATTGTGTTCTTGTGAATTGTTTAATTCGTTGTTCGAATTCCGCTGCAATACTCTCTAATTAATCAAACTTAGATCACTGATCCTAACAAATGGTACCAGAGCAAGGTTAATCATTGATCGATCTAACAATTGATCATTGAAACTGCTATTCGATATCTAAGTTTGATTGAATTAGCATATTTGCAAGAATTGGTTATAGATCATTGAATTTCTGCTGCTTTCGTTTATCTGCTTTGAGTTTTCGCTTGGTTCATATTGAGTTTGTTGTGTTTTGCACTAAATCAGTTAAAACTTATTGAATTTGGTTGAATTTGAGAATGACTACTCCTTCTAATGACCCTCACAATACCGGTTCCTCAACCAAGCCTCCGATGCTGGTTAGGACTGAGTATAACATATGGCAACGAAGAATGCTTCATCACCTGTCTGTTAACAGTTTAGGTTGTTGGACATCTGTGGTACATGGTCCACATAAGCCTATGGTGAACAATCTGGAAACTAACCAAATGGTTCCGAAGAAGAAGGAACAATACTCAGATGAGGATCGAAAACTGTTTGAGATTGATGCTAAAGCGCATGGAATTCTGGCCATGGCACTGCCAAATGAAATCTATTATGGGCTTATGCATCATGAAATTGCTCATGATCTCTGGAATGCATTGAAGGAACAATTTGGTGGAACAGATGAGGTCTTAGCAAACAACAGAGAAATCCTTGCCCAACAATATGAGACATTCTCTCATAGGAAGGGTGAGTCACTGACTCAACAATTTGAGCATTTTTCCTGTTTGATCTCTGAGCTGAAAATGGTCAAACATGAATACACTAATAGTCAGATGAACAATAGATTCCTCAGATCACTGCCTGAGAGATGGGACACATATACCATTGTCCTACGCTCCAGTGCAAATCTGGATAGTCTCTCTCTCACCCAACTCCATGGGAAACTGCTTACATTTGAAAGAGAGATAGATCAGAAAAGGAAACTGGCATCATCAGGAAAGCTCACTGATGACTTTGTACCAGGGAACACTGCCTTGGTTGGTCATGAGTCAGAATATGCTGCATCAGAAAGCAATTATAATGAGCATATAGATTTCTCCTCAAACGGTTCAGATCATGCATTTGTTAGTGTTGACAGTCAGTCAGGCTTTAATAGTGACAATTTGTGTTTCATTATGGATGATTTAAAGGGTATTGCTGATGATGACTTAGAAGAGATGAATATTCTGAGTCAAATGGCCTTGATTAATATCAGACCTCAAAAGTTCTATAAGAGAACTAGTAGGAAATTTCCAGGACTCTCTAGCAAAACCAAAGTTTGTTTTGACAAGAGTAAGTTGAGGTGTCACAAATGCCACAGGCTTGGACACTTTGCAAGAGAGTGTAGATCATTAGGATCTAACTCCTCTGCACCCTTTGTGACTTTTCCAAGCAATAGTCCATAAAACAGAGGGCAACATCTTGCTAGTTCTAGTCATCATTCACAACCTATATCTCCTGCATATTTTGTCCCTCAGGGTCCAATGTCATATCCATATCCCTGCTATTACATGCCACACCCAAATCCAGTTCAAGTTCCTATTGCACAACAACCTCACGCCCTACCTGAGCCTCTACCATCTCAATCATCTCAATCACAACCTCACACAGCTTCTTCACCCCTGGTATTGTTGACGGAGCAGTTTACCAGATGATCTCTCTGGTAATGAGCAATTATTTGCTGGTGATGGTCAACATGGTGGTGAACATCCTTTTGGGAATCTAGCTCTCATGGCCCTGGAATCTACTGATAGTTCATGCTCCAATGCATCTTCATCACAGGTAACCCATGTATCCTCTGAGGCTAAGGCCAAGCTATGTTCTGAATATTGCATAGCTGCATTTATCTGTATTAGAGAGGCAAATGCAGCTTTAATAAATCAAAATCTAGAGCTTGAGCAAACCCTTTCCAAAAGAAAAGCTGAATATGAGTCTGTCCTTAAGGATAAAGATGATGAGATTTATAAGCTTAAATGCCAATTAAATGATGAAAAGGCTAAGCTAGAGGTCATTCTTGAGAACCATAGAGATCTCAAAGAAAAACTTCCAGTTACCCAAGTTGAGTGTGACCGCTAGGTATCATCCTGCAAGGGATTTGAAATGCTGCTCAGCAAGCAATCTGCTTCGAATGTGAAGTTTGGAATAAGTTACAACCACATTGCACCACCTACAGATTTTACTCCAAAACCAATAGTAAAATCTGAAGGTGAAAGTAATTTCCAAACCACATCATCATGTGCATCATCCTCAAGTGATCACCCAAATCACAAGATGAAATCAGTGTTGATACCTCAGCAAATCATTGGTTGATGGGTTAACTACTGATAAGCACATGAAGCTGAGTACTTCAGATGTTTTCCCTCAAAGTACCTCAAGTATTGAAGGGCAAGTCACAACTTCTAAAAAGCATTTCAAATCAGCTAAAATAAAAGGATTAACAACTGCTGATAGAGAACAGCTGAAGAACAAGTCTTCAGTTGTTACATATCCTTCAGTACTAAACAAAAGTACTGAAAGGAGGAAAGTACTGAAGAGCACACCTTCAGTAGTTTCCACATCAGCAGTTGATCAATTCAAGATGAAGAATAAGCCATGTGAAATATGTGGTAAATTCAATCATCTTTCTGATGAATGCTGGTACAGAAAGGGTTCCAAACTCAACAGAGATAAGCTCATTAAAATCAGATGGATGAAATGAAAAATGAGTTTGAAACCAAGTTTGTACCACAGTCATCCCAATGTGATGAACCCAAGCCTTCATCCAAATCCAAAAAGAAGGATATGGTTTATCATAAAACAGCTGATAGTGCTCCTCATGATAAACATCAGACTAAGTGTGTGAATTTTAAGGAGGAAATGGTGGGTCACAGGAACACATCAAACACAAGTACTAATATGTCACAAGAGCTGAAAGCTTTAGCTACAAATCAGACACAACTTGTTATGATGGTTCAACATTTGTTGGGGAGAGTTAACCAACTAGATGCACCTGTGATCAAATCACTGAAAAGGCATTCCAAGCCCAAATCCAAGGAATCCCTTTCAGCACCATCTCCTTCTTCATCAGCTGTTAATCATAAGAAACAAGTTATGGTTAAATCTGTTGATGAAAACAGACCCAAAACCAAAAAGGTTTAGGTCTCAAAACCTAACTAGTTCTTTATGATGAATGCAGGGTTCTTCAGCATGCTAAAGGAGCATCTGGTATGTAGACAGTGGAGGATCTATGCATATGACTGGGAGCAGTTCTCTTCTTAATGACTACTCTCAAGGAAAGAAGGGATTTGTTTCATTTGGAAATGATGCCAAGGGTTACATCATCGGAAAAAGATATGTGTGTAATGGACAAATCAGGTTTGATGATGTTAACCATGTGGAGCCATGTGATTGGCCAAAAAGACTGGTCCGAAAATCTCAAGTACAATCTGCTAAGTGTCAGTCAGATGTGTGATAAAGGGCATGTTGCACTTTTCACAAGCCAGAACTACAGGATTCTGTCTTCCCAAGTTTTGAGGCTGATTGACAAGGTATTGGATGAACATACTCTCCTGAACGCCAACAGGATCGGAAGAGTGTATGCCTTGGATTTGTCAAAGAAGATTGATTTGAAGGGTCATCCTTGCCTATTCTCCAAAGCCTCTCCTCAGGTATCTAAACTGTGGCATAGAAGGCTGGGTCATGTTAATCTCAAGAACATGAATCAGCTGATCCACAATAGTTTAGTGAGAGGTCTACCAATAAAGGAGTTCCACTGTGATGAAACCTGCACTGCTTGTTTGAAAGGAACAACACAAAGTCTCATTCCCTCCTATTGAAGAACCTAAGTCCACTGCCTGCTTGCAGTTACTGCACATGGATCTATTTGGTCCTGTGAGAGTGATGAGCATGGCAAAGAAGAAATACTGTCCGGTAATTGTGGATGATTACTCCAGATTTGTATGGACTTTCTTCTTGCATTCAATGGATGAGGTTTGTCAGACGATTATAAACTTTGTGTTGTATGTTGAGAAGCAGTATTCCCTATCAGTCAAGTGTATAAGGAGTGATAATGGAACTGAATTCACAAACCATACACTTGATGATTTTTATCTATCAAAAGGAATCAAGAGGCAGTTTAGCATCCCAAGGACTCCAGAACAAAATGGAATAATGGAGAGAAAGAACAGGACCCTAATTGAAGCTGCAAGGTCTATGTTGGCTGACTCTGGTTTGCCATTGACCTTTTGGGCTGAAGCTGTTAACACAGCTTGCTATGTACAGAATAGAGTATTAGTAAATCAGAGGTTGATGAAGACTCCATATGAAGTTCTACATCATTTGGCTCCTCTAATTTCATTCTTCAAAACCTTTGGGTGTCCTTATTTCATTCTAAACACAAAGGATCAACTCCACAAATTTGATCGTAAGGTGGATGCAGGGTATTTTGTAGGTTATTCATCCACATGCAAGGCTTACAGAGTCTTCAACTGCAGAACAAAGTTACTTGAAGAAACCTTGCATGTGAAATTCAATGAATCTCCTAAGGATAAAATTCCACAAAACCCTATGGAGTTGTTTGATCTGGACATACTGCAATATGTTCCTTATCAATCTCCAGCTGTTGCAAATCATGTGGATAAATCATCTTTTGCAGCAAGTCTTCCACCTGGTGGTACTGAAGATGATGATGATATCAGTACTCACCTTTTCAAGTTTAGTGACCAACTGCCTGAGTCTGCTAAACTTGATGTTCCTGTAGCTTCTGTAGCTCCATCCACAACAAATGCTGATGAGATTTCTAACTCTACATCATTTGACTTGCCATCTACTACTTGGTTTCAAGAATCTGGATCACCATCTGCTACTGCTAAACCGGCTACAAACACTTGCACTGATCTTATAGTATACCAAGAGCTGAAGAATCACCCCATGTCTCAAATCATTGGTGATATCAATGCTGGTGTCTCAACCAGAAGTCAATTGTCTAACTTCTGCTTCTATGCTCTCTTCATCAGTCAGCTAGAGCCAAAGAACTATCATGTTGCTTTGAGAGACAATGGATGGGTTGAAGCCATGCAGCTTGAGCTACTTCAGTTCAAAAAGCAGCAAGTGTGGGAACTGGTTCCTCTACCCCAGGTAAGTGTGCAATAGGCACTAAATGGGTGTTTAGGAATAAAACTGATGAAAATGGCTTATTGTCAAGAACAAGGCTAGACTGGTTGTACAAGGGTTTTCACAAGAAAGGTATTGATTATGATGAAACCTTTGCCCCTGTAGCCAACTAGAGGCAATTAGATTGTTCTTAGCCTATGCTGCATTCCACAATCTTAAAGTTTTTCAAATGGATGTCAAAAGTGAATTTTTATATGGTAAAATAAAAGAAGAGGTTTATGTGTGTCAACCACCAGGTTTTGAGGACAATAAACATCCTGATTGGGTGTATCAACTTGATAAGCTCTTTATAGGTTGAAGCAAGCTCCTAGAGCCTGTATGAACACTTTCAAATTTTCTACTTAACAATAATTTCACTAGAGGTTCCATAGATAAAACTTTGTTTATTAAGAAAGTGGATCAGCATAGCTACTTGTTCAAATTTATATTGATGATATTATTTTTGCATCCTCTGATCCCCAGTTGTGTGATGATTTTACAAGTCTAATGAAACAAAAGTTTGAAATGAGTGCAATGGGAGAATTACAGTTCTTTCTAGACTTGCAAATCAAACAAAAGGCTGATGGAACCTTTATTCATCAATCAAAATATACAAAAAACTTTTGAATAAGTTTGATTTACAAAATTGTAAGCCCTGTTCTACTCCCATGTGCAACACCACACAACTGGATGCAGATCAGAAACGTAAAGCTGTTGATGAAACACTTTACAAATGTATGATTGGATACTTGATGTACTTAACAGCTTCTAGACCAGATATCATGTTTGCAACTTGTGTTTGTGCTAGATTCAGGCTGCTCCTAAAGAGTCTCATTTGATTGCAGTCAAGAGAATCTTTAGATATCTGCAAGGTACACAATCTCTAGGTCTTTGGTATTCAACTGGACACTCATGCAAATTAGTTGCTTTTTCTGATAGTGACTATGCAGGGTGTAAGTTAACCAGAAAGTCAACTTCTGGTGGATGTCAATTCCTAGGCAACTCTTTGATTTCTTGGCAGAGTAAGAAACAAACATCTGTTGCTACATCCACTGCTGAAGCAAAGTACATTGCTGCTGCAAGTTGTACTTCTCAGGTACTCTGGCTTCAAAACCAACTATTGGATTATGACATTACAGAGACGAAGACTCCATTATTAATGGATAGTGCTTCAGCTCTGTGCATTGTCAAGAATCCAGTCTAGCACTCTAGGACCAAACATATAGAGATCAGACACCATTTTATTAGGGATTGTTTTGAAAAAGGTCTGATTAATCCAAAGTTTGTGCCTAGTGCTGATGAGCTTACAGATATATTTACTAAGCCCTTGGATAGTTGAACTTTCCAAAACCTTGTGTTAAGGCTTGGTATGCTGCAGCTAGAATAAGTGATAACTACTAATGATATCAGTAAACAAGTACTGATGATCATTACTAAAATGTCACAAATATGTACTAATTCTGTTAAAAGAAACTGATGCAGTTACAACTACTGATGTAGTTATAACTCCTGATGTTAGTAAAAACAGATAAGTACTGATGTCCTATGAAACAACTGAAATTAGCTAAAAAGTCTGATGAGTAAGTGTTGAGGACAGTATGAAATAGCTGAAAAGCTAAGAATTGACGAAAACTACTTATGAGAATTTTCACTTCAGTCGTTTCCACAAACTGTTGTTTCACTCTAAACAGCTGATGACAAAACCATGTCTTCAGTAGTTCACAACTACTGATGACTAATAGCAAGTCCTCAGTTGTTTACAACAGCTAAAGACAAAACCAAGGTTTTCAGTAGTTTCACAACTACTGATGACTAAAACCAAGTCTTCAGTTGTTTTCAAACGTCTGATAGTAGAAACCAAGTCTTCAGTTGTTTTCATAACAACTAATGCCAACACCAACACTTTCAATCGTTTTCTTTTCAGCCTTTTCTCAACCTATAAATACCTGCACTTATAGCCAAACGTTTCATTAGCCATTTTCAAACCTTTCTCTCTCAACAATGGCGACCATGAAACTCAAACCCCGACACAACTGTGTTGCCTACCTTTCGAAATCGGCCTTCTGGAACAAGTTTGACACTGCCATCGATCTTATGGTGGATTCCCCATACAGAACAGCCTTTCTTCTGAATTCTACCATATATCCTGACTCCTTATCCCAGTTCTGGACCAACGTCTCTGTAATAACTGGTGAGAATGATAGTCAAATCACTCTCCAATTGTTGGTAAACCAGAAACAGGTGATCATCACCCCCGACATCAATCGCAAAACCCTAAATTTGCATGATGGCACCTATCCTAAAGAATACCCGAAAGGCACCACTGATATGTCTTTTCTCCATAACGGGTATGAAGGCGACTTAAGTGCTACAACCATACTTAAAAAGCACTTTTATGATGCTGAAAGACTTATCTTTCATATGGTGAATGTCTGCCTTGCATCAAAGAGATCTTCTTGGGATCAGATGTCTTCCCGATGGCAACAGGTATTGTACTCTATCCTTGAATGCCAAAATCTAAATTTTTCTGAGATAGTGTTCATGGAACTAAAGGATCTGGCTCAGAAACCTGTGGCAAACAGATGGCTACTTTATCACAGGTTTCTGATGGCCATAATTTTGAATCAATTAAATCTGATGGCCTTGTTGGTCTTGGAGTCCCTACTCCAGCTGTTTTAGCTGAGATATACTCCAGACATAACTCAGACCCTACTCTAAAAGGGGCTGCCTGGATGCTAAAACCCAAGCAGAGGGAACCCACAGCCTCCACTTCCAGATCCAAAGTCCCCACCAAACCCAAAACCCAGAAACCCAAAAAGGCTACTCAGGGAGATAAGGTCCCCTGAGGATGCCCCTGTACCACAAACACAAGAAATACATATTGGTTATAACCCCCCAGTTATGTCCAAGACTCAACCTGCTGAAGCCGCACAGGTATCCTCTCAACAGGATCCTGTTGCAACCACAATTGGGGATCCCACCTTTCTGGAACCTATCTCAATTGAGAGGGTTACCATTAATAGCACCTCTCACCCCGGGTGCAATCTGCTTCAGACCAATCTCCACATGCAACCACCCCTCAAAGCCCAAAACTGATAGTTGCTAAAGTGCTGAGTCAATTGCATTCCTCATCCCCTCCCCAGAAACCACTTACCACTGGGAATACCTCAACTACTGAGGGGGAGGACCAAAATGCTTCTGATAACCCACAGCACAGGGGTTACAATGTTCAATCTCCAAGTGTAGAAACGGAGGTTAGAACATCTGGTAAGGCTACCACTTCTACTGATTCAGCAAATGATCAGGATGAAGTTGGTAGCATCCATAAGACCTTACCATTGGCAACTGCCAATGAAGGACATAGTCCTGAGGCAGGAAGTCCCCAGTACCAAGAACAAGGGGCACATGCTTCTACTGATCTACACTCAGAGTATGTACATCCTGATTCAATCAGGAGGTCAGGTGATTCAGCACAGACTGATGATGACCTGGGCTTTTTCTATGATGTATTAGCCCATAATACCATCCTTGAGACTGAGGTGAGCAGACTCAAAGAGTTGTTAGCCAATATGTCTCATGATCAAAGTCCATCTACCTCCAACCCCACAGATGGCACCTTCTATTGAAGGTTCCCCAAACACTAAGCCTACACACTTAACTGAGCCACCAGCCACTATTTGGCACCACCTCTCAGGGACAGAACCCCTCTGAGCAGATGGTTGCTATCTTTCAAAACTCCTTACCTCTCATCACTCCCATCATCACTAACATAGTGCATAAATCCATTGATGAGAGGATATCCTCAAATCTACAAACCCTCATTGATGATGCTGTTCACAAATCTCTTTCTACCTTTCAAGCCCCTGATCCTAATGCAACCAAAAAGGGGGAGACTTCCAAGTCTAAGGCAGTGAAAGAAAAGAAAAGAAAAAGAGTTGATGATGAGAAAGAACCTGCAAAAGAGAAGGAGGTGGAGAAAGAACTGATCTCAGAACAGTTGATCACAGATAAAGAGAAGGAAGATCAACTGATCACATATAAAAGAAAGAAAAGTGCTGAGTCAAAAGCTGATGAAGATAAATCCATAGAAGATCTTGTCAAAGATGCTGATGAAGCTCACAGCAGATCCATGGATAAAATTATAGATTAGCTCTTTCGACAAGGTCATGACACAGCCACACTAGACACTGAGATCAGAAGGCTGGAAATAGAAGAGATTCAAGCTAGATGGATTGGTTATAGTGTGTTGGAAAGGGAAAGATTGGAGACAATGATCAGATTCATTGCCAAGTACCTTGGAAGATTATTGATAGAGATAAAGGCCTGGTCCAGAGACAGTATCTTGGAGATAACCAAGAAGATCTGCTTTGCTGGAGGCTGTAATAAGGGGTTGATAATTGAAGCACTGGATGAAGCAGGTGCAGGGAAGAGAACTGAAATGGCAAAGATCTCCAAAGCCAAACTCACCACCAAAATGCTAAGTCAGTCTTCTCACACTCCCACTCAAACACAACCCTTATCTCTAAAATCTCCCAAATCTATCCCTAAACCAAAGCCACCCACAACTCAACCCATAAAACCAATCCCTTTACCCCAAAAACCACCTCAAACCTTACCCAGTGATGGACCCAGAAGGAGGAGAAGGATGTTGAGGGTAGAAGAAGATGAAGTAGAGGATGATGATGATGATAGTCTGCCAATCTCTGCTGTTCTCAAACTCAAATCACCTGAGCACACAAGTCAACAAGTGATTACTCCTGACTTGCAAATGCAGATGGTGAAGGTAAAGATTGAAGAAGCAGAACAACAAAAACAGCATGATGAGAAGTTTCTCAAGATGGTTGATAAGGATTTCCCTCAGTCCTCATCCATTCAAGAAATGAAGAAACAGGCTCTGAGGCTGTACACTCTAGACATACTTTTCAACATCCAAAAGAAAGAGTGCGGATCTGGCCAGACCCCAGGGTAAGTTCTAGAATTCATAAGAAGAATATACCAAGTAGATATCATGGCCAAGTGAAGAAGACCTTGAATGCTGCAATTACATTAGCCATGGTAGTCTCACCCTGGAAATCATTGAAGAATTCAAGAGAGCTCAGAAATCCAAGACAACCCCTCAATCTATTCTTGAGAACAAAATGATCAAGAAGGGGTTGTTATATAAAAGACTTGAAGATCTTCAGAAGAGTGAACTCTAGTTGTTGCTTGAAGGCTCTCACCTTGATGAATTTGCTTATAGAGAGATAACAACTGTGGTGTTGAAAAATGGAAAGACAGTGTGATACCTGTCTGAGTATTATGGCCTAGAGTTCTTCTTTGAGGGAGAAGCAGAAGAACTCACCAAGGAGGAACAAGTTGTTCTCCTTGAGGCCTATGCTAGTGAGTCTTATAGACTCACTAATGGGAATTAGGTTTCATGGTTGGGACAAGACTCTATGTCCAGTTCCCAAGATAGAGTTCCCTTCCATACTTAGCCAATCAAAAGATTAGAAACCTTTTCCCGGCCTATGCTTAACTGATTACCTCTAAAGCTGATCAAGAGGGTGTTTCTGCAAAGAATAAGTGGGATCATCAATAAGTTTAGAGGTTTTGGTTGCATTGGTTCAGGGGGAGTTTGTTGGACCAAAAGAACCAATGAGCCTGATCAGAAAAACCTCTAAGTCCCACAGACATTACAACTGCTGAAGAAGACCACAACAGCTGAAGACATCAGCTGATTACAAGGTCTGAAGAGAAAGTCTGAAAGTAAAGTACTGAAGAACAAAGACTGAAGACAAAGTCTGAAGCCATCAGCTGAAGACAAAGTCTGAAGCCATCAGCTGAAGACAAAGTCTGAAAGTAAAGTACTCAAGACAAAGACTGAAGACCAAAGTGATGAGTAGTTATCATAACAGCTGAAGTAATTAACTTTAGTAGTTATGATGGGTTCCTTTCAGTACTTGTAATTTACTTTTCAGTAGTTATAGTTTCAGTAGTTGTAGTTCAGTAGTTTTATGATTTTGTACTTAAGCATTCTCTGTGATGTAATCAGTAGTTGAGAACATTCTCAGTAGTTTGCATAGTTTCAGTAGTTTGAATAATTCTGTTAGATGTCACTATCAAGTGACATCATCATACGTCACATATCCTATATAAGGAATGTTGACCTAGTTGTAAAGTGTGACATTGAGCCACCACGAAAGCATATGAATGAAATATTTCTTTTGCAGAATTCTCTCTTTCTATATCCGTGTACTGTTACATTGAATATCAATTGTGTTCTTGTGAATTGTTTAATTCGTTGTTCGAATTCCGTTGCAATACTCTCTAATTAATCAAACCTAGATCACTGATCCTAACAGGCTTTGATAAGAGCAAAGTGACCTGCTTTAACTGTGGAGAGAAGGGGCACTTCAAGAGAGAATGTTTTAAGCCAAAGAAGACGGGTAACGGGAACCCATTCTCGTCCTTCACTCGTCAAGACAAGCAAGCTACTAGTTCTACTTCATCAAGCAAGGATCCAAAAGCCTTGACTGCTCATGATCATGAAGGACAGGACTGGAGCTTTAGGTTTGTCTCTCCAAGGGAATCAAACATTGCAAGTGTAGAAGACGTTGACGATGATTCCGCGAGTGAAGGAGATCTAGCAGTTGAGATAGCGATGTCAAATATTGAAGAGACAACTGCAACTGAGGTCAGCTACAAGCCTAAAGCGGAGACTACCACAGCAAAGATAGAAAAGACAGAATCACCAGAACCAGAGACATCTGATACTGCGTTGATGGCTAACTCTTCTGAACCAACTCAGGTAAGTACCACTAACCAAATGTTTGATAATCATGCTTGTTCTGATTGTAATATGTTTAGAAATAGCATAGATGGGAAATTTGCTAGGTTGTTAGATCATAATGATAACTTAGTAAAAGATTTGCAATTGTGCACTGAGGCTAATAGAGTATTAAAACAAAATAAGCATAGTTACAAAGAAAAGATAGACCTTTTGACTAAACAGCTTAGGGAAACTGAAGTAGTTGCATTTAACCAAGCTAATGACATTAGGTACTATCTAAACTCCCTAGAAGACACTAAGAAGCAAAAGGCAGTTCTAGAAGTAGAAGTAAACTCATTAAAACAGAAACTGCACAGTTGGACAAGTTCATCACACATAGTCCAACACTTAGTGAGAGAAAGAAACAACGGGGAGGGTTTGGGTTACAAAGTGGTTCCACCACCACCTGAGACCTTGATGAACACTAAGAGTAGACCAGTAAATAATAACCCCATCAATGATCATATGGTGTCTACTCCTCTTGTCAGTGATCCAGATTCCTCATGTTCATCTATTGAATCTGGAAACAAACAAAAGGAGGCCACTTCAAAGGCAAAGGGTAAATTGCCTTATGTTAATCTGGAAAAAGAATTTGAAAAGGTTAACTTAAAGTTAGGGTCAAACAGAGTCAAATCAGAACCTAAAAAGACTTCTAATGTTAATCTGTCACATGTTTTAAGTCAAAACCAGTTAACCAAAAGGAAAAATATGTTAAACATGTTAAAATAGTTAACTTTGTTAAACAAGAGAAAACATCAAAAGAACCAGAGTCAAAACCTAAAGTGAGTGATGTTACCAGAGTGTCACACACGTCTCCACAAAGAAAGTTTAATCATAAAGTTGATAGCAGGTCGTGCTACAACTGTGGAGAATGTGGACACATTGCTTCCTATTGTCCTTATTATCAGACACCTAGGAAGAAGATTGAACTTCAGGACTCAAAACCTAGGTCTTCTAAGAGGAGTTCTTTAACTCCACCAAGAAGTACTAGTGAACATAAAGTTCAACCCGTTAGCCAGTCGAATGTTTATCACAAACAGGTATTGCACAAATATGGATTATTGAAAGAAAAGTCATCCTCTGTGTCTGGTAATGATGACAAGAAGGAACCTGAGCTACCCTCACTCTCTAAGGGTCAATGGGTGGAGTTCATGATGTGTGATGCCTCTGGGAAACCCAAGCCAGTAAAGGCTTGGGTTCCTAACCTAAACTAACGGTTTTACTTGGTATGTGCAGGGTGTTCACTACAGTGCTGAAACCAACATGTGGATTGTAGACAGCGGAGCATCCAGGCACATGATAGGAAACAGGGCTCTTTTATCAAACGTAAAGCAAATAAAAGGAGGGCATGTTTCGTTTCGGGAAACAAGGGAGGCTATATCACAGCTTAGGGAGAAGTTGGAAATCAGAAAGTTAAGTTTGATAGGGTGAACTACGTCCAGCAACTTCAAAACAACTTACTTTCTGTTTCCCAAATCTGTGATAAAGGTTTTAGAGTCATATTCGACAACAAGAAGTGTTACGTCCTAAAGAAAGATTACGTGATTCCAGAGGACCAAGTGCTGATGACAGCTTCAAGATATAAAGACCTTTATGTTTTGGATCTCTCAACAACTTCTACAACGGATCATGAAGTTCAGTGCTTTCTATTAAAAGCCACTGAGAAGGACTCCATCTCCTGGCATAGGAGAATGGGTCACATCAATCAACGGAAGATGAATCACTTGAGCCAGAAGGATCTTGTGAGAGGAGTTAATGTCAAGAATTTCCAACTTCCTGATTTTTGCGTAGCTTGCAAGAAAGGCAAACAGACGAAGAAGTCTCATTAGGAAAAGAAAGTTCATTCAATAGAACTTCCTCTTGACCTTCTTCATATGGATCTGTTTGGCCTAGTCAGTACAAAGAGCATTGCAGGCAACTTGTACTGTTTTGTGGTTACTGATGACTACTCAAGATTCTCTTGGGTAATGTTTCTAAAGTCCAAATCAGAAACATTTGAGTCATTCAAGGAGTTAGTGACCACACTGGAATCTCTCTACAAGCTAAAGGTGAGACAAGTACGCTCAGACAACGGAACTAAATTCAAGAATCAGTGGATGGTGGATTACTGCAAGGAAAAGGGAATTGTGCATTAATTCACTTCTGCATACACGCCTCAGATGAATGGTGTTGCTAAGAGAAAGAACAGAAGTTTGATAGAAACAACACGGACAATGCTGGCAGACTAAAAACTGCCAATCTAATTCTGGAATGAGGCGGTGGCTAATGCGTTTTATACACTGAATCGAGTTCTGATAGTCAAGCGCCATGGAAAAACATGTTACGAGATACTACAATGACGTAAACCGAATCTAGAGTATCTTGAACCATTTGGTGAGCCGTGTACACTCCTGAAGAAGACTCAAGAAGGTAAATTCAGCGAGAAGGCTGATGAAGGAATCTTCCTAGGATACAACATACCAAACAAGAGAGTTTACAACAACTCAACAGGTCTAGTATAAGTGTGGTGTAATGTTGATGTTCAGAGATATACCACACCACCTACTGGCAAAGGACCCGCCTACTTTTTCGACTATGATGGATTCTTCAAGTCCTTCAACATCCCTCTCTCTCCCTCGGATGACGAGTTAGCTACTCGGATGATGGATGATATCTTGAATACACCAACTCTTGATTCAACATCATCGAATTGACAGGGAGAATCATCTACTCAGTCAGGGGAAGTAGTCGACGATAGTGACTCCTCCTCTCAAGATGAGGCTGAAAAAGATGACCAGAACAGTCAGGAGCAACAGGTTTCAGTTCCTGAAAGTCCACAAGCATCTACCAGTGATGCACCTTCGACTTCGGAACCTCAAACTCCTTCTACCTCAGATGCAGAACCAAATGTTCATAATCTTGGCTCTGAGGTAGTTGTTCCTAATACTCCAGGATCACGTCTAAACGTCTATCATCCCTTGGACAATGTCATTGGGGATGTCAGATCAGGAGTACAAACCCGAAATCAGCTGTACTCAGTTGATTATGCCTTTGTTATGGAAAAGGGTTACATTCATGATGGTGCTTATCGGTGTTTTGTCTCGCAGTTTGAGCCAAAATACGTAAGTGATTGTAGGATTCTATATGCCCAAGACACGTAAAATATTGATGCGGTTAGTACGTTATGATCCAAGTCGGGTTATACGCAATAACAAGCTTGGAAAACACAAATTAATATTTAATGATGATATGATCATGCAATTAAATATTTACACCTATTTAGAAAATGGGTTTTCTAAATAAGTTGCATATGAGATGGAACAACTTATTTGGATATTTTTTTCAATTATATTATTTGGAATGTTATTTAAATTAGTTAGATAACATCAAATAATAAAAACGAGTGTATATGTCACACAATTAAAAGGTTAATTGTACCACAAATTGAAAGACTAGTTATGTAATTTGTATGTTAAAGTTTAAAGGGGGGAACCCTTTAAATTAAAAGTTTCGGCCGCCCCCCATGCATCCCATTGGCTCTTTTGTTTCTTGAACACCCTATTTATTTAACTAGTCTTACACTCAAGTGGTTCATAATCTCAATACATGCAAAAAGAACTCAAAAGAACAAGAAAACCTCTCTCTCTTGCTCTCAAAACTTACGGCCAAGCAGCAGATCTAGGGTTTTCTTGGAGTGCTTTGGTGTAGTTTTCTTCCTAACAAGAAGGTGTTTTGAAAAGGGCTTGGGGTATACAAGCTTGAGGACTTCTACCCTTGAAGTCTTGGCCGATTTTGAGCATCAAACATCCACTTTTTCTGTCGGTTTTAGCTGCTGAGAAGGTAGATCTTCACAGCTCATTATAGCTGTGATTTTATGTAGTTTTTCTTATATTCATAGCTTGCTCATTCACATATTATGATCCTTTGTTCATTGGGTTTGCTTTATACTTTAATATGATCACCTAAATAACATAATTTCAGCTTATAAGTAAGATAATATAATGTTGTTATTCCACTACGTTTTCAGAAAGTTTAATGGGTTAAACTAAGTTTTATGTTCTTGCAAACCCGACAGTGATGCATTAAACGATGAGGCATGGGTGAGTGCCATGCAAGAAGAACTTCTTCAATTCAAGAAGTTACAAGAATGGACTTTGGTAGATAGACCTAAAGGTGCTAAAGTCATTGGCACCAAATGGGTCTTGAAATGCAAGAAGGATGACCAAGGGGTCATTATCAGGAACAAGGATCGAGTTACAGGTGGATCTATGTTGATGACATAATCTTCGGTTCAAAGAACGAAGAGTTATGCAAAGAGTTTGACACAGTTATGAAGAAAGAATTTGAAATGAGTGCTATGGGGGAGATGAAGTTCTTTCTCGGGTTATAGGTGGATCAGACTCCAAATGGGATATTTCTACATCAGACCAAGTATGTAGGAGACATTCTCAGTCGTTTTGACATGGAGAATGCTTTTGCTGCTGGGACTCCACTTGCTACGAATCACGATATAGCACCTGATGAAAATGGAGATCTTGTAGATGCCACAATGTACCGAGGAATGATTAGATCCCTCATGTATCTCACTGCCTCAAGACCAGATATCATGTATGCTACATGTTTATGTTCTAGATATAGGCTAAGCCTAAGGTCAACCATCTGATCAGGGTCAATAGGATATTTCGTTATCTAAAGGGTACACCCACACTTGGGTTGTGGTATGCTCATGATGATGACTTTGAGCTCACGGCGTATAGTGACTCGGATTACGGGGGCTGCAAGATGAATTACAAGTCTACATCAGCAGAGTGTCAATTCTTTGGGAGAAGATTAGTTACCTGGCAGTGTAAGAAGCAGACATCGGTTGCATTGTCAACCTGTGAAGCCGAATACGTTGCTGCTGCAAGTTGCTGTTTACAAATCATCTGGATTCAACAGCAAATGCGGGATTACGGTTTAAAGTTTTCTTCGACTCCTATTTTTGTTGATAACTCTGCTGCAATTGCAGTAACTAAAAATCCGGTACAACATCCAAAGACCAAACACATCGGTATTAAATACCATTTCATAAGAAACTATTTTGAAAAGAACTTAATAGATGTGGTAAAAATTAATACTGATTTTCAACGCGCTGACCTCTATACAAAAGCCTTTGATAAACCACGTTTTCTATATTTGTTAGAGGTCAACGGCGTTAAAAAGAAAAGGGATGTTATTCCTGATGATGATCATGTGTAGTTCGATGTAGTTTAGTTAATTTTCCTTTTTATTTTATTTTATTTGTTTATTTTAGTCTGTTTAAATTAAACTCAGGTTATTTTGTTGTTTATTAAAATCCTAGAATAATTAAACCAGTTTTGATTTCAGTATTTTAGGGGGAGAATAAGTCAACAAGTAACATTAAAAAAAATAAAAAAACAAGGGAGAAGGAGTGGAAAGCTGATATAAGGTAGATCGTATCTGTGATACCGATTCAAACCCTTTGGAATATGATAGTACACAGGAACAAATCAAGAGGGACTTTAAAATTTTAATTTAGAAAAGATGCAAAAATTCAAAGTATAAGTTTGTGTAGTCTAAGCAATATAAAAGGGAATATGATAGAAAAGCTGGTAACTCCTAAGGTAACACAACGAGAGTAGACCTAGAGGTTGCTAGACCGCAATGGATATGTCGGTACATTCAACACAATAGATGATTAGACCTGACTGGTGATCTCAAGATCAAACTAAGTTGTTCAACTAACTGTGGGCTTCCATCTTATCACTGGTTAACACAATCAACAATATTCCAATAAGGGGTAATGAGCATGTAAACGCCACAAATGTGTGCGGATGACCATAAATAGAGCAAAGCACGAAAAAATGTAAGAAAAATGCTATCAAGCTAATGACTTATGTTGTTGGTGCATTTTGTGCAAAATAAAATTAAGCTGCTCTAACAAGGAGATAGGTTGTGTGCCTCTTTGCTGTGCCATGGCACTGACCTAAGGATAAGCATAACCTAGATATTCCAGAATTCATTGTTGTTTGCCGCCTCTCTGCTGTGCGATGGCACTGACCTGAGGATTGGCTTCTCTTTGAAAGCTCTAAGAATAGTCTCTCATGTAAAAATACCCGTAGACCGCTCAAAAGCTCCTGAGGAATGTTGATTACCATATAAGTGTGGGATCCACAAATGTTAGTTGAAATAATTAACCTAAATCTATCACCAGTGTGTGTCCAAAGTCTGTGTATGGATTTAAGAGGACAAACATATTGACAATCATTGTGGCTGCAATTCTTGAAAGTTCAAATCAATGTGGTAATCTAATAGTTCCAGTATGATTTCCTAAAAGTTGCTAACGACTCTGGATGAAAACCAAGAATGAGCATCAAAAGGTTTTGATAACAAGTCCCAAATGATTTGACTTGCCTGTATGATTCAAATTTGAATTGGTCCAGGTGTGGTCAAACTAAATTGAAGCTGCCTATTCTGGAACCAAATCCAGTAGAAGTCTATCTTAGGATTTATCTCTCACAAAAAGTCCAAAACAAGTTTATTTTTGTATTTAGTTAAATTTCTAGTTAGTTAGCCATTTTAGTTTGTTTGTTCGTCGGACTATATCATGAAAATCAGTAAGGGATCAACTCACTAAAAGGTCATGTCTGAGATGACCACATGGTTTTCAAAGTTTAAAACAGTCACGTCTGAGGTGACAAAGTGTTTAAAAGAGTCACGTCTGAGGTGACTAATTGTTTTAAAAGGATCACGTCTGAGGTGACTAAATTGTGTAAAAGGATCACGTCTGAGGTGATCAAAAGTTTTTTAAGTTAAAATGATCATGTCTGAGATGATCAAATGCTCATAATTTAATTTCAACAGGAAAAAAGGTTTAAGTGCTCAATGTTCATAAGTGTAACCCATTCGCACAACTGGATCATAAGTATGGACCAACCATGCGAATGGATCCCATTCGCACGACTAGACATGAGATTGAGACATTCACCCGAATGGCTTATTAGAATGATCCATTCGACCGAATGAAAGGGTGCGAATGAGTCAGTCGACCGACTGAGACTCAGTCGGTTAACTGAAGGTGCGAATGAAAGGGCACGAATGAGTCAGTCGACCGACTGAGACTCAGTCGGCCAACTGAATGCGACTGACTGGGCCAATCGCACGACTGAGCCTCAGTCGCCCGAATGAACTGAGTGAATGAGGCCAGTCGGCCGATTGAACTCAACTTCAGTATTTAAAGGGCCATAGTCGATCACATTCCACTCATCACCCTCAATCACTCCTAAATCGCACCAAGTACCGTTACTCTGCCAAAATTTCTCTAGACCTTGTTTTCACATTGCTGTTGATCTTCTGACGTTTCTTGATTTATAAACAGGTAGATGGCATTGATATCGCACCGAAAACAGAAGGAATGGAACCCCAATGGTGATATTCATATGAAAACAAGAAATGGACCATAAATGACCTAATCACCAACCTAAACTATGCAAAATGTTAAAATTAAGTTTAATAGGTTATTAGTGACTAAATGGTGAGTCTATTGAACCGGTAACCCATGTTAAATCACTTGTTTTGGTTAAGATTCGAACAGCAGGCGACTGAACAGTGGGACAGGCGACTGGTCATCACGATGAACTCTAATCGCACGATTGAAACTTGCGATTGGATCAATCGGCCGAATGAACCATGCGAATGAGCTCAGTCGGCCGACTGAACGAATCGCAGACTCAGTCAGCAGATTGAACTCATTCGCATGTCCCATTCACCCGAACGAGCTCAGTCGCATGAAAGAACAACCGACTGACTTCAGTCGCATGATTCATTCGCACGAATGAATCAGAATGAATTTAAACATTACACTTAGAACTGAATTTTGATGTATTATGTACTAATGGTTTTGTGTCTTGTGTTTCAGAAAATGGCTGATAGATGGTCCATTAATCCAAAGCAAAACATATGTGCTCATTTGGATCATACTACTCGGAACGGGGCCGAGTTCACAGAGATTATAGCTTTCCTTAGACGTTCCCGGATACATAAGGCTATATCTACACCTTGCACGCCCTACAGGTCATTACACCAGGCATTCTGGGAGAATGCCTCACTTGATCACTCTCGTGAGCCGTATAGTATACGAAGCTCCATTCTGGGTCATGATATCGAGGTTACTGCTATGATATCCAGAGAGTTCTTGAGTTTGGGGACGATACGAATCACCCTACTAGATTACATCCACTGACTGTGAGAGGCTGTTTCCTCAGGATCAAGTACGCTGGGGACATAAACTCGGGTGTGCTCAACAAGAGCAACCGTGCCCCCAGTACAAGTACTTGGCGCATGTGATGCTAAAGTCCATTGCTTCGAGGAGGGGTGGGTTCGATGATCTATCAGACCAGATTTAGAATGCCTACGTGGCACTGGTGCTGAAACACCTTTCAGCTTTTCGAGTATGATCTTCTCTTATTTGGTGGAGAACCTGGAGGCAAAGGGGAAGGAAGGATTTTGTATGTACCCCAGGTTTCTACAGCTGATCTTCAACGAGAAGCTGCCACTTCTCCCAAGGAGAGTCATGATGCAGTTGCTTTGGAGATTATGGATGACACGACCTTGGGTCGGATGAGGGTGTATAGGGGCAAGCAAGTGAAGCCAGGTAAAGAGGTTGATTGGCCATTTGGCCAACGAGAGATATGTGGCGCCGGGGAGACGCAAATGGCGTCATGATGACAGTGATTCTGATGACGAGAGGCTACTGCTCCCAGAGCATGACTCTGATGATGACAATAGTGGGGACGCTGGGGATGATATGCCTACTCCACGAGAGGCTCAGTTTCTGATGTTATACCTCCAGTGTCTGCCCTAGCTGGAGACATAGCCGAGTCTGCTGGTTTCCATCAGGATTTTGTTCCTGGTGAGGAGGAAGAGGAGTCGGAAGAGGAGCCCTTGACACGTACTGTGGGAAGCAAGGTTGTTCCCACAGAACATGGGCTAAGGGCGGTGGTGAACGCCCAAGAGACTTAGGAGAGACAGCCACTGATCCGAGTTATGCACCGGAGTCAGCTAGCAGGGTTGTAAGGGGAGCATCCACCTCAACGGGAACGAGGAGGAAAAGGATCGCTCAGCCCCATGGTCAGAAGAAGAAGAAAAGACGACTCACCTTCGTTACCACACAACCACCACATCTGCCACCACCACTACCACTTCCACAGCCACACCACACCACCACAGCCACCACAACTACCACAGCCACCACAGCTACTACTACCACTACCACACCTCCCACCACTGTACAAATTCCATCTACCACCATATCTTTCACTCCCACATCACCTCCACTATTTCACAGACCCATCTTCACTACAGCCACCACCACCACCACTACCCACCATGCTGGATCCTCAGCCCATCCATCTCATACTTATGGATCCTTTACCTCCAATTGGGGTAGAGGAACAGCTGTCTGCGCTCAACAAGATGGTGATGCACCTATTAGCTGTAGATGAGGAGAAGGCGGCTCAGATCCGCCAGCTTGCTGATCTTAATGCTGCTCAGTCTCACCAGATAGAAGAGCAGGCTCGAGTGATAGAGGAGCAGGCCTAAGAGATGGCTGCTCAGAGCCATGAGATAGCCCAACTCCAAGCACATAGTGTCACATCAAACAAGAAGATAGAGGAGTTGGAGGAGGCTTAGAAGACGATTATGTTAAAGCTAATGGGATCTAAGGAGGAGCCCTTGAAGATCAAAGAGGGAGACAGAGATGATGAAGATGATGTGTGAGGATGATGAGGATGAGACAGAGGAGGATGTGGGGACAGAAGAAGAAAGGACAGAGGAGAAGGATGATGATGATGATACAGCAGGAGGAGATGCAGCTGCATCTGCCTCTGCTTCAGGTCAGAGAGGATGTCCAAGAACAGACAAGACCAACCAGCTTCTTCCTCTGCTCCACCAAGTGACGAGACGATGATACATGACAAAAGTAAAGATTAGATGTTTTATTATTTAATTACTTTTGTATTTGAATCATGTATTGAAATATGTATTCAATGTTTAAATTAAGTTTAATGCATTTTTGTTTTGATTAATTACTAATGGTGATATGTTGAATGTGCAAATCAAACAGATCCAAATTACCAAAGGGATGAGTTTGAAGTTGCTCCCCTTCAGCAGGTCAAGACTCAGCTAACAATGATTCTTGATCTGCAAGGGATCGTAAGAAGGTCGGTGAATTATACCCCTGAAGAAGGAGAAATAATTCACGACCTATCAAACGACCAACTCGTAGAGATCTTCAAGCTCAATCCAGATGAGATAGTGAAGGATGCTCCGACATGCGACTCGACCAGTGAAGAAGAGCTCAAAGATGTTGATGAAATCGAGATTGAAGATGTCACTGCGGAGCACTACCCTCAGTACGCTGACAATAAGGGAAATGTGGTCCCCAATCTAGGTGAATCCCTCGTCAGCGATACTTTTGAGGTGTTAGACAAGATAGAGCAAGAGTCGGAGAAAGTAGAGGAAACGGCCCAAGCCTCAAATGATGATGTCGATATCCGAAAGGCTGAGTGGGCTGCGTGTTTTGAAGAAGTTAGAGCCCAACGCGCTGCACCGAAATAGGATGCCTACACCAAACTCTACAGAGTCAAGAAACATCATAAGGTGACTGGCAGGATCATAGCGTGGGCGTATTTTGAGGATCTTAACGTATATGCAGTTAAGAGGGAAAAGGGCATAGAGTACTTCAGATTCCCACATGATCTGAAGACTCTACCAGGTTTTGAGCTCAACCAGCTGGCCAAACTAAAGCTTTTGTATGCTGACCCGAGGAAGATGTCAGGCTGGTTCGAGGTTGCCCTAAAGAAGGTGTACCACACAGGTGGGTTAACTTCAGACCCCAACAACCTACAAGGTATATCGGAAGGTCTGAGGTTGATGCCATTACTGGAAACACGAAGATAGTGTTGAAGTGGAGTCCTCCGCGCACAATGTCAAGAATCCCACTCAGGGAAATGCCACAGGACTTCACTCCACACTTTAAGTGGTGGTACTACGATTGGAGAACAGCTGAAGCAGTCATTGTCCTAAACAAAGAGGGCCAAATGGATACGATCAGGGTATTCGACCCAATGTGGCTTACCAACTTATCAGCAAGTGATGTCTACACGCTGTACAAGTGGCCACTATTCTATGATACGCAAGATATTGTACAGCCCTCCAGTTCCAAATTGTCATAAGACTCTACTTCGCGTTTGAGATTCATGCGGGAGTCACAAAAGAGGACAAGTACAAGAAATATGAATAGGTGATGTAGAAAACAAGACATTAGAGAGATCTAGGTCCAAGGGGGAGTTTGTTGATAAATGTATGTCCCTAGATCATGTTATGAAATGTAATAGATCTTGTTTATCTGATTCGGATGTATTTTGATATGATTTATGAAATGATATTGATTGTTTGTGATTTGTAATGTCTAATATTTCATTAATGAGTCGATATTGAATTGGTTATTTAGGTTAGTGATTGTTTGAATGGTTACACATAATGTTTATTAATTAATACATTCAAACTTAACATAATGAAGTTCTCATGTGAATGGCCCATGCGAATGGACCACACACATGAATAACTTCATACGATTGACTCAGTCGCATGACTGAACCAGAAGACTAGATCAGTCGTATGATTGACACATAAGATTGGCTTAGTTGCACGACTGAACACTCAGTCGTGCGGATGGATCAACCGCATGGTTCAATCGCACGACTGAACCATACTTATGGTCCTGTTAGGATCAGTGATCTACGTTTGATTGATTAGAGAGTATTGCGGCAGAAATCAAACAATGAATTAGACAATTCACAAGAATACAATTGATATTCAATCTAAGAGTAAACGGTTATAGAGAGAGACAATTCTGCGAAAGATATTTCATTCAATATGCGCTTTCGTGGTAACAGAATGTCACACGTACAATTAGGTCAACATCTCTTATATAGAAGATGTGAGGTCTGCTGATGTCACTTGATAGTGACATCTAACAGAATTATTCAAACTACTGAAAGTTAACACAACTGCTAAAGATGTCAAATAGCTGACATCTTCTTACAAAAATACTAAGTGTTAGCTATCACTACAGCTACTGAAAAGAAACTACTGAAACTACAACGACTGAAGAACATGCTCTTCAGTCATTTTACAAGTACTGAAATAGAAAAGAAAACTACTGAAAGGAAACCATCACAACAACTGAAGAATGTTTCTTCAGCTGTTGCAACAAACTCTGAAGGCTTCAGTACTTGTACTTGAACTTCAGTGTTGTCATCAGCTGATGTCTTCAGCTATTGTCTTCAATCTTTGTACTTCAGCTGTTGATCTTCAGTACTTTAGTCCTCAGCTGTTGATCTTCAGTACTTTAGTCTTCAGCTATTGATCTTCAGACTTTGGTCTTCAACTGTTGAAGTCTTCAGTACTTTAGTCTTCAGCTTTTGAAGTCTTCAGTACTTTAGTCTTCAACTGTTGATCTTCAGACTTTGGTCTTCAGCTATTGAAGTCTTCAGTACTTTGTTCTTCAGCTGTTGCTCTTCAGACTTTGTAAAACATCAAGTCTTTAGCAGTTGTTGTGATGTCTGTGGGACTTAGAGGTTTTTCTGATCAGGCTCATTGGTTCTTTTGGTCCAACAAACTCCCCCTGAACCAATGCAGCCAAAACCTCTAAACTTATTGAAGATGTCCCACTTATTATGGCAGAAAGATTGGTCTTTTTGTCTTCTAGATCAGCTCAGAAGTGACCCTTGTAAGCACAGGCCTGGGAAGAAGTCTCAATGATCTGTTTGGCAAAGGATGATGGGAACTCTGTCTTGGGGAACTGGACACAGAGCTGTTACCCCATCCATGAGATCTACTTCCCAACTATGAGTCTGTATGACTCCTTGTATAGGCCTCAGGAAGGTTACTTGTTCCTCCATGGTAAGCTCTTCTGCTCCTCCTTCAAAAAGTGATTCTGGCCCATAATATTCAGATAGGTATTTGACCTACTTCCCATTTTTGAGTTCCACAGTTGTTATTACTCTATAAGCAAATTCATCTGGGTGATTACCCTGTAAGAACAACTGGAGCTCATTCTTCTAACTTCCTCAAGCCTCCTATACACTAACCCCTTTTTCACCATTTTATTCTCCAACATCTTTTGTGGGGTCAGTTTAGCTTTATAGGCTTTCTTGAAGTCATCTAGGATTTCCCAAGGTGATACTACAAAGACCAGTGAGATCACTTCATCTACAATCTTCTTCACTTGACCAATGTATCTTTGTGGAATGTTTTCTTTTGAATCCTATGAGACACCCTGGGATCAGGCCAAATCCTCACTCTCTCCTTTTGATATTGAAAGGTGTTTGAGAGTGTATAACCTGAGAGCATGCTTCTTCATGTTGATGATGAAGATGTGGCAGCATATGCTTTGTCACTCTTCTCAACAGTTCCTCATCATGTTGTTGTGAAGCTCTTCTTTCTAACTTCACTTTCATAGTTTGCCTTTGAGACTCAGGAGTAACTGTTGGAGGGTGACTTGTGGCCTTAGGCAACTGTATAACAGCTGAGATTGGTAGCCTATCTTCATCTTCATCATTATCTTCTTCATCTTCTTCTAGCCTCAGTACCCTTCTCTTCCTCTCTGGGGTACATCATCAGCTATTGGTTTTGAGGGTAAGGGAACTGGTTTGTGGGTTCTATCTCCAATCTTCTTAATTTCTGAGTCAAGTTTTTCAGTGTCATGACCTTGCCTAAACAACTGATCAATGATGTTATCCATGATCGGCTGTGTTCGGCATCAGCCTCCTTCACCATATCTCCAAGTCAGTCTCCTTTTCATTCTTCCTTTTCTTGTATGTGACATGAAAGTCTTTAGTACTTTCAGTCACTTCTCCATGTCAGCTTCCTTCTCCTTCTCCTTCTCAGTCTCTACACCCAACTCCTTCTCAGTTTCCATTCTGTCTCTTTTTCTTTCTCTTTCCTATCTGCAATCCTCTTTCTTTTTGCTTTCACTGACTGAATCTCCCCCTTTTTGGTTGCATTGGTTGCAAGGGTTTGATTGTCAGAAAGCATTTTGCTCACAACTCCTCTATCAAGGGTTGTATAACTGAGGGAAGCCTCTCATCAAGGGTTTAATCACTATATCAGTGATAATTGGTGTGATGAGAGGTAAGGAATTTTGAAAGATAGCAGCTATTTGCTCAGGGGGGTCCTGTCCCTGAGAAATAGTGCCAGAAGCAGAGGCAGGTGGCTGAGTGTTTTGGAGTGGCTCTGTGTATGGGAGACCTTGAGAGGAAGGTGCCGGTTTGAGGGGTAGATGGTCTTTGATACTGAGAAATTTTGGCAAACAGCTCTTTGAGTTGCTCACCTCATCCTCTAGGATGGTGTTTTGGGCTAAAACATAAAAAAGAGAACCCAGGTCATCATTAGTGTTTACTGAATCACCTGACCTCCTAATAGAATCAGGATGAACATGCACTGAGTGTAGATCAGTAGTAGCATGTACCCTTGGTCTTGGTACTGGGGACTTTCTGCCTGGGACTATGTCCTTCATCAGCAGTTGCCTCTAGTGAGGGCTTATGAATGTTACCAACTTCATCCTGATCATATGCTGAAGCAGGAGAAATGGCAGCCTCACCAGAAGTTCCAACCTCCTTTTTACACTTGGAGATGGAACATTGTAACCCCTGTGCTGTGGGTTATCAGAAGCACTTGGTCCTTCCCTTAATGGTTGAGGTATTCCCAGTTGTAATTGGTTTCTGGGGAGGGCGTGAGGAGTGCAACTGACTCAGCACTTGTGCAACAATAAGTGTAGGACTTGGAGGGGCGGTTGCATGTGGAGATTGGGTAGAAGCAGATTGCACCCGGGGTGAGTGGTGCGCTTCAATGGTAACCCTCTCAATTGAGATAGGTTCCAGCAATGTGGGATCCCAAATTGGTTGCAACAAGATCTGTGAGAGGATACCTGTGCGGCTGTGGCAGGTGAGTCTTTGACATAACTGGGGGGTTAAAACCTGTATGTGTTTCCTGTGTTTGTGGTACAGGGGCATCCTCAGGGGACTCATCTCCCTGAGTAGCCTTTTTGGCTTTTTGGAGTTGGGTTTGGTGGGGACTTTGGATTTGGAGGTGGTGGCTGTGGGTTCCAGCTGCATGGGTTTTCGCAGCTTGGCAGCCTATTTGAGTGATTGGTCTGAGTTGTGCCTGGAGTATACCTCAGGCAATACAGCCATGGCAGGGACTCCAAGGCCAACAAGTCCCTCAGCTTTCAGCTGGTTCCCTAGAATGGCCATGATGAACCAAGGATATAATATCCATCGGTTAGCAATTGGTTTTGAGGCCATATCCTTAAGTTCAAGAAATATTATTTCAGAAAAATTTAAGTTTTGTTGCTCAAGGATAGAGAATAATACCTGCTGCCACCTGGTCGACATTTGATCCTAAGAAGAAGTCTTAGGAGCTAAGCATACATTCACCATATGAAAAATAAGGCGTTCTGCATCATGGAAATGCTTCTTCAGGATGGTAGCGGCGCTGAGGTTACCCTGGTATCCATGGTGGGCAAGGATAGATCAGTGGTGCCCTTTGGATACCCAGCGGGGAAAGTGGCATCATCCAATTGTAGGGTTTGGTGAAGAATTGCCGGAGTGATGACCACCTGACGGTTGTTAACGAAAGACTGGAGAGACTCGGTGTCATTTTCCCTAGTGATAAGGGTGACGTTCGTCCAGAACTGATTTAGGGAGTCTGCATGAATGGTAGGATTTAGAAGGAAAGCCTTTTTGTAAGGAGAATGGACCATTAGATCAATGGCATTATCAAACTTTGTCCAGAAGGGTGATTTTGGTAAGGTAGGCAACACAGTTGTGTCTTGGTTTAAGCTTCATGGTCGCCATTAATGTCAGAGAAGATTTGGAGGTTTTGAACGTTAGTTTTGAGATAATGAAGTCTGTAGGATAGGTTTTATAGGGTAAGGGTTAGAAAACAACTGAAGGGTTTGGTGTTAATCATCAGTAGTTTTAAACGACTGATGACATGGTATTACCCTTTGAGAGGTTGAAACAACGGAAGTCTTGGTGTTAGGCATCAGCAGTTTTAAAACTACTGAAACCATGGTTTTGGCTTAGATGTTTGAAAACAACTAAGACTTGGATTTAGTCATCAGTAGTTGTGAAACTACTGAAAACCTTGGTTTTGTCTTCAGGTGTTGTAAACAACTGATAACTTGGTTTTAGTCATCAGTAGTTATAAAACTACTGAAGACATGGTTTTCTCATCAGTTGTAAACAGCTGAGGACTTGGTATTAGTCATCAGTAGTTGTGAAACTACTCAGGACATGGTTTTGTCATCAGCTATTTAGGGTGAAACAGCAGTTGTAGAAACAACTGAAGAGAAGTTCTCATCAGTAGTTTTCGTCAATTCTTAGCTTTTCAGCTGTTTCATACTGTCCTCAACATTTACTCATCAGTCTTTTTTGTTATTTTCAGTTGTTCATAGACATCACTACTTGATCTTTTTTACTGATATTAGTAGTTATAACTACATCAGTAGTTGTAACTTGATCAGTTGTTTTAACAGAATCAATACTATATGTGATAGGTTACTAATGATCATCAGTACTTATTTACTGAGATCATCAGTAGTTATCACTTATTCTAGCTGCAGCATACCAAGCCTTAACACTAGGTTTTGATAGTTGAACTATCCAAAGGCTTAGTAAAAATGTCTGCAAGCTCATCAGCACTAGGCACAAACTTTGGATCAATCAGACCTTTTTCAAAACAGTCCCTAATAAAATGATGTCTGATCTCTATATGTTTGGTTCTAGAGTGCTGGACTGATTTTTGACAATGCACAGAGCTGAAGCACTATCCATTAATAATGGAGTCTTAGTCTCTGTAATGCCATAATCCAAAAGTTGGTTCTGAAGCCAGAGTACCTGAGAAGTACAACTTACAGCTGCAATGTACTCTGCTTCAGCAGTGGATGTAGCAACATATGTTGTTTTTTACTCTGCCAAGAAATCAAACAGTTGCCTAGGAATTGACATCCACCAGAAGTGGACTTCTGGTTAACTTACACCCTGCATAGTCACTACTTGAAAAGCAACTAATTTGCATGAGTGTCCAGTGGAATACCATAACCTAGAGATTGTGTACCTTGCAAATATCTAAAGATCCTCTTAACTGCAATCAAATGAGACTCTTTAGGAGCAACCTGAAATCTAGCACAAACACAAGTTGCAAACATGATATCTGGTCTAGAAGCTGTTAAGTACATCAAGGACCCAATCATACATCTGTAAAGTGTTTCATCAACAGCTTTACCTTTCTGATCTGCATCCAGTTGTGTGGTGTTGCACATGGGAGTAGAACAGGGCTTACATTTTGTAAATCAAACTTATTCAAAAGATCTTTTGTATATTTTGACTGATGAATAAAGGTTCCATCAGCCTTTTGTTTGATTTGCAAGCCTAGAAAGAACTGTAATTCTCCCATTGCACTCATTTCAAACCTTTGTTTCATTAAACATGTAAAATCATCACACAACTGGGGATCAGAGGATGCAAAAATAATATCATCAACATAAATTTGAACAAGTAGCTTATGCTGATCCACCTTCTTAATAAACAAAGTTTTATCTATGGAGCCTCTACTGAAATTATTTTAAGAAGAAAATTGGAAATGTTTCATACAGGCTCTAGGAGCTTGCTTCAACCCATAAAGAGCCTTATCAAGTTTATACACCCAATCAGGATGTTATTATCCTCAAAAACTGGTGGTTGACACACATAACCTCTTTTTTATTTTACCATATAAAAATGCACTTTGACATCCATTTGAAAAACTTTAAGATTGTGGAATGTAGCATAGGCTAAGAACAATCTAATTGCCTCTAGTCTGGCTACAGGGGCAAAGGTTTCATCATAATCAATACCTTCTTCTTGTGAAAACCCTTGTACAACCAGTCTAGCCTTGTTCTTAACAATAAGCCCATTTTCATCAATTTTATTCCTAAACACCCATTTAGTGCCTGTTGCACACTTACCGGGGGTAGAGGAACCAGTTCCACACTTGTTGTTTCTTGAACTGAAGTAGCTCAAGCTACATGGCTTAACCCATCCATTGTCTCTCAAAGCAACATGATAGTCTTTGGCTCTAGCTGACTGATGAAGAGAGCATAGAAACAGAAGTTAGACAATTGACTTCTTGTTGAAACTCCAGCATTGATATCACCAATGATTTGAGACATTGGGTGATTCTTCAGCTCTTTATAAACCATGAGATCTGTGCAAGTGTTTGTAGAACCTTCAGCAGTAGCAGATGGTGATGCAGACTCTTGAAACCAAGAATTAGATGGTAAATCACAATATGTAGAGGAATCAAATATCTCATCAGTATTTGTTATGGATGGAATTGCTGAAGCTACAGGAACATCAAGTTTAGCAGACTCAGGCAGTTGATCACTAAACTTGAATAGGTGAGTATTGATATTATTATCATCATCAATACCACAGGTGAAAGACATGCTGCAGAAGATGATTATCCACATGATCTGCAACAGCTGGAGGTTGATAAGGAACATATTGCAGTATGTCCAGATCAAAACAACCCCAGGGTTTTGTGGAATCTTGTCCTTTGGAGATTCATTAAACTTCACATGCAGAGTCTCTTCAAACTATCTTTGTTCTGCAGTTGAAAAATCTGAGTAATCATCCACAATGACCAGACAGTATTCTTATGGAGGCTTTGAAAAATGAAATTAGAGGAGCCAAGTGATGTAGAACTTCATATGGAGTCTTCATCAATCTCTGATTTACTAAGGCTCTATTCTGCACATAGCAAGCTGTGTTAACAGCTTCAGCCCAAAAGGTCAATGGCAAACCAGAGTCAGCCAACATAGACCTTGCAGCTTCAATTAGGGTCCTGTTCTTTCCCTCCACTACTACATTTTGTTCTGGAGTTCTTGGGATGCTAAACTGCCTTTTGATTCCCTTGAAAGATAAGAATCATCAAGTGTATGGTTTCTGAATTCAGTTCCATTGTCACTCCTTATACACTTGACTGGTAGGGTATACTGCTTCTCAACATACAACACAAAGTTTATAATCTTCTGAGCAACCTCATCCTTTGAATGCAGAAAGAAAGTCCATGCAAATCTGGAGTAATCATCCACAATTACCAGACAGTATTTCTTCTTTGCCATGCTCATCACTCTCACAGGACCAAATAGATCCATGTGCAGTAACTGCAAGCAGGCAGTGGACTTAGGTTCTTCAATAGGAGGGAATGAGCCTTGTGATGTTTTCCTTTTAAACAAGCAGTGTAGGTTTCATCACAGTGGAACTCCTTTATTGGTAAACCTCTCACTAAACTATTATGGATCAGCTGATTCATGTTTTTGATATTAACATGACCCAGCCTTCTATGCCACAGTTTAGATTCCTGAGGAGAGGCTTGGGAAAATAGGCAAGGATGGCCTTTGAGAGCTATTTTCTTAGAAAGATCTAAGGCATACACTTCCTGTCTTGGCCCTCAGGAGAGTGTGATCATCCAACACCTTATCAATCAAATTCAGAACTTTGGATGACAGAATCCTGCAGTTCTGACTAGTGAAAAGAGCAACATGACCTTTATCACACATTTGACTGACACTAAAGAGATTGTATTTGAGATTTTACACATGATTAACATCATCAAACTTTATTTCCCCATGGACACAAAGCCTTTGCTATGATGTAACCCTTAGCATCATTGCCCAAAGAAACAAACCCTTCTTTCCTTGAGAGTAGTCATGAAGAAGAGAGCTGTTCCCTGTCATATGCATAGATCCTCCACTGTCTACATACCAGATGCTACTTTGGCATGCTGAAGAACCTTGCAATCATAAACAATTAGTTAGTTTTTGAGACCCAAACTTTTGGTTTTGGGTCTATTCACATCAACAGATGGTAAACTAACAGATTTGCTATGAATAACAGCCTGAGGGGATGGAGATGGTGAAGAAGAAGAATCCTTTGGCATGGATTTTCTTCTCTGTGGTTTCAGCACAGGAGCATCTAATTGGTTGACTCTCCCCAATAGATGTTGAACCATCATAACAAGTTGTGTCTGATTCTATGATAAAGCCTTCAGTTCATCAGACACATTAGTGCTTGAGATTGATGGATTCCTGTGTTGTACCATCTCCTTTTGAGCAACCTCAGCTGTTGCCTGATTAACCCCTTGCTTTTGGATTTCTCTTTGGATTTTGGAGTCACAGGTTTTGATGTTGCTGGTACAAATTTGGTTTCAAACTCAGTTTTCATTTTATCCATTTTCTTTTTAATGTTCTCATTATGTTTGAGTTTGGAGCCCTTTTTATACCAGCAATCATCAGTAAGATGATTGAATAAGCCACATATTTCACATGGCTTTTTCTTCATCTTAAGTTGATAATCTGCTGAAGAAGATGAAACTACTGAAGACTTATTCTTCAGCAGTTTGCTATCAGTACTAGCAGTTTTCTTCCCTTTAGTACATGCTTTCTTGATATCTTCTTCAGTAGTTTTCTCACCCTTTCTACTTGCAGTTTTCTTCCCTTTAGTACATGCAGTAGTTTGGGTTTGTTCTCCAGGTGTTATGACATGCTCTTTGGTAGTTTCAGTACTTTGTGAAATACCACCTGGAGTGATCAACTTTTTGATCATGTGAGTGTCAGCATTTGAACCATCAACATCAGCTGATAGGTTCTGAGAGGAATTAATGCTGATTCAACCTCTGATGGTCCTGTATGAGATAGTAGATCACATGATGAAAAGGATTGGTTATTGCTTTCTCTATCAGATTTTACCTCTGCTCTGGGAGTAAAATCTGTAGGAGGAGCAGTGTGATTATAACCAATGCCAAACTTCACATTGGAAGCAGACTGCTTACTAAGAAGCATTTCAAAACCCTTGCAAGAATGTAGCCATCGATCACACTCTACCTGGGTAGTTGCAAGTGTTTCTTTGAGGTCTCTGTACTTCTCTAGAAGTACCTCTTCCCTAGCCTTATCATCAGTGATTTGCATTTAAGTTTGTAAATCTCATCATTCATATCATTAAGCACAGACTCAAATTCAGCTTTTCTTTTGGAAATTATGTGTTCTAGCTCAATGTTTGTTAATTAAAGCTACATTTGCTTCTCTAATAGATGCAAATGCAGCTATGCATGTTTCAGAACATAGCTTGGCTTTGGCCTCAGAGGATACCTGTGATACCTGTGGTGTGGAGGCATTAGAGGATGAGGTATCAGCAGACTCCAGAGCCATAAGAGCAAGGTTTCCAAAAGGACTATCACCACCATGTTGACCAGCACCAGAGAACAGTTGTTCATGACCAGACATATCATCTGGTAAACTGCTCCAGTCAACAACTCCAGGGGTGAAAAAGCTGTGTTGTTGAGGTTGAGATTGTTGATGAGATTGGGAAGGTTGAGGTTCAGGTAATGCTTGTGGTTGTTGGGCAATAGGAGCTTGAACGGATTTGGCTGAGGCATGTAATAGCAGGGATAAGGATATGACATTGGACCCTGAGGGACAAAGTATGCAGGAGATATAGGGTGTGAATGATGACCAGAACTAGCAGGATGTTGCCTTCTGTTTTGTGGACTAGTGCTTGGAAAAGTCACAAAGGGTGTAGAGGAGTTAGATCCAGTTGATCTACACTCTCTTGCAAAGTGTCCAAGCCTTTGGCATTTGTGACACCTCAACTTACTCTTCTCAAAACCAACTTTGGTTTTGCCAGAGAGTCTAGGAAATTTCCTGCCAGTTCCATTGTAGAACTTTTGAGATCTGATATTAACTAAGGCCATTTGGCTTAGAATATCCATCTCTTCTAAATCATCATCATCAATACCCTTCAGATCATCCATGATGAAGCATAAATTGTCACTATTACAGCTTGATTGACTATCAACACCAACAAATGCATGATGAGAACTGTTTGAAAAGAAATCTATATGCTCATCATAATTGCTTTTAGATGCAGCATATTATGACTCATGACCAACCAAGGCAGTGTTCCCTGGTACAAAGTCATCAGTTAGCTTTCCTGATGATGCCAGTTTCCTTTTCTGCTGTATCTCTCTCTCGAATGTAAGCAGTTTCCCATGAAGTTGGGTGAGAGATAGGCTATCCAGATTTGCACTGGAGCGTAGGACAATAGTGTATGTGTACCATCTCTCAAGCAGTGATCTGAGGAATCTATTATTCATCTGGCTATTGGTGTATTCCTGTTTGACCATTTTCAGCTCAGAGATCAAACAAGAAAAACACTCAAACTGTTGAGTCAGTGTCTCACCCTTTCTATGAGAGAATGTCTCATATTCTTGGGCAAGGATTTCTCTGTGTTTGCTAAAACCTCATCTGTTCCAATGAATTGTTCCTTCAGTGCATTCCAGAGGTCATGAGCAGTTTCATGATGCATAAGCCCTGAATAGATTTCATTAGGCAAAGCCATGGCCAGAATACCATGCGCTTTAGCATCAATCTCAAACAGTTTCCGATCCTCATCTGAGTATTGTTCCTTCTTCTTCGGAACCATTTGGTTGGTTTCCGGATTGTTCACCATAGGCTTGTGTGGACCATGTACCACAGATGTCCAACTGAACTATTAACAGACAGGTGATGAAGCATCCTTCGTTGCCATATGTTATACTCAGTCCTAACCAGCATCGGAGGCTTGGTTGAGGAACCGGTATTGTGAGGGCCATTAGAAGGAGTAGTCATTCTCAGATTCAACCAAATTCAATTAAGCTTTAGCAGATTTAGAACAAAAACACAACAAACCAAATTGAACCAAGAGAGAGCTCAAAGTGAATAAACGAAAACAGTAGAAATTCAATAATCTATAACCAATTCTTGCAAATATGCTAATTCAATCAAACATAGATATCGAATAGCAGTTTCAATGATCAATTGTTAGATCGATCAATGATTAACCTGCTCTGATACCATTTGTTAGGATCAGTGATCTACATTTGATTGATTAGAGAGTATTGCAGAGGAAATCAAACAATAAATTAGACAATTCACAAGAATACAATTGATATTCAATACAAGAGTAAACGGTTATAGAGAGACAGAATTCTGCGAAAGATATTTCATTCAATTTGCGCTTTCGTGGTAACAGAATGTCACACGTACAATTAGGTCAACATCTCTTACATAGGAGATGTGACGTCTGCTGATGTCACTTGATAGTGACATCTAACAGAATTATTCAAACTACTGAAAGTTAACACAACTACTGAAGATGTCAAACAACTGACATCTTTTTACAAAAATACTAAGTTTTACAACGACTGAAGAACATGCTCTTCAGTCGTTTTACAAGTACTGAAATAGAAAAGAAAACTACTGAAAGGAAACCATCACAACAACTGAAGAATGTTTCTTCAGCTGTTGTAACAAACTCTGAAGGCTTCAGTACTTGTACTTGAACTTCAGCTGTTGTCATCAGCTGATGTCTTCAGCTATTGTCTTCAGTCTTTGTACTTCAGCTGTTGATCTTCAGTACTTTAGTCTTCAGCTGTTGATCTTCAGTACTTTAGTCTTCAGCTGTTGATCTTTAGACTTTGGTCTTCAGCTGTTGAAGTCTTCAGTACTTTAGTCTTCAGCTTTTGAAGTCTTCAGTACTTTAGTCTTCAGTTGTTGGTCTTCAGACTTTGGTCTTCAGCTGTTGAAGTCTTTAGTACTTTGTTTTTCAGCTGTTGCTCTTCACACTTTGTAAAACTGCTGATCAAGTCTTCAGCAGTTGTTGTGATGTCTGTGGACTTAGAGGTTTTTTGATCAGGATCATTGGTTCTTTTGGTCCAACAGTCCAGTCGCCCGAATGAACAATACTAACCTATAAATACAATCCAATTCATGGAAAAACGGGAGAATTCGTTCTATTACGACTCCAGACGTACCCTAGCCGTCCAGAAGCCTCCCAATTCGTTCTCCAAGTTCATAGACCACATTAGATCGATTCCTAATCGATTTCTAAAGTTAGTTTCAATTCTTTATTGATTCTTCGTGTGTTCTCACTGATTGGATCACCAATCAAATAGGATTCCACACTATTTGATCTGGTTTACACGCTAATCACTAGGTATTTCGTTCAAATACCAGGTCCTAACACAACACAAAGTAGATGATGATTTGAACAGCCTCATCTTTTGAATGTAAGAAGAAGGTCCATACAAATCTGGAATAATCATCCACAATTACAAGACAGTATTTTTTCTTTGCCGTGCTCATCACTCTTACCGGACCAAAAAGATCCATATGCAGTAATTCCAAGCAGGCAGTGGACTTTGGTTCTTCTATTGGAGGGAATGATACTTTGTGTTGCTTTCCTTTTAAACAAGCAGAACAGTTGTCATCACATTTGAACTCCTTTAATGGCAGACCTCTCACGAAACCATGGTGGATAAGCTGGTTCATGTTTTTAAGATTCACATGACCAAGCCTTCTATGCCATTGTTCAGATTCCTGAGGAGAGGCCTTGGAGAACAGACATGGATGGCCTTTAAGATCAATTTTCTTTGATAAGTCTTTGGCATATACTCTTCCAATCCTATTGGCCTTCAGGAGAGTATATTCATCCAATATCTTGTCAATCATTCTCAAAACATTAGAAGACAAAATCCGACAGTTCTAGCTGGTGAAAAGTGCAACATGCCCTTTATCACACATTTAACTGACACTCAACAAGTTGTACTTGAGATTCTCCACATGGTTAACATCATCAAATCTTATCTCACCATTTGACACAAAGCCTTTGCCGATGATGTAACCCTTAGCATCATTACCAAAAGATACAAATCCCTTCTTTCCTTGAGAGTAGTCATGAAGAAGAGAACTACTCTTTGTCATATGCATAGATCCTCCACTGTCCATATATCAAATGCTTCTATGGCATGCTGAAGAACCCTGCATTTGTCACAAGAAACTACTTAGATTTTGAGACCCAAACTATTTTGGTTTTGGGTCTGTTCTCATCAACAGATTTTATACTAACTGATTTGTCATGATTAATAGCCTTTGAAGGTGGAGATGGTGATGAAAAGGATTCCTTTGATTTTGGCTTAGTTTTCCTTTTCAGTGGTTTAATCACAGGTACATCTATTTGTTAACTCTCCCCAACAGATGTTGAACCATCATAACAAGTTGTGTCTGATTGGTTGTTAAAGCCTTCAGTTCAGCAGACACATCAGTACTTGTTTTTGATTGGTTCCTGTGACTCACCATGTCCTCGTTTTTGAAAGACACAGACTTAGTCTGGTGTTTTGATATTCCATGAGGAATGCTTTCAGCTGTTTTATGATAAACCCCTTCCTTCATTTTAGATTTTTGTAAGAACTTTGGGTTATCAGTTTTAGATGTTTGTGGTACAAACTTGGTTTCAAATTCATCTTTCATTTTATTAATTTTCTTTTTAATGATTTTATCTTTGCTGAATTTGGAACCCTTTTTGTACTAACATTCATCAGTGAGATGATTGAATAGACCACATATTTCACATGGCTTTTTCTTCATCTTTTGTTGTTCAACTGCTGAAGAAGATGAAACTACTCAAGGTGTGTTCTTCAGTACTTTCTTCCTCTCAGTACTTATGTTAAGTACTAAAGGATTTGTAACAACTGCAGATTTGTTCTTCAGAAGTTTTCTATCAGTACTTTTGGATTTCTGATAGACTCTTCAGCAGTTGTCAACCATGTTTGTTTTCATTTAGTTTGAAATGCTCTTCAGCTGTTGTTACTTGCCCTTCAGTACTTTGAATACTTTGTGAGACAACACCTGAAGTGCTTAGTTTTTCTTTGATCATGTGTTTATCAGCAGTGAGACCATCAGCAGGTTGATTAGCTCCTCTGATTTTGGATTATCACTTGAGGATGAGATAGATGATGATGTGGTTTGGGAATTACTTTCACCTTCAGATTTTACTTCTATCTTGGGAGTAAAATCTGTAGGAGGTACAGTGTGATTATACCCATCCCGAACTTCACATTTGAAGCTGTTTGCTTACTGAGAAGCATTTCAAACCCCTTACAGGATGTTACCCAGCGATCACACTCTACTTGAGTACCTGCAAGTGTTTCTTTGAGTTTCTTATGATTCTCTAAAATGACCTCTACCTTTTCCTTTTCATCAGTGATTTGGCATTTTAATTTGTAAATCTCATCATCTTTTTCATTTAAACAGACTCAAACTCTGCTTTTCTTTTGGAAATCACTTTCTCTAGGTCAAGATTTTGATTAATTAAAGCTACATTTGCTTCTCTAATTGAGACAAAAGCAGCTATGCATGACTCAAAACACAACTTGGCCTTAGCCTCAGAAGATACCTGTGGTACCTGTGATGATGAAGCATTTAAGCATGAACCATTAGTAGACTCCAGGGCCATAAGAGCAAGATTTCCAAAAGGATTTTCACCACCATGTTGACTAGCACCCTAAAACAATTGTTGAGGATAACCAAAAAGATCATCTGGTAAGCTACTCCAGTCAACAACTCCAGGTGTGAAAAAGCTTTGATGTGATTGAGATTGAGACTTTTGATTTGATTGAGATGGTTGAGGCTCAGGTAGGGCATGTGGTTGTTGAGCTATGGGTACTGGAACCTGACTGGACTGAGGCATGTAAAAACAGGGATAAGGATATGGCATTGAACCTTGAGGACAAAATATGCAGGAGATGATTGAATTTGTGAATGATGACCAGAACTGGTAGAATGTCGTCCTTTGTTTTGTGAGCTATTGCATGGAAATGTCACAAAGGGTGCATAAGAGTTAGATTCAGATGATCTACACTCTCTTACAAAATGTCCAAGTCTATGGCACTTGTGACACCTCAACATGCTCTTGTCAAAACCAACTTTGGTTTTTCCAGAGAGACCAGGAAATTTTCTACCTGTCCTTTTGTAAAATTTTTGAGATCTGATATTGATTAATGCCATTTGGCTCAAAATATCCATCTTTTCCAGATCATCATCAGCAATTCCTTTCAAATCATCCATCAAAAAGCACAAATTATCACTACTACACCCTGAATTACTATTAACACCAACAAAAGCAGGATCTCTACTATTTGAAGAGAAATCTATATGCTTATCATAAGAAAGAACTTTCTGATGCAACATATGCTGACTCATGACCGACTAGAGCAGTATTCCCTTGTACAAAATCATCAGTGAGCTTCCCAGATGAAGTCAGTTTCCTTTTCTGTTCTATCTCTCTTTCAAATGTTAACATTTCCCATGAAGTTGGGTGAGAGATAGATTGTCCAGATTTGTACTGGAGCGTAGGACAATAGTATATGTGTCTGATCTCTCAGGCAGGGATCTGAGGAATCTGTTGTTCATCTGACTATTTGTATATTCATGTTTAACCATTTTCAGCTCAGATATCAAAAGGAAAATCGCTCAAACTGTTGAGTCAGTGACTCACCCTTTCTATGAGAGAATGTCTCATATTGCTGGGCAAGGATCTCTCTATTGTTTGCCAAGACCTCATCAGTTCCTCCAAATTGTTCTTTCAAAGCCACCTAGAGGTCATGAGCAATTTCATATGCATAAGTCCAGAATAGATTTCATTAGGAAGTGCCATGGCCAGAATTCCATGGGCTTTAGCATCAATTTCAAACAGTTTCAAATTTTCATCTGAGTATTGCTCTTTCTTCTTCGGAACCATCTCATTGGTTTCCGGATTACTCACCATAGGCTTATATGGTCCATGAACCACAGATTTCCAACAACCTAAACTATTGACAGACAAGTGATGGAGCATTCGGCGTTGCCATATGTAATACTCACTCCTAACAAGCATCGAAGGCTTTGTTAAGGAGCCAGTATGTGAGGATCATTGATTGATGTAGCCATTTTCACCAATTCAAACAGGTTCAATGAAATTTTAACAGATCTAGCTCAAAAACTAAACAACTCAGTTTGAAACAAGACGAATCTCAAATTAATTCATCGGAAGCAACATAAAATCAAACTCTATGACCAATTCTTGCAAATTTGCTAATTCGATCAAACTTAGATATCAAAAGAGCAGTTTCAATGATCAATTGTTAAATCGATCAATGATTAATCTAGCTCTGATACCATTTGAAAGGATCGGGATCTAGTTTGATCAATTAGATTAAGAGGTTATTTTAAGCAAGAATAATATGAATATTCAATCAAACAGTGACGGTTATAGAGAGAGACAGTTTTCTGCAAAGAGGTTATTTTCATTCACGCACAAGCTTCGGCTACCAAGAAATTAGGTCAACATTCCTTTTACAAAGGAATGTGACATCAGCTAATGTCACTTGATAGTGACAGCTAACTGATTTATACAAACAACTGAAAGTAGACTAAACTACTAAAGATGTCCACAACAACTGAGGACACATTCACAAAAAGCTAAGTACAAGCTAAACTTACAACTACTGAAGTTATAACATCTGAAGTGTAAGAACTTCAGATGTTTTACATAAAATAAAACTACTGATTACAAACTACTGAAAAGTAAACCATCACAACTACTAAAAAGAACTACTTCAGCTGTTGTGACGACTTCTAAGAACTTGGTCTTCAGACTTTGTCTTCAGCAGCTGTCTTCAGACTTTGTCTTCAAACATTGTCTTCAGCTGTTGTCTTCAGACTTTGTCTTCAGACTTTGTCTTCAGACTTTGTCTTCAGACTTTGTCTTCAGACTTTGTCTTCAGACTTTGTCTTCAATTGTTGTCTTCAGATTTTGTCTTTAGACTTTGTCTTCAGCAGTTTTCTTCAGACTTTTCTTCAGACTTTGTCTTCAGACTTTGTCTTCAGACTTTGTCTTCAGACTTTGTCTTCAGACTTGTCTTCAGACTTTGTCTTCAGACTTTGTCTTCAGACTTTGTCTTCAGACTTTTCTTCAGACTTTGTCTTCAGCTGTTGTAGACCACTTCAGTTGTTATGATGTCTGTGGGACTTAAAGGTTTTTCTGATCTGGCTCATTGGTTCTTTTGGTCCAACAAACCATTAGCATGGTTAAGTCATGCGACTGAATCATTAGCATGGTTAGTCGTGCGACTGAGTCATGCGATTGATCCATCTGCACGACTGAAGGTTCAGTCGTGCAACTGAGTCAATCTGATGTCTCAATCGTGCGACTGATCTAGTCTCCTGGTTCAGTCGTGCGACTGGTCCATTAGCATAAAGTATTCATGCGTATGGCACATTAGCATGGTCCATTCGCATGAGGACTTCATACGATTATGTTTGAACACGTTTCTCAATAATTATTGACTAAGAATTATGTACAACAACCACAAACCTATATAGTTAGTTCACTATAATTTATCACACAATAAACAATGAAACATTAAACACTATAAGCATCAATCAGATATTATATTTCATTCATACCCATTCATTACATATATGTAAGACATGATAGGAATTACATTAAGCTCCTAAACTAGGTACATATGTATCAACAAACTCCCATTTGGACCTAGTTTACATTAGTGTCTAACATTCTTCATTAGCTCCTCAAATTTCTTTTACTTTCCCTCTCTATTAACTCCTGCATGTATCTCGAATGTAAAACAGAGTCGTATCACGTTCTGGAACTGTAGGGCTTGTACTATATCTTAGTGGCCACTTGTATAATGTATACACATTGTCTATAGACAAGTTGGTCAGCCACATAGGTTCGAACACCCGGATAGTCTTCATTTTGCTCTCTTTCTGTATGACTATGACCACTTCACCTGTTCTCCAATCATAATACCACCACTTGAAGTGTGGAGTGAAGTCTTGTTGCATTTCCCTTAGAGGGATTTTGGACATTGTGCGCGGAGGACTCCACCTTCAGCATGACTTTAAGCTTTCCAGAAATGGGGTCCACTTCAGACCTTCGGATGTACCTCTTCGGTTGTTGAGGTCTGAAGTTTACCCACCTGGTGTTCTTTTATGCGATTGAACCATACGACTGAGTTCAGTCGGTTGATTAAGTATGTGACTGAGTTCAATCGGGCGCCTGAGCATGCAGCCAAGTTCAATCGAGCGATTGTGCATGAGGCTGAGTTCAATCGGCCGATTGTGCTCACACGCCTTGTTCATTCAGCCGATTGAGTCATATCCCTAGTTCATTCGGCCGATTGAGTCACTCGCCCAGTTCCATCGTGCGATTGAAGTTCATTCGGAGTGACAAGTCGCATAGCTCACTGTTCAACATTTTAACCCCGAATATAGGTCAAAACTTGAAGTTAAACGTTGTGTTTAGACTCTTTAGACTCGCAGGAACCCTAATTGTCATAGTATGTCTTTCATTTTAACCATTATGATGTTTATATGGCCTATTTGATGGTTGTTACTGATTTCTTGATTTTTAATCAATTTGGTCTGTTAGGGTTTGAATACACCATGCATTTTGTGCGATTTCAATCACTCATTACCTGCAGATGATGCGAAAACACGTTAGTAACACAATAGTGGTGAGAAATCGGCTCAATCAAATTTTGGCAGAGTATATGTGCTTCTGGGCGATTGAAGGGTGATGAGGATATGCGACCGACTTTAGCCCTATTAATACTGATTTTATCTTCAGTCGGGCGACTGGACCTATTCGCACACTTCATTCGGGTGACTGGTTCTCAATCGTACGACTAGCTTAGTCGGTATCATCCATTCGTGCGACTGGGGTTCAGTCGTATGACTGATTCAGTCGGTCACCTCCATTCGTATGATTGGCTCATACTCATGATCCAATCATGTGAATGGTTCATTCTCATGCTCCATTCGTGCGACTGGTTCATACCTATGGTCTAGTCATGCGAATGGCTCTGACTTGTTAATTTGACCTTATGCACTTTCAAATACTTATCCTTTTAACAATACATAAAATGTTATCAGCGATGATCATCTCAGACATGACCTTTCTAATTTGAAAACAACTGTTGATCACCTCAGACGTGATCCTTTTACTTCAAACGAATTTGTCACCTCAGACGTGACCCAATTTAATTTTGCACATCTTGGTCACCTCAAACATGACCCTTTTAGTGAGTGATTTACAGATTATGATGAGTTGTTGAGTCCGATCTTACCTTACAATTAACTAAAATTAAATAGAATAACTTGAAATTAAGAACAATATTTTAGTATTTTTTATTAAAGATGAAAATTACACCTATTAGAGTAATTCTAACTGATTTTACTTCCTGAACATTACAACTTCAATTCTACTTTATCATTTCTGGTACGATTCATTTTGGAATCATACAGGTATATCAGAATCACTTGAGACATTTTAATAAACAATTTTGATGCTCGATTCTTGTTTTGATCCGAGTGTCAATAGCAAGTTTAGGAAATCATACTATAACTACCAGATGCACACAATGATTTTGACTTTTAAGAACTGCAGCTCACGATAATTGTGAGTATACTTGTCCTCTTAAATCAATACACAGACTTTTGACAGACATTGGTGATGAGTTAAGGTTTAATTATTTCACCAAGCATTTTTGGATCCATGCTTATATGGTAATCAACGTCCTCAGGAGATTTTTGAGCAGTCTACGGGTATATTATAAGAAGAAACTATTCTAAGAGCTTTCAAAGAGATGCTAAGCCTTAGGTCAGTGCCACCGCATAGCGGAGAGGTGCAAACAACATTGAATTCTAGAATATTTAGGTTATACTTATCCTCAGGTCAGTGCCACGGCACAGCAGAGAGGCACACAACCTATCTTCTTGTTCGAGAAATTATTTTCTTTTTGCACATATCGCACCAACAACATAGGTTACTAGCTTGATTGCTTTTTGCATTTTCATGTGCTTTGCTCATATTTTATAATCATCCGCACACACATGTGGCGTTTATTTTTCTCCTCACCCCTTATTGGAACGACGTTGATTGTGTTAACCAGGGATAAGATGGGAACCCACAGCTTGTTGAACAACTTAGTTTGAGTTTTAAACCATCAATGAGGTCTACTCATCTATTATGTTGAATCTACCGACACATCATATAATGAACTAGCAGCCTCTAGATTTACTTTCTCTATGTTACCTCAATAGTTGCTAGTTTAACTTTCATTTTTCCTTTTATTTTGCTTGGACATCTCAGACTTATATATTGAATTTTGCATCTTAATCGCTTACAAAATTTTGAAGTCCCAAATAATCTATCCCTGTGTACTATCATTTTCCAAATAAGTTGAATCAATATCACAGATTTGATTTTTTCCTTTTAGCTAAGCTGTCCTCCTCCCTCGTTTTTAAGTAATTAAGTAAAACTACTAAATTAACACCAATCTAACCAATTCTCCCCCTAAAATTCTAAAATCGAAAATGTTTTTGCGTTTTTGAATTTTAATAGACGAAGAATGAAGACAAAATAGAAAAAAAATGAACCAAAAGAAAAAATAAATAAAAAAAATTAACTATACTTGTCGGATTCACATTTCTTTTTCACGCTGTTGACCTCTAACTTATATAAAAATCTTGGTTTATTAAATGTTTTTGTGTACAGGTCAGCGCGTTGAAAGTCCGTATTAATTTTAACCACATCGATTAAATTCTTTTCAAAACAATCACGTAAAATGTGGTATTTAATCCCGATGTGTTTAGTTTTAGGATGTTGGACCGGATTTTTAGTTATGGCGATAGGAGTAAATTATCAACAAAAATACGAGTGTTAGAGAATTTCAAACCGTAGTCACACATTTGTTGTTGAATCCATATGATTTGTGAACAGCAACTCGCAGCAGCAACGTATTCAGCTTCACATGTTGACAGAGCAACGAAGGTCTGCTTCTTACACTGCCAGGTGACTAACCGTCTACCAAGGAATTGACACCCTACTAATGTTGACTTATAATCCATTTTGTAGCCGCCATAATCCGAATCGCTATACGCTATAAGCTCAAAGTCATCGTCACGAGGATACCACAACCCGAGTGTTGGAGTACCGTTCAGATAAGAAAATATCCTTTTCACTCCTGTGATATGGTTGACTTTTGGTTTCGCCTGATATCTGGAGCAGAGACACGTCGCGTACATGATATCAGGTCGTGAGGCAGTGAGGTACATGAAGGATCTCATCATTCCTCGGAACATGGTGGCATCCACCAGATCACCAATTTTGTCGGGTGCCACGTTGTGGTTTGTAGCAAGTGGAGTCCCAGCTGCCAAAGGATTCTCCATTTCGAACCAACTGAGGATATCACCTACATACTTAGTCTGATGTAGAAATATTCCCTTAGGTGTCTGATCCACCTATAACCCTGAAAGAATTTCATCTCTCCCATGGCACTCATCTCAAATTCACCTTTCGTTACTACTTCAAATTCTTTACATAATGCTTTGTTTTTGGAACCAAAGATTTTGTCATCAACATAGATCTGAACTAGCAGTAAGTCATCATCCTTTTCGTTGATGAATAGTGTATAGTCAATCACTCCTTTACGAAAGCCATGTTTCACAAGATAAGTCGAGAGCTTCTCATACCATGCTCTTGGGGCTTGGTGGAGCCTGTAGAGAGCCTTATCCAGCTTGTAAACTCTATCTCGATGATATGGATCCTTAAATCCTTTGGGTTGACTGACATACACTGTCTCCCGGATTTCACCATGAAGGAATGCACTCCCTTTACATCTAGTTGATAAACTTTGATCTTCATGTAAGATGCATAGGCTAGGAAGATATGATTGCTTCTATTCTGGCTACAGGTGCAAATACTTCATTGTAATCAATGCCTTCAACTTGTCGAAATCGTTGAACTACAAGTCGAGCCTTGTTTCTGATTATGACCCCTTGGTCATCTTTCTTGCATTTCAAGACCCATTCAGTGCCAAAGATCTTAGCACCGTTTAGTTTGTCTGCCGCCAGTCTCCATACTCCTAGTTTCTTGAATTGAAGGAGTTCATCTTGCATGGTACTGACCCATGCCTCGTTGTTTAGAGCTTCACTTACATATTATGGCTCAAATTGAGACCCAAAACATCGATACACACCATCATGAAGATATCCCTTTTCCATTACCGAGGCATAATCAGCTGAGTATAGCTGATTTCTAGTCTGTACTCCTAAGCGAACATCTCCAATGACATTTTCCAAAGGATGATAAACATTTAGTCGTGATCCAGGAGTGGTGGGAACAACTACCTTATTTTTCAGATTTTGAACACCAGGTTTAGTATCTGAGGCAATGGGAGTGTGAGGTTCCGAAGTGTCAGAGGCATCAACATCAGATGCTTGTGTACTTGCAGTAGTAGGAACCTGATCTTCCTGATCCCTGATCATTTTCCATATCTTCATCATCAAGGAGGAGTCACTTACCACAAGTGCTCCCCTTAAAGAACTAGAAGACTCACCTAGTGAAGCTAAGGTTGTCGAGTCCAGTGATGGTGTGTTTAACACATCGTACATCATTCTGGTCGATAACTCATTCTCAGGAGGGGAGAGAGGGATGTTGAAGGACTTAAAGAATCCATCATAGTCGAAAAAGATGAGGGTCCTTTTCCAGCAAGGGGGTGGTGTATCTCTGTACATCAACGTTGCACCCAGTTTTACTGGACCCGTTGAGTTGTTATAAACTCTCTTATTCGGTATGCTGTATCCTAGGAAAATCCCTTCTTCGACCTTCTCGCTAAACTTTCCTCACTGAGTTTTCTTCAGCAAAGTACATGGTGCGCCAAATGGGTCGAGATACTCCAGATTCGGTTTACGTCGCTAGAGCAACTCATAGCACATTTTACCATGATGTTTGACCACCAGACTCGATTGAGGGTGTAACATGTGTTAGTTACTGCCTCGTTCCAAAATTGGATAAGCAGTTTCGAGTCTGCTAGCATCGTCCGGGCTGTCTCTATCAAGCTTTGATTCTTTCTCTCAGCAACTCCGTTCATTTGTGGAGTGTAGGCAGATGTGAACTGGTGCACAATTCCTTTTTCTTTGCAAAATGCCTCCATCCACTGGTTCTTGAACTTGGTACCGTTGTCTGAGCGAACTTTTCTTACCTTCAGCTTGTAGAGTGACTCCAATGTAGTTGCCAGCTCTTTGAATGATTCAAATGTCTCTGATTTGGATTTCAGAAATATCACCCAAGAAAATCTTGAGTAATCATTCGTAACTACATAACAATACAAATCGCTGACAATGCTCTTTATCCTAACTGGCCCAAATAGATCAATGTGAAGAAGCTCAAGAGGTAGGTCATTTGTGTGAAATTTCTTTGCGTTATGAGACTTCTTTGTCTATTTCCCTTTCTTACATGCAACACAAAAATCTGGTAATTGGAAGTTCTTAACATTTACTCCACGCACTAGATCATTCTGGATCAAGTGATTCATCATCCGTGGATTAATGTGTCCCATTCTCCTATGCCAGGAGATGGAGTCTTTCTCTGTTGCCTTGACAAGAAGCATTGTACTTTATAATTGGTTGTGGAGGCCTTTATAGGTCCAAGACATATAAATCATTATATATTGAAGTGGACATTAAGACTTGGTCGGATAACATAGTCCTTTTTTAGAACATAGCACTTCTTGTCGTCAAATACAACCTTGAACTCTTTGTCACATATCTGGGAGACAGAAAGTAAGTTATTTTGAAGTTGTTGAACATAGTTTACCTTATGAAACTTAGCTTTCTGGTTCCCACTTCGCCTTATGCAGTGATATACCCTCCTTTATTTCCAGCAAATGAAAAGTGTCCCCCTTTAATTTGTTTGACATTAGATAGGAGAGACAGGTTCCCAGTCATGTGCCTTGATGCCCCGCTATCAACAAATCAGGTATTTGTAGTAGCACTATAGCCGACACCCTGCACATTCAAAAGAAATGATTAGTTTAGGTTAGGGACACAAGCCTTAACTTGCTTGGGTGAACCAGAGGAATCACACGTCATGAACTCAACCCACTTTCCTTTTGAGGGTAGGGTTAGATCATTCTTCTTCTTGTTCTCATTATCAGACACTTGACTTGACTTTTCCTTCCATAAGCCAGTTTTGTGTAAGGCCTGTTTGTGATAAACAGACGACTGGCTTACAGTTTGAACTCTAGATTCATTACTTCATTTTGGTGGAGTAATAGAACTCCTTTTCGAAGAAGTTTGTTTAGTATCATAAAGGTCAATTTTCTTTCTTGGGGTCTGATAATAAAGACAATTAGAAGCAATGTGTCCATTCTTTCCACAATTGTAGCATAATCCACTTCTACATGTTGGTGGAACTGTTTCTGTGGGGAAGTGTGTGACACAGGTGTGAATTTAGTCTGTTTGGGTTTGGACACTTCTTGTTTAAATGTTTTACCTTCCTTAACAAATTCATTGTTTGAACATTTTAAACATCTTTAGCCTTTTGTTTATTTGGACTATGACTTAGAGCACGTGGTTGGTTAACTGACTTCACATTAACCTTTTCAATTGTTCATCCAAATTCAAAATTGCATCTTACCTTTAGATTTAAAGTGGCCTCCTTCTGTTTTATGACAGATTCCACCAGTTTACTCATGGAATCAGGATCACTAATTAGAGGAGTCGACACCACATGATCCTTGATTGGATTGTTATTTACTGGTCTACATTTAGCATTCAACATATCTCATGTGGTGGTGGAACCACTTTGTAACCCAACCCCTACCCGTTGTTTCGTTCTTTCACTAAGTGTTGACTATGTGAGAAGAACTGGTCCAATTGTGCAGTTTTTGTTTTAAAGAGTTGACTTTGACTTCCAAAACTACTTTTTCTTTCTTACTTTCTTCCAGGGAGTTTAAGTATAACTTTATGTCATCTGCTTGATTAAAAGCAACAACTTCGGTTTCCTTTAGTTGTTTATTTATAAGTTCTATTTTCTCTTTATAACTGTGCTTATTTTGTTTTAAAATCCGATTAGCTTCTGTGCACAGTTGTAAGTCATTTACTAAGCTATCATTATGATCTAATAACCTTGTAAATTTTAAATCTATGCTTTCTATAAATTTGTTACATTCATTACAAGCATGATTTTCAAAGAGTTGGTCTTTGGTACTTACCTGTGAAGATTCGGTTGAATCAGCCATCAGTGCAGAGTTTGACTCTTCAGATGCTGGAGATTCTGAACATGTCGTTCTGAGATCTTCTTCAATCACGTGATTGACCATATTTGTAGTATCTTCAATATTTGACATCACTAGTTCAACTGCGTTTTCACCTTCGCTTGCAGTGTCATCATCCAAACCTTGACATTGGCAATGTTGGATTCACCCGGAGAAACAAAATGAAAGGTCCAATCTTGCCCTTCGTCGTCTTGTGCAGTCAAGGCCTTTATTTCCTTACTTGACGAGGCACCTCCATTCGTGGGTTTGTCTTGATGGTTGAAGGTTGAGAATGGATTACCATTACATGTCTTCTTGGGCTTAACACTTCATGTTTAAAATGCCCCTTCTCTCCACAGTTAAATCAACTAAATTCGGTTTTGTCAAAATCAAAGGTAGTGTCCTTTATCGATACTGAGATATGTCCAGTACTTTTTAGAAACTTTTTTGCCCTCCAGGCAGCCTAGCTAACGCCCACATGATATCCATTCTTTCGAGTCCAGTTTCATTACACTCTCGTAATCTTCATTTGTGAGATGGCAGTTTCCAATCTTCCTAGCAACTAGGCCATCATAGGAATAAACACCACTGCTAGTAGGTCCACGTGCTCTTTAGCAACCTCACATAATATTACCAAGATTCTCGGTCTTCAACTTCATAGCATTTGCTTCAGGTACTATATATTGAGTTCTAGATGACCCTGACATTTCAGATCCAGAGTAGTGGCTTGGGAAGGAGCTATTGAACTAGACACAAATGTCGTTTGAAGTGGTGCTCCTGAACTTGTTGGAGTAGGAGATGAGTTATAAAGTGACGGGTTCTGATCATATGATCCTTTCTGAGATCTGTACTTCATCCTCAATTCTTCCTCTCTCAGCTTCAGAATGAAATCATTAATATCCAACTTTGCTAGCATATCATTTTCTCTCAAATTTTACACATGAGACCCACTTCTCTGGCAAGCCATCTCCAAAACTTGACACTTATCTTCCATAGACGTGGTTACCCCGTGAGTGTGTAGCTCACTCATCAAGTGGTAGAATCGGTCGATAATGTTATCCAGTCTCTCTTTTCCTATCGAAGAGAAGTTATCAAACTCCTTCTTCAGAGCCTTTGCCTTTAATGCTTTCAACGTTGCATTCCCGTCATACCATTTTTCCAGAGCCTCCCATAACTTCTTTGCTTGTTTGTTCTTAGAAAACTAATGGTATATGTCTTTTGGTATTGATTGAGTCAACAAAGCATATACCTTCTTTTCAACATTGTACTTCACCTTTTGGCTATCAGTCATACCACCCAAGGTAAGTTTAACACCATCAGAACCAACTGGCATAGTATTTCCTGTCTCGATTGATTCCCACACATTGGGATCAACTCCATTTAGATATATCTCGAAACCTTTGCTTCCATTGTGGGTAATCATCTAACGTTATAAAATTAGGGGGTTAATTGTGATTCCCAATTTCATTATCCATAAATAAAAGGTTTTGGATCCGTGAGTCCCTATCGGTAGTAACGCTGAGTACTGATCTTCCATGTCACACCCTAACCTTGACGGCGGAAACGTTAAGGAGTGAGAGTTAAGATCGTTCACAGCCACATAACGCTATTGTTAAATCCGAATATGTTATTTATAAGTTTGAAAGGACATTACAAGCAAAGTCTCAAATAAGAACATAAATAAGAAATATAACAAACTCATTCATTAAATTAACTAGGTCCATTCCTAGGTGTGAACAACTTCAAAAATGGCGATCAAGCTTGAGTATTTCTTGAAACATGTTAAAAATAAAAGGTCAACATAATGTTGGTGAGATTTCCATAGTTTTCGATACATAAGTATATAAAAGATGGCAATTCATATTGTAGTTAGAGAACAAAGTAACTAGGGATGTAAGACATAATGCATAATCAAACCTCGACAAAGTTATACAAATCTTAAACGATTAAAAGTATATACGATTAGCTAAGTGTACTTGGATCAATCAAGCAGGCTTGTCTGGCCCATGGATCTATGACTTCGCTAGGCTAGCAATAGTTAATAATTGTACATATATTCGACATTACATGGTAGCTACAAAGTTCAACTAACCACAACATACAAGTGAAAAGCCATAACTTTACAAGAGTCAAACGTGTTTACAAGTGCAAAGTTTATAATGTAACATGTTTCATCCCAATAGTGTAAAAATATAAAAAGGGGTATGGAAATACTCACATGATCAAATAAGTAAATATGGATGATTAATAAGAATAATAACAAGCGTCGTTTGAACGTAGCCCTTCATAATGCACCTAAAATATATATAATTATAAGGTTTAAGTTTTAGTAACAAAATTAATGTTTTAATGCGAACTAGGGTTTCATTAGAAATTTTGGAGTTTAGTCAAACACTTATATTTAACAAGTGAAAATCAATTACATTTTCTTAAAAATAAATGCTAAAAAATATATTTATATTTTAAATAAAGATATGAAGGGAAAACATTTACAACAATTTATAAGATTTATATATTAAGTTTAAATAAGGTTTTTATAACTAAATGAAACTAGCACGATTAAATAATTTAAAGGTAACGTTTGAAATAATAAAAACTATTAATTAAAATTTAATTTTTAAATAAAAGTAAGTTAAGTATAACAATAGCTTTAGAATAAAAATTTGAAGGTAATTTTTAATCAAATAATTAAAGAAAAAAAAATTAGTTAATTGATTTTAAAATAAACTAGGTTTATAAAATAATTTCTCATAATTTTTAGGAACTTTTAATATTTATTTTGAACGCCAAAAAGGCCTAAAAAAATTGTGTGAGGCTCCCCGGGTTCGAACTGGGGACCTCCTGCTTGATAGGGTAAGTGGGTAACTAGTGAACCAAGGCCTAGCTGCGGTTTTACTTGGTTCCCAAATCTTAAGAACACAAGTTTCAAAATAGCTCCAATTTCTTAAGAACAGAGTTTGATTTGCACCAAAATTGAAGATGAAATCGATGGTATTTACCGGAATGAACATGGGACTTTGATTCCCCATGTAATTAAGCGTATATACATGTATCTATTTACCCAGTTGTTGATGGATTGAAGGTATATACTACGAAGCTCAGGTCGCGGTTGGCTTGGGGTTTAATAGATGATCAAATGCCGATGATAATGGAATTAAACTCGAGGACAACTTTGAATGATGTTGTGGATGCAAGCCCTTTATCAATTTCAATTTAATGCGCTCGAATGGTTATTTCGATTGGGTTCAGGTCGGGTTTTGGGGAGAATCGAATATGATGATTGTATGATTTCAGGTGAAATTAGGATTTTTGATCGATTAGGATTCGTTAGATGACTGTTTAGGTTCATTTAATTTGATTATTATTAGATTTAAATGCTCAAACGGCTATACGTTTAAGGCCTCAGTTACTCTTTCGAATGGTCTCGTAACCGGTGGTTTAAACACCATTATTTCATTCATTCGAGGTCGAATCATGTACATGAAGGGTTTAGAACAGTTTGAATGCTAAGAAAAAGATCAAAAACCACGATTTGAGGTGGTCGGAGCTCGGCCGGAATTTGGCCGGAGCTCTTGCCGGAATTGCGGGATGGGTGGGGAGTTTCGGTTGTAATTTTAAAACTTACACATTGGCCCCCTTAAGATTAGACTTGTTATCATTTTATGTAAAAACCTTCTTTTAAAGTTTATAAAGTGACAAAAGAACCCCTTAACTTACTAAGTTTAGGTTTTAAACAATTTTTTATAACTTATAACGTGTTGTTATTATTACTATTATTATTTTTTTGTTATGAATGTTATTATAATAATATTGTCATTATTATTAGTAATACTATTATTATTGTTCATTGTTTTAAATTTAATGGAATCATCAACTTTCAAACTAATGAATTAAGGACAAATTAAAGCAATAAGTATAAGCACCTCATAAGTTTCGATTTTGACAACGATAACCCCTACAAAAATTAACAATGCTAACTTTAAACTAACACCAAATTACAAGATGTTACAGTCTCCCAACTTAAAAAAATTTCGTCTCGAAATTAAGAATGAACTAAGCGAACAAGAGACTTATGATGAAAGATAAGTGTACTAACAGTCTGTGGTTGGCGTTTGATTACGGGTGAGATGCTTCACTTTGCGAATTATAGAAGTTTACACAATGCATCCAAATTTGAGCTCTTCCAGTGGAATGCAAAAGTTATCATTGGCAAACTAACTCTTTGAAATTTGACACGTGAAACGTTGGAAAACAATGATGAGTTCTTGTGGTATATTAGACTTATAAGTCACACTTCTCCCATCATCTGGAATGAAATTGTGTAATAAAGTGACGTCTTGAAGCCAATAAGAACAGATAATAATATCTTGTAATTGTATGAAAGTTTGACCGTCGGAATTAAGAATCCCAAGTGCCACTATATAATGACACCAGCTTAAGGCATATCTTGTGAATACGTATCGCACCTCCGGTTAAACCGTCGGGTTAAGAATGATACGATATGCCAAGATTTTGAGCTGGGTTCCCAAAGAATGATACGATATGCCGATATGCCGAGGCATTGTTAATAACAGAAAGTGAATCGATCATCAGAATTAACGATCGATGTTTAACGACACACCACGATAACCGACTATTTGAGGTAGTTACGAGTCAATTTCTCGACTCGTTATCTCACATAAGTCAATATGAAATGCATGAAACTAGTCAATCGGTCAATAATGCACCAAATGACATCAAGAAATACAAGGCAATTTGAACATATACCAAGTTATGTCAACATTCCTTTATGCCAAACCATGAATACCAATCGCGGAAATTCATGATCCTATTTGTCCACATTGGAATGAATGTAATAGCAAGTCTTGTGAGTCGCAATCAAGATAGAGATTTAGAGATTTTCAAGATTTGGAGTTCAAGGTTATCCAAAATAATGGAAATTGCATTTTTAATTATGGGTAAAGAGTTAAACAAAGACATCGTTCATGATCGGATTGGAATTTCAATAATTCAGAATATCGACGGTAAAGGCAATGACAAATAGCTTCCAAAGTAAGGCTTGGACACATGGTTCATCAAACCCATGAACACAACCGTGCATTGCTATAACCAGAATGGCATGACATAAATTTATAATAACGTTATCTTGTACGAAAGATTGTTTTAGGAGTGTTATCATCTTGCAATTAGGTTTTGATGATAACTCAGAATGAAGGTCGATAACAAGGTTCCATAAAGCTAATTCAAACATCAAATTGAAACATAAAAGTGTGAGAGAAGAAATCGATTTCAAATTTAATTGTTCCAGGCTTGGAACTAGGGTTACCCTTAAGTAACAACGACCCCTTTTGAGTTCAAGATTCATGCTTTAGCTTGACTGGCTGGAACACTATCATCGATAAATCAGATAACGGTGTTCACCCTTCAAGTTATTACATGTTTCTTCTCAATTGAATTCTTAAAAACATGGTAAGTTTGAGGTCAACGAATGGGAATACTCACCAAGATGTGGTTATCACTCCTAGCTTGGTGGTGTATTTCCCAAAGTATGACTCTTAACTACCAAACAAGAGCTTGATCCTAACTCATTGTTGAGGATCCACAAGAATAAAATGAGGTAACTTACCATTAAGGTAAGGATAATCACTCCTATCTCAACAGTGAAGTTTTATAGAAATAAAATATAGCAAAATGAAAAGTTTCATCAAAGAACGGAATTCACTCCTATTTTGATGAGGTCATTTCATTTGAGGAAAACAAAACATCCATAAAAGTTTAAACAGGATATTAGCATCAAGGTATGGATTTCACGCCTATCTTGATGATTGAATTTCCTAATAACAAGAAAAAACCAAGAACTGACCTTTGGCGCCAAAGTACAGGGTTCAATCCTATTTTGGTGGGGTCATTTCATTCGTGAAACACGAGTTCCAAAAGAAAAATGATTGAAATCTATCCTCAAAACAAGGGAATCACCCTAATTCAGAGGATGGGATTTCATAAAACACACAATACAAAAATTGAAAACTATCATCAAGATACGCAATTTTACTCCTATTTTAAGGAGGTAATTCCATTTGTAAAATATGAATTCATAAAAAAAGAAGGTAATCGTCATCAAGGTATGAGGTTTAGTTCTGTCTTGAAAATGAGATATTATAAGAACAGTGATAGCGAATGGAAAGTCATCACCAAAGTAAAGGAGTCACCCCAGTTTTGATGAGATAGAACATTTAGGGGATACGAGTGTCCTTAGTCATAGGTTGACTTGCAGACTCTGCATTGCCTACAATGCAAAACCGTTTGTAGTTTTTATAAAGCTCGACTTAGCAAATGAAGAGAATATTGGCTAGAAATTCACAAACTTCAAATTACATCAATGTAACATTAACAGGTGATGAAAATCATGCTTGCTAGGATTAAGGTTAAAGTTTGGGATAACGGAGTTAATTGTGTTAAGTTCTCAAATCTTGAATGGTTTAAGTCAGGAAAACAAGATCAATGATGGAAGTGATTCAACACAATAATGAGATGTAAACATTCGATTCAAAATAAAGGGAAATGCGTTGACTTCTCAAAGTGTTACGTCAACCACAACATTATGGTAGACACGCGTACCTATAAGCGAACACCCATCTTATGAGTTCTAGGTCAGATAAACAGATCCAACTGTCGAATAAAATTTATGTGTATACCTTGCCTAGACAAGGTATCCTGGGATGCAAGTATTCCACCTTTCGGCATTGCATGATTTCAGTTATAGGACACAGTTTAAGAACATTTGAAAACCTAAGTAACAATTTTAAGTTTCAAAATAAACATTCGGTTTAGATGACCAATAGCTTTGGATATATTAAGATCCATGTACACGTTGGTCAAGGTATGAAGACATATACATAAGACGCACAACGTATAACGTCGTTTAAACGTAGGAATTGAGAAGTATAACAAGTTCAATACTAACGGGAACATTGTGTAAGATAGGAATAAGAATATATTAGAGTTTCGATGATAAACCAGTCCAAGGAATGAAGGATTTTTGATATTTTAAATATAAACCGGATGGTTCCATTTGGTAACACATTACCATTTGGAAACTGTGAACTCGGTTTCTTCCAGATCGATAAACATCCGAGCATGTTCTTGACGGAAGGATAAACAACATCAAACCAAAAGTCAAACAATAATACGAACTACCATTGAATGGTTTCATTGATAAACCTAACGATTACAAGCTCGTTACAACATAAGAATCAAGACTCTTGGCAAGGGGAAGATCGAGCATGATCTCCCCTCTCATCCGGCAGCCCTAGGCTCCGGGCAGACTTCCTCTCAAAATCCTTTTGGAAATCCTTAATCTCTCTACACATTGAAATTGGTATATATAGGCCTCGACCCATATTAGATGTGACTGGGCCCATTCGTGCGATTGGACCATGCGTATGGTTCAATCGTACGACTGGACCATGCGTATGGTTCAATCGTACGACTGGACCATGCGTATGGTTCAATCGTACGACTGGACCATACTTATGGTTCAGTCTTACGAATATCCCAATCGCATCTCTCAGTCGTGCGACTGGTCCATTAGCATGGCTCAGTCGTACGACTGAGTCTCATTCGCATATGCTCCTGCGAATGACCCAGTTTCATGTGTTTACAACATATCAGGTGTATAACATTAAGCCTAGACTATTCGACAAGCAACGGACACACTATATATGACTATATATGCTCTAACAATGTCCCCCTTACAATCTTACAATCTTCAATCAATATTTGCTCTGGTTGCCAATAGAATCAAACAAAAACCATATTAGCCAACGTTACCGATCCGTCAGATTACTACCATATCCCTGAAAATGAATTTAGGCACAATAGCTTTTGTTTACTTTGTAGAACACCATCATAGCAGCAATATTCCCCATATGACTGATTTTTCCAGATAATGATATGAACATTTTTCCATTGCTTCAGTCTTCACACAGGCTAACGTGATTAACATCACCACCTGCAGAAATTCCCCCTCACATTCAGCATATCCCAATATATAGACATTGTGCTCTCCTTGCGTCTTCACACGGTGTATTGGGCAAAAGGTTGAAGGTTCCAATCCACAGCTGACAATATCAACCAAATCAGCATGCACGAAGATTCATCATCGGAAACCGGTTCACATCATCACTTTCTGATTGCGTCTTCACTTTCTCTATAGAAGGATTCCCCCTAAGAAGCAGAATCCTTTCTGTGCGGATAATTATAACTTGATTGGCCCATAAGTAGTCAGATGCTCCTGACTACCCCACAAAATCAGCACCAACTGCTGACATCTTCTCTTCTCTCTTTCGTGTTTCGATTATATTCACCTATTCTGGAAATCCGACGAATATTGGGGTACACATCGAACTTATTTGACAAAAGAACCTCAGGGTGAATATGATTTGCTCATCATCAAATCTGTGCAAGAAGTTGTTCCAGACTCCTTTTTTCTTGTTTTTTTGGTCCGGAACAAATGCGGATGAGTCAATGCGGATGGCTCATTCGTGCGATTGAACATACGACTATTTCAGTCGCACGATTGAACATACGACTGGCCCAGTCGTACGAATGGTCCATTCGCATGGTCCAGTCATACGAATGGTCCATTCGCATGGCCAGTCTCATGAACAGGTCTGCACGCAGATTTTCAGATCTGCAGCCGCCAGCGCTGCCCAAAACCCTAATCTGAAAATTTTAACATGAAGTGAAACAAAATAGACATCATCAGATTCAAAGGGGTGATGGGAACGTGGTTTCGAGTGCAATTTTAACATAGAAACACCACACGTAACACGATCTGAGCAAAACACGAAGAACACGAAGTGGGTTTAACGTCAAGATCTGAACTTTGATCTAGAAATCAAGAGCTCGGGTTGCTAGAATGATTGTTAGATCATTCGAGCAGTAACCTGGCTCTGATACCAATTGTGAAGTCGGTTTCTTCCGGATCGATAAACATCCGAGCATGTTCTTGACGTAAGGATAAACAACATCAAACCAAAAGTCAAACAATAAAACGAACTATAATTGAATGGTTTCATTGATAAAACCTAACGATTACAAGCTCGTTACAACATAAGAATCAAGCCTCTTGGCAAGGGGAAGATCGAGCATGATCTCCCCTCTGATCTGGCAGCCCTAGGCTCCAAGCATATTTCCTCTCAAAATCCTTCTGGAAATCCTTAATCTCTCTACACATTGAAACTGGTATATATAGGCCTCGGCCCATATCAGATGCGACTGGGCCCATTCGTGTGAGTGGACCATGCATATGGTTCAATCGTACGACTGGACCATGCGTATGGTTCAATCGTACGACTGGACCATACTTATGGTTCAATCGTACGACTGGACCATACTTATGGTTCAGTCTTACGAATGTCCAATTGCATGTCTCAGTCGCACGACTGGTCCATTAGCATGGCTCAGTCGTACGACTGAGTCTCATTCGCATATGCTCCTGCGAATGACCCAGTTTCATGTGTTTACAACATATCAGGTGTATAACATTAAGCCTAGACTATTCGACAAGCGACGGACACACAATATATGACTATATATGCTCTAACAGAAACATTGACACGTCAAGGTAAATTGACCCATTAGCCTTAGAAACTTGTGTATGTTGACCATAGTTTATCACTCATCCCAGAAATCCCCAGGTAAGCATAAGTAGTCCCGAAGTATTAATGCGATATGCTTGCCTTAGCCCGAAGGCCTTTTGCCAGGAAATCCAAGATACATGTGTCTATGTGTCACACAATATTTCTTAGGTTCATGGAATCAAAACCTTGATAATATTTATATAGATTAGACATAACGTCTAAAGATCCAAGTCATAAGCATAAGCATAAGATTCCACATGTCGTCGAAAATAAGATTAAGAGGTTTCATGTTCGGGGAGAGTGAAAGTGACAAAGTTAAGTTTAGGGAGAGAAGTAACGATGTTTAGGCAATTCTATGCTAAGGTATCAAATTGCACATAAGAGAGCATAGCATTATATAGCATGCAAACTATATAATTTACAAGATAGAATTATAATTCTATAAGGTTCATGCATACTATAGTCTAGGTCACCATTTCTAATAACCTAGATCCCTATAGTTATGGGCTCTGATACCAATCTGTCACACCCCAACCTTGACGGCGGAAACGTCGAGGAGTGAGAGTTAACATCGTTCACAGCCACATAACGCTATTATTAAATCCGAATATGTTAGTCATAAGTTTGAAAGGTACATTACAAGCATAAGTCTCAAATAAGAAAACATAATAAGAAATATAACAAACTCATTCATTAAATTAACTAGGTCGATTCCTAGGTGTGAACAACTTCAAAAATGACAATCAAGCTTGAGTATTTCCTGAAATATGTTAAAAATAAAAGGTCAACATAATATTGGTGAGATTTCCATAGTTTTCGATAAATAATTATATAAAAGATGGAAATTCATATTGTAAGTTAGAGAACAAAGTAACTAGGGATGTAACTCAAATTGCACAATCAAACCTCGACAAAGTTTTACAAGTCTCAAACGTTTAAAAGTATATACGATTAGCTAAGTGTACTTGGATCAACCAAGCAGGCTTGTCTAGCCCATAGATCTATGACTTCGCTAGGCTTACAATAGTTAATGATTGTACATATATTCGACATTACATGGTAGCTACAAAGTTCAACTAACCACAACATACAAGTGAAAAGCCATAAGTTTACAAGAGTCTAACATGTTTACAAGTGCAAAGTTTATAATGTAACATGTTTCACCCCAAAAGTGTAAAAATATAAAAAGGGGTATAGAAATACTCACATGATCAATAAGTATATATTGGATGATTAATAAGAATAATAACAAGCATCGTTTCAACGTAGCCCTTCCCAATGCACCTAAAATATATATAATTACAAGGATTAAGTTTTAATAATAAAATTAATGTTTTAATGCGAACTAGGGCTTCGTTAGAAATTTTGGGGTTTTGTCAAACACTTATATTTAAAAAGTGAAAATCAATTGCATTTTCATGAAATAAATGCTAAAAAATATATTTATATTTTATATAAAGATATGAATTTATAACAATTTAGAAGATTTATATATTAAGTTTAAATAAGGTATTTATAACTAAATAAAACTGGCACGATTTAAACAATTTAAAGGTAACGTTTGAAATAATAAAAACTATTAGTTAAAATATAATTTTTAAATAAAAGTAAGTTAACTATAACAATAGCTTTAGAATAAAAATTTGAAAGTAATTTTTAATCAAATAATTAAAGAAAAAAATTAGTTAATTGATTTTAAAATAAACTAGGTTTATAAAATAATTTTTTATAATTTTTAGGAATTTTTAATATTTATTTTTAAGGCCAAAAAGGCATAAAAATTGTGTGAGGCTCTTCGGGTTCGAACCGGGGACCTCCTGCTTGACAGGGTGAGTGGGTAACTAGTGAACCAAGGCCTTAGTTACAGTTTTACTTGGTTCCCAAATCTTAAGAACACAAGTTTCAAAATTGCCCCAATTTCTTAAGAACCCTAGTTTGATCTGCACCAAAATTGAAGATCAAATCGACGGTGTATACGGGAATGAACATGGGGCTTTGATTCCCCATGTAATTATGCGTATATACTTGTATCTATTTACCTGGTTGATGATAGATTGAAGGTATATACTACGAAGCTCAGGTCACGGTTGGCTTGGGGTTTAATCGATGATCAACTGCCGATGATAATGGAATTAAACTCGAGGACAGCTTCGAATGATGTTGTGGATGCAAAGCCCTTTATCAATTTCAGTTTAATGCGCTCGAATGGTTGATTTCGGTTGAGGTGCAGGTCGCGTTTTGGGGAGAATCGAATATGATGGTTGTGTGATTTTCAGGTGAAATTTGGAGTTGTGATCGATTAGGATTCGATAGATGAGTGTTTAGGTTCATTTAATTTGATTATTATTAGATGTAAATGCTCAAACAGCTATACGTTTTAAGGCTTTGGTTACTCTTTCGAATGGTCTCATAACCGGTGGTTTAAACACCATTATTTCATGCATTCGAGGTCGAATCATGTACATGAAGGGTTTAGAACAGTTTGAATGCTAAGAAAATGATCAAAAACCACGATTTGAGGTGGCCGGAGCTCGGTCGGAATCTGGCCGGAGCTCTTGCCGGAATTGCGGGATGGGTGGGGGGTTTGGGTTGTAATTTTAAAACTTACACATTGGCCCCCTTAAGATTAGAGTTGTTATCATTTTATGTAAAAACCTTCTTTTAAAGTTTATAAAATGACAAAACAACCCCTTAACTTACTAAATTTAGGTTTTAAATATTTTTTTATAATTTATAAAGTGTTGTTATTATTAATATTAGTATTTTTTTGTTATGAATTTTATTAGTATTGTTATTATAATAATATTGTCATTATTATTAGTAATATTATTATTATTGTTCATTGTTTTAAATTTAATGGAATAATCAACTTTCAAACTAATAAATTAAGGACAAATTAAAGCAATAAGTATAAGCACCTCATAAGTTTCGATTTTGACAACGATAACCCTTACACATGGAGAGGTACGAATGGGTCAATCATGCGATTGAACAAATGCAGATGAGTCAATCGTGCGATTGGACAAATGTGGATAAACAGCCGTGCGATTGGACATTTTCGGATGGACAATGCGAATGGGATTATTCAGTCGTACGAATGGATGGGCGACTGACTTCAATCGTGTGATTGAGTTCAGTCGTGCGATTGAGCCAATCGTGTGACTAGAGGATGCTGGTTTTAAAAATTCGAAGGTTTTTGGTACTTTAACACAAAAATATGATTTTCACGAACCCTAATCTGCCATAAGCTGGAAAACGTGAACTTTTAGATTTGGAGACGTCGAAAACACTGTTTTACTTAGAAAGTTGGTGTTTTTTGAATGAAAAATGTGACTTTTACACAGAAACCGATCGAATCACACACAAAATCAAGGGCCAAAGCTTTGATACCACTTGTTAGGACCATGTATGTATGGAGTACTAACTGATTTTTTGCATATACCATATCAAATTGTGCAGAATCCTATTTGATTGGCGATCCAATCAGTGAGAACGCAGTTTAGATCAATCTAACGATTAAAGAAACGTTTAGAACGATTAGAACAAGATCAACTGTAATCTATGAACTTGGAACATGTTTTGTTGAGTCTCTGGATGGCTTGGGTACGATTATGTGCGTAGGTATTTGAATAGTTGCATTTTTCCACGAATTAGGTGGTAATTATAGGTTAGGGTTTTCCAATCGTACGACTGAATCATGCGATTGATCCATCCGCACCACTGAAGGTTCAGTGGTGCGACTAAGTCAATCTTATGTCTCAATCGTGCGACTGATCTAGTCTCCTGGTTCAGTCGTGCGACTGGTCCATTAACATGAAGTATTCATGCATATGGTCCATTAGCATGGTCCATTCGTATGAGGACTTCATATGATTACGTCTGAACACGTTTCTCAATCTTTATTGACTAAGAATTATGTATAACAACCACAAACCTATATAGTTAGTTCACTATAATTTATCACACAATAAACAATGAAACATTAAACATTATAAGCATCAATCACATATTATATTTCATTCATACCCATTCATTACATATATGTAAGACATGATAGACATTTACATTAAGATCCTAAACTACGTAGATATGTATCAATAGCAAGGGTCAAAGCCGAGCACCAACGACCAAGTGGTTTACTTGAAGAACTCGAAATCCCTATGTGGAAATGGGAACATATATCTATGGATTTCATAACCAAGTTACCTCGTACTTCTCGTGGTCATGATAGTATATGGGTGATTGTTGACCGTTTGACCAAAACAGCACATTTCATACCAATACGAGACACATACAAAGTTTCAAGACTGGTTTGCATCTACATTGACGAAATTGTGAGTTGTTGTGGCATGCTATTTGATGGGTGTGGATAGTATATATATTTTGATAAAGATTTATTGCACAGATTTAGTTTTAATTGGTTATTACTAATACTAAACCACACACACAAAAGGCAGTGTACCTGTCGTGTGGTAATATAGTGTTGGTAAGAACCGAGTATCAATCCGTGGACACACCTAGCCTACTCAACAAACTTGATGTTTGACTATCAAATTTGGTTTTTGTTAAAGAAAATGATAATTTGTATCAGAAAGATTTTTAGGAATTAAAAATAAACAATAATAGAAAGAAAGTAAACTAAGATTTGAAGCGTTTGGATTTAAAACCAGAGAATAAAAGTTATCATCCTAATTAGATTCCACTTATGTAACCGTGATGAATTGGTGGTGTGATTTAAAGATATGGATTAATGTAATTATGTTAATGTTTATAAAGATGAGCTGGTGCAATTTCTCGTCTATCCTGCTGCCATAGTGACTTGATCCTGTCAGGCTAAGTTTTACTGCTCAGATCAAAGCCCTAGTAATGTAGGTAAATCTTTTGTGACCTATTTGACATACGATTTCTGAAAACATAACCTAATGTCAAAAAGAGAGTTGACCAGGTTCCTTCCTAACATACCATTAATTTGAGAAAACCGTAACAATTACCGAGGTTTCCAAACAAATAAAAGGGAACCCGCAAATGATCAAAAAGTTAAAGTGATATGATTTCTAATAACCATTTCCAGTTCATTAGCCATGGATTTATAATGAAGGTCGGTTTCGCGAATGAAAGTTAATCATACGGTTTTTCAACTTTGTATGATGATCACAATCACAAACCATAAATTTATAACTTCCCGTTCAAATGTATATGCTACCCATCAATAGTTTCCCCAAGACAACCATAACATTAACATAATATTTATCACACCATTAGTTCATCACAAATTACATAAGTTTCATCCGATTAGGATGATAAAAAGAGTTTAGCTCATAATGAGCTTGAACATAACAACGTATGCCAAAGAAGATAGATATGTAATCATCGGTGAAATGGAACAATCACACTGATAATCCACAATGGATGGCGTTTAGACGATTCCGAGCTTCTTCCAATATGCACCTCCCGAGCCTCCAAATGATCTTGAAGTCTTGACTCCCGAGAGAGTTTTGCAGAGTAACTCTCCCACCAAAGCTCACCAAAAATGTTAAACTTAGGCTTCTATTTATAGGCTTTCCGGAGTGCTTAAGCACGGCCCCGTGCCTAAAAGGCACGGAACCGTGCTAGTACAATGCTTATGAAAATTGGTCGGCTCGTACATGCAGGTTGTGTCGGGCACGGCCCCGTGCTAAATAGGGCACGACCCCGTGTCTACTTTTAGGGAACAGTACTTTTTGTCCTGTCAGATGTCGAAACACGGGGGTGTGTTTCTGGCAAAGCATGGGGGCGTGCTTAAAGAGGCATGACCCCATGCTTGGACTCCAAAGCTCAGATTACTTTAATTTCTTGCTAAATATGCTTCTTTTGTCCAACTTGCCCTTTTAAAAACCTGAAAACACAATTTAAGACTTTTAAGTACATTTTCATCATTTTAAGGAAGATATTAAGGAATAATTGATGTGCTTTGGATAGGATTTTTATGTATAATTTGGAGCATATCAAACATCTCCACACTTGAACTTTGCTTGTCCTGAAGCAAAAATCACTTAAAATGACAAATCCACCAAAAACAAAATAAAACAAATTATAAACATGTCTTTCGAGAAATAAGCAACTAAACATTATTTTCATCCAAATATAAATATTCTAAGCATGTATAAGGTGATATCCTAGCAAGCAATAGGTTAGTAAAGATTATAATCATGCAAAAATCTACACTTCTCATAAGGTGCACTCACACTCGGCTCAATATATGGAGTCATAATCAAGATTAAGTATGACCAATACACTCAATTGCCTAGTATGAATACGTGTGAAATCATAAGATTGTTCAGGGATCAAATCTCCACCTACATAGATATTTACTTGCATAAATCATTAGGTCTTTGATGGGTTGTAATTTGGCTCGGGCTCGGGTATGGAATATTTGGAAAAGTTGGCTAATTGCTAAAGACGACGGTCTTGGCTTATTTTTCTAACATAAACTACAAGGAAAGCACTAAAGTTCCCTATACAATACGTCAAGCTAGAAGGGATATGCTAGCTTGAGGACTCATTTAAGGTCAGATTGTCAAGACCGTATTTTGCTTTCAAGAATCGTACTTCATCTCTTACCCGAAGATACACAAAACTTCCTTTCTCAAGGATGGTTCGGCATGAAGCCTAATAGCACCCAATCGGATTAGTTCTGTGTATTCGTATTAAGATTCAGTTTGATTCTTTTTGCATTTTCCATTATGAACCAATTTCCACAATTCGGGCATCTTTCATATCTTTTTGCCCGTCTCTTTATAGCACTTTTAGAAATTCCACAAAATGGCGAAACTTGTTCCTTTTTCGCCATTTCTTTATTGCGTCAAATGTGAGATTGAAAATTTGTTCACGGATTTCTAGGGGAAGTCCTGGTTTTGCGTGATGAAGGCAACAAAGCAAATTGAAATCAAAAAATGCATTCCAGTTCATTAAGGTCTACCAGTAAAAGACCAAAATTATTTTTATAAGCCAAAAACGTGTCTTTAACGAAAACTGGTTTTGTAGAAGGCTTTTGGTTAAGTGACTTGGTGGCTCGGGTGATTGAAAGATAAAAAAACGTTTAAGCTCAACGGGGCTCACTATGGTTGACGTTCGGGTAAGGAAAATTAAAGACAATGGTTGGGGCTCGAATGGTTAAGGTTTCCTAGTGCCTAACTCATTTTTATGCAACAAATACTAATTAAGGTCTTGAAATGCATACCCAAAGCAAGTTCTAATTACATGTATCATATGGCACCCTCAATTAAATCCAGAATGAAAGTAGAATTGCAATTTTGCAAAAGTGTTTAAGGCTCAAAAATAAACTTACATATGGATGGAATTAGGTACAAGTGCTTCATTTTACATGATTAAATATTTTACTAGATTAGGTTATTGCTTTTAAGGATATCACAAAAAACATTTTCAATTTTACTTGAATGTCATGAGTTTACTTCTTTATTTCCCGAAAACGTATATTTATAATTTGGTTTATCAAAAATTTTATTTTTGGCTTCTTGTCATAAAAATTACTTGTTAAGTGATTTTCTCTTAAAAGTTTTAAAATTTGGACCTTTTTAGCAAAGTCAAATGCATTACTCCCATCCCCACACTTAAAATTCATATTGTCCTCAATGTGATTAATATAATCAAGATCGAGAAAGGGTAATGAAAGAACTCCCCTAAAAATGATGAAATTTTCAGTTGTGTTTGGTTGGCCTCGCGTTGTTAGAATCCTTGGTATCACCTGAAATGTCACCAATTTATTAAAAGCGTTAAAGTCCTAAACACACAAAATAAAAACAAAACGACATAAATTAAAAGATAGATGGCATAAAACAACTGTGCGGGTCCCCGAAAATGGTATGGTTTTTAAGGGCTTTGTGGGGGAATATCCCCCCACTCATGGTACATTCGGTACCTCATGTATGTAACATCGTTGCTGAGGTCATTGACCCGGGAGTGCAGACTTTCGACTCGGTTGAAGGCTTGTTGGGCATATTCAAATGATCACCTTGCATGGTCGCTGGTTGTTTGTATTGACTTGTAATGGTCTAACATGGTGAGGAATTCCCTTTTACGTGAACTTGAAGATCTAGCTCGGCTCCTTCCGGCTGTATTGGCATGTCGAGATACATATTTATTTCTTCGGGGTCCGCTAGATCCCAGATTTGTCCCTTCTTATACATGAATCTTGGCTGCCCATTTGGTTGTCTTGTCACCACGTACATACTTGTGCAAATGCTCAAGTCTAACAGTCCTGGCATCACTCCTTTAGTTCCCTTAGTGTTGTAACCGTAGCTGTCGTATAAGTTCAAAATCCAGCTTCCTCCAAACATAGGTGTTGGAGCACCTGCAATCGCATTCCTGGCAAAAAGATTACAAAACAAATACCCAATATTACATGGCAACTGATTAACCATACAATATAAAATGAACAAGTCCCTTAAGTTAACAACTCCCTCGCTTTAACCACGAGCTGTTATGGAATGACTAAGTAACCGATGAATGTATCGCAGCAGCGGGTCTCGTATCTGACTGCTTTTTGTTTTACTCGAGTTGAACCCTCTGGTTCCAATCAGCTCCCAACATGCTTTCCTCATTGCACCACTTTCCGCGTCTTTAGTTTCCTGGTTCAGGAAGGTATGGTATGCCGACATTCCAGATAATGCTTCCTCCTCCATTTCCTGTTCCGTGTAGATCCCGAGATAGACACCGAACAAGGCAATGGATGTTTTGTGGCAATGCCCAGCAAGTCTGAATGAAACTGCATTATTATCCCAAAGATCAGAGTCTTTCATGCTAAAATTTGAAAGATGCTAAAAATTGAAGAGTTAGTTCATAAACGGAAGGTCTATTTTGTGAGAATAAATGCTTCCATTGGACACTCAATAAGGTATTGTATCTTTCTAGCTGTCTGACTGCCGCTAGTGTTTCTTCATCTGTTTGTAAATGGGGTCTTTCGACCCTTTGAAGCAGCCTTTGAAGTCTCTCATGACACCATCTCTCGCGGCTCGCTTCAAAACGTAAGTAGGGATGATTCATGATCCTGAAATTTAAAAAATATGTTAAAATATACAAAACCGATTTCTTGAGCAGTTTCATGATGTTAGTGAAAATCATGTGTTTTTCAAGACATAACATCATAATGATTCAACTCATGATCAAAAATGGTTTAAAAGTTTATCATCCAAGGAATAATTTTTGAACATGGGGGTGCGTTATGTGAAACGTGGGGGTGCGGTAAACATGGTAAGGCACGGAATCTTGACTCGAGCACGCGTGGTTATGTTTGTAAATCGTTGATTAAGCATGGGTTTAACGTTTTCTTGCTTAAAAAATCAAAGATTGTACGTTTAACGTTTTAATTATTTATTAATAACTCAAGACACCCAAAAATATATTTTATGTTTAATACCACTTGGGAACTCTTGAACATGATTAACAAATATTTCACCACGAATTATGAAGATAGTCTTGATAATGATAAAAGAAAACAAACTAAATAGCTAACTAAACAAACTAATAACTAACAAAACATACTAATTAACACTAATCTACTTAGAAGAATAAAAATGAACAAGTAGGTTGAAAGTATTCATCATTCCATGAAATGTTTAAGAGCAAGTCTTTACATATAATTGCTAGGATTTCGGTTGTTTAGAGACATAATCACCTAACTACATGTAAATGACTTTCATAATCAAAGGAATTAGTACACTAACCTTCTGTTCAATCACTCTTGAAAAGATGAAAGAAAAATGGAAAAACAAGATGAAAATGAGAGTGGATACGACTTTGTAGGCAGTTGAGGTCGGTATTTATCATGCAAAATTTAAGAGGAACAAGACAAAAGGCTGAAAATATGAGCTTGTGTCATTTTTTTGTTGAACACGGGGGTGTGCCTACTTGAGCACGGGGCCGTGTTCATGTATTGTTGGGTGGTTTCAGTCTTTTGTTGTTCCATTTTTCAGTTTCGCGCGTTATGTAATTTTCCCGGTTAAGTTTTACCACTTTCAAATCATCAAAAAATATACGAAATTAGTCCTGGAGTAAATAAATGTAACACCCGGTTATTTTTAAAAGTCAAGATATGAAGGATAAAAGCAAGAAAGGCAATAAGGTCCAAGTGGAGGGACTAAAAATGTAAAAAGGACAAAAATCTTTGAAAAGTTGGTGTAAAGGTGGGCATGACCGCCCACCCTCATTTCACATCATCATCTTCTTCGGTTTTAGAGAGATAGAGAAGAGGAACTCTCGGTTGAAGATAAGAAGAAGAAGAGAAGTTGAATTCAAGGTAAGAATTCAAGGTTTTTATGCTTTTATGTCGGGTTTTATCCCGTTTATGTGTTTGTACGCTTATGGGTTGTGTTTGTGCTCGGGTGTGTGTGTTTTTGGTGTTATTTCTAGGTGTTTTGAACTCTTTGCAAGCACGTTAAAAGGAAGAACACCCACGTTGCACCAGGTGAGTTCTAGACCCTGGTTTTCACATGTTTTAAACTATCTTTGGGGCTGAAAACGTATTAAAATGATTTTACAAGTTTATGTGTGAATACCCATATGTATGGTGTATATTGGATGTTAGTTTTGGATGGGTTATAGGCTACTCATGTTTAGAATAGCCACATTATACTTAGAACAGATGGGTTTGATGATTAGGATTGAAAATATCCTAGAAACATGTTTTACAGAATGCTCATGTGTCTAGATAAGTGTTCATACGTCTGAAAGTGCCTTAGAAAGAATTAAGTGTTAGTCATGCGCCTAAAGAGTAGCTCATGCACCCAAAATTTGCCTTAGAAATATTTAAGTTCAGCCCATGCGCCTGAACAGCGGCCCATGCGCCTAGAAATGTTAGTCGGATGACTAAGTGTAGGGCCATGCGCCCCAATAGTGCCCATGCGCCCAAGTTGCCCATACGCCTAAGTGTTCATGTGTCTGAATAGTATCCATGCATCTAGATTGGGCTGGACTTTACCAAGTGTTCAGACGTCCAGTGTTCCCCATGCGACTGAACAGTACCCATGCGCCTAAGTGTTCCCCATGCGCCTGAACGGTACCCATGCGCCTGAAAGTGGGCCATGCGCCTAAGTGTTCCCCATGCGCCTGAACAGTACCCATGCGCCTGAAAGTGGCCCATGCGCCTAAGTGTTCCTCATGTGCGTGAACAGTACCCATGCGCCTGAAAGTGGCCCATGTGTCTAAGTGTTCCTCATGTGCCTGAATAGTGTCCATGCGCCTGCATAGCGCCCATGCGCCTAAGACTTGGAATATTTTTCTGATTTTTGGGGAAAATGTGTAAAGTAGGCTTTGACTTGGGAATTCCCGGTGGACTATAAGTTGACTTTTGGGGTCATAGATGGTATGATGGGCATGTTATGGATGATGATGTTGCATGAATATGCATGATGTATGTTATGTATGTATCATGTCGTGTAATGATGTATGTACGGTATGTTATGTTATGTTCCTTATGATGATGAATGTTTATCTTTCCATGGCTTTACGTGTTATGTTAATGAATGAACCAAAAGTATTATGTAACGTAAAGTGAAAGATAATAAAAGAGGAACATGATGAATGAATGTATGCATTAACGAATGAATGAACATAAAAAGTCTTGCAAGCAAATGTATAGAGGTTCACACCCAATGAAGGGTGTTAGCTCAATTGTGTGCGGGTTAGCTACCCAAGAAGGATGCACACTGGGGTCCAATCCTTGAGATTGACCACATGTATGGGATCTTTGCCGCTAGCTCCAGGTACTGGAGTCAGCTTCGCGCACAATGTTCGGGGTGTATAATAGACCTCAGGCCCAGTAACTAGCTTAATGCACAATGTTCGGGGTATAGCATATGGCATTGATCCAGAATGAAACGAAAGATGAACGGTGGATGTACTTGCCTCAGGTACTGGAGTCAGCTTCGTGCATAATGTTCAGGGTCTATGATAGACCTCAGGCCCAGTAACCAGCTTCGTGCACAATGTTCGGGGTATTGTACATATCACAAGATGTAATGAATGAACGAAGGTTAATAAATGTAATGAAAGATAATAACGATGTATCTGTATGTACGTATGATGTATGATCACGAACGAACGAAACGTATAGTATGGTCTGTGTAAAGAAATAAATAACGATTTTATGTATGTTTTATTATAAACTAGAACTCACTCAGCGACGCTGACTTTCATACATTTTTAGTTGGCAGGTAAACGTTGTTGAGGATGGCACGAGGCGGCTACTTAGCTCTTTTGGATGGCATCCATTTAATTAAGGCATTTGTGATGTAATACAACGATATAATTTTGTAACCAACAAATGATGCATTATTTTGCAAAAGTTTTTAGGATAAAATGAAATTCCATGTGTTTTATGTTTTCCGCTGTAATGCTTTGATGAATAAATGTAAAGTATATGTTTTACATGCGATGAATCACGAGCTATAAGCGTCCCGGGAACGGGGCCTTACAAGTTGGTATCAGAGCCAAAGTTTACGTGAAATGGGTAAATTTTCAAAATAAACCTTAACTTAAACTGAGAATGGGACGGAATGGGAATGGGATGCCAATCTGAGTAGCTGCGTGCGATCAGGTATTTTCGTAATGTTAACCGGTTTATGTGCGTATGGTACGTGGTTATGTGTTGTATGTAGATTTAATACTAATGTAGTCAGGACAGGTAATGCTCGGGGTATGAAGAGTAAAGTGAGTGGCTAATCATAACTGTCCACTGTAATTAGGGACATACTATACTTGACATGATCAGACCTGTTCCCTTGAATGACCGTGTTGGTGTTTGAATCTTTCAGTGTGTTAGTAGAGGGCTGGTGGTAGATCTTCGAAGGCCTCTCATGGTGGAGGTGACGGTGCTAAACCGCGACCCAAGAGGGGGAGATCCAGAGTCGAGAAAGTGGTTCATGAAGAACTAGAAACCCCTCATCCGGAGGTCGGAGATGAAAGTGCTAACCTGAGAGCCTCAGTGAAGGAGGCGGTTGTGGAAGAAGTGCACCAAGTCATGCAGACGATCCTACCGTCTGTAGTGACTAAAGTGATAAAGGCAGTTAGAGAGGGAGAGAGAAAGGAAAAGAGTGGACCTACGGGTGAAAGAAGACAGCCCGAGACTGAGACAGTTCCATCCGATGATGAGGACGAGGAAGAAGAGCCTGCGCCGAAGGCGACCCGAGGCTACAACTACAGGGTGTTTATGAGAAGCAAACCCCCTACTTTCGATGGAAACGGCACTGTCGCTACTGCTCACCGGTGGGTGAGGTAAATGGAGGCAGTACTTGATATCAGCGAGTGCTGGGAAGACCAGAAGGTTAAGTTTGCTACCCACTCATTCGTAGACTCGGCTCTGTGCTGGTTGGACAATATCGTCCAAGCTGAGGGTAGTCGGGCGATCGGGAGAATGAGATGGTCGGAGTTGAAGAAGTTGGTGATAGAGGAGTTCCGTCCTCACCGGGAAATAGTGAAGGTCGAGAGAGAGTTTCTGCAACTAGAGGCGGGAACTATGACGCACCAAGAGTACACCACAAGGTTTAATGAAATGGCACGACTGGTGCCCGATCAGGTAACGTCACTGTCACGAAAGATTAAGAGATATATCCAGGGACTGCCAGCGGATATCCGTAGGCATATGATCGCCGCCCGGCCAAGCACTTTTAGGTCGGTGGTTGATTTGGCTGGTAGACTATATGATGAGTGTGAAGTGGTAGTGGCTGAGGAGAAGAAGACCAGTAGGGATGGGAGAAACTGGAATGGGAAACGGTTTGGACGTGGTAGAGCCGCTCCAAACAATAAGGTGGCGAGGGTAGGTGACAGAAGTGTGGTCACAGCTGGTACTGGGTTGGAGAAGTGTGGCAAGTGCGGGAAGGAGCACGGTGGCGAGTGTAGATGGGGGTGGAATAATTGTTTCATGTGTGGAAGCCTGGTCATATGGCTAAAGACTATGGAGGTGTGAAGTGTTTCAACTGTGGGGGAAGTGGTCACATGAGCAGGGAGTGTAAGAAGCCAAGGGCCGAGGGTTCCATAGTGAAGAAGGCCGGAGGAGAAGGGCAGAAGGCAAACGCCTGAGCTTTCACGATGACTCGGGAGGAGGCTAGGACAGATCCCGATGTGGTGTAAGGTATGTTTCTAGTAAACCAAACTCTTGCATATGTGTGTTGATTCTCGTGCTAGTAGGAGTTTCATTTCTGTTGCCTTTGGTGCTAAGTTTCCCAATAAGAGTAGATGTATTGGTGAGCCATTCGAGGTAGAAATTGCTATTGGTAAGTCCACTAGAATTACTGAGGTGATAGAGGACTGTGCCATAGAACTAAAAGGCCTTAGGTTTGTTGCTAGGTTACACGTGATACCCCTGGGTGGATTTGATGTAGTACTAGGGATGGACTAGTTAGCAACCTATGAGGCAAACATCGTGTGTCGCAAGAAGATGATCCGATTGACAACCCCTGACGGAAATGAGGTGACGGTCTATGGTGATCGTGTCATGGCAATCCCGAGGGTGATTTCGATGGCGGTGGTGGGAAAGTGCATGAGACACGGATGTAGTGCCTATTTCACATACATAAAAGATGTGGATGCGTTGGTGCCACAATTATCCGAAGTACCAGTGGTGCGCGACTTCCGGACGTATTCCTGGAAGACTTACCCGGTGTGCCACCAGACCGCGAGGTTGAGTTCCAAATCGATCTGATACCCGGTGCCCAACCCGTTGCCAAAGCACCGTATCGGTTAGCTCCCATGGAAATGAAAGAGTTAATGGAGCAGTTGCAAGAACTGCTGGATAAGGGGTTCATTAGACCGAGTATCTCTCCATGAAGTGCTCCGGTATTATTTGTGAAGAAGAAAGACGGTACTATGAGGATGTGTATCGACTACCGAGAGTTGAACAAGTTGACGGTGAAAAACCGATACCCCCTACCAAGAATAGACGATCTGTTTGATCAGATCCAAGGTGCCAGTTGGTTTTCGAGGATAGATCTTCGATCTGGTTACCATCAGCTGAAAGTGAAGGAGCAGGACATTCCTAAAACAGCTTTTCGCACGCGCTATGGTCACTAGGAGTTCCTCGTAATGTCGTTTGGTTGACCAATGCGCCAGCTGCTTTTATGGATCTGATGAACCTCGTGTGTCAGCTGATGTTAGATAAATCAGTGATTTTGTTCATTGATAATATCCTGATTTATTCAAAGAGTGAGATTGAGCATGCCAGTCACATTCGGGAGGTTCTGGAGATGTTAAGAAGGGAAAAGTTGTATGCAAAATTCTCCAAGGTGCATTTGGTTACGCGAAGTTCAGTTCTTGGGTCATGTGGTGAATCCTGATGGGATTATGGTGGACCCGGCTAAGGTAGAGGCAGTGACGCAATGCAAGTCTCCAAAGACGCCATCCGAGATTCGTAGTTTCTTGGGTTTGGCAGGCTACTATAGAAGATTCATCCAAGACTTCTCTAAGATTGCTTCTCCACTGACTAAGTTGACCCGGAAGGATGTAAAGTATGTATGTGGTCAGGCTCAGGAGAAGCCATTCGAGGAGTTGAAGGTGAGGTTGACTCAAGCTCCTGTCTTGTCGCTACTCGATGGAAGCGAAGATTTGGTGGTGTATTCAGACGCTTATTAATCGGGGTTGGGGTGTGTGTTAATGCAAAGAGGAAAAGTTATAGCCTATGCATCCTGACAACTAAAGGTTCATGAGGTAAACTACCCTACTCATGACTTGGAACTAGCGCCCGTGGTCTTTGCACTAAAGATTTGGAGGCACTATCTGTATGGAACGAAGTGCATCATCTTCACTGACCACAAGAGCTTGAAGTACTTCTTCGAGCAAAAGGATCTGAACATGATGCAGAGCAGATGGTTAGAGCTCATAAAAGACTATGATTGCGAGATCCACTACCATCTGGGCAAAGCCAATGTGGTGGCGGATGCCCTGAGCCGAAAGGAGAGACCCGAGCCAATTCGGTGAAAGCATATCAGCTGATCATGACCTCTGATGTGATGAAGCAAGTCAAGGAGTTTCAGGATGAGGCCTTAAAAGAAGATCATCTAAACTCTGAAAGAATGAGAGGTCTGGTTGCGGAATTGCGTGAAAACACGCTTGGTGTTAGAACCCGATTCGGTCGTGTGTGGATCCCTCGTTTTTGGGATCTACGGTGAAGATAATGGATGAAGCTCACAAGACTCGATACTCCATTCATCCTGGTGCCACAAAGATGTACCATGACATGAAGAAGGATTATTGGTGGCCGGGTATGAAGCCTGACATGGTGGAGTATGTGAGCAAGTGCCTTGTTTGCAAGTGAAGGCGGAACATCAAAAGCCATATGGGAAGATCCAACCATTAGATATACCGGAATGGAAGTGGGAGCACATCACTATGGATTTCATTACGAAGCTGCCACGTACTCCAAAAGGATATGATGCCATATGGGTGATTGTTGACCGCTTGACGAAGAGTGCTCACTTCCTACCGATCCGCGAGACATATTCATCCGAGAGGTTGGCTGACCTGTTCATCAAGGAGATTGTAACTCATCATGGTGTGCCGATGTCTATCGAGTCTGATCGCGACACCTGGTTTACATCTAAATTCTGGAAGAAATTCCACGATGCCATGGGGACGAGGTTACATATTAGCACGGCTTATCATCCCCAAACTGATGGTCAGTCAGAAAGGACCATTCAGACATTGGAGGACATGTTTCGCGCATGTGTAATCGATTTTGGGGGAAGTTGGGACGACCACTTACCGTTAGCCGAATTCTCATATAACAACATCTATCATGCCAGCATTAGTATGCCACCATACGAGATCCTATACGGTAGGAGATGCTAAACACCCGTTTGTTGGGGTGACATTGGTCAGAAGGAGTTCGGAAGCATCAAGGTAATCGAGGCTACGACCGAGAAGCTGGAGAGGATCAAAGCCTTAATGAAGGCAACTAAAGATAGACAGAATTCGTACGCCGATAAACGACGCAGACCGATCGAGTTCCAGGTGGGTGACGGGTCATGTTGAAGGTCTTACCTTGGAAAGGCATTATTAGATTCAGGAAGCAGGGCAAGTTGAGCCCAAGATATATAGGCCCTTTCCGAATCATTGCTCGAGTAGGAGAGGTGGCCTATAGATTGGAGCTGCCAGATGAGTTAAATGGAATTCACCCGACCTTCCATGTATCTCATTTGAGGAAGTGCTTAGCTGAGGAAGCCATGATTTTTCCACTGGAGGACATCGAAGTTGATGAAAGGCTCAATTATGTGAAGCAACCAGTGGCAATCATCGATCGTAAAGAGAAGAGACTGAGAAATAAAGTGGTTCCTCTTGTGCATGTACAGTGGAGGCACAGGAAGGGATCTAAATCTACGTGGGAGGCTGAGGAGGAGATGAGACAACATTATCCTCGTCTGTTTGAGGAATAACATGTTCCGGGGACGAAACCTATATAAGGGGGGTGGACTTGTAACACCCGGTTATGTTTAAAAGTCAAGATATGAAGAATAAAAGCAAGAAAGGCAATAAGGTCCAAGTGGAGGGACTAAAAATGTAAAAAGGACAAAAATCTTTGAAAAGTTGGTATAAAGGTGGGCATGGCCACCCACCCTCATTTCACATCATCATCATCTTTGGTTTTAGAGAGAGAGAGAGCAGAGGAACTCTCGATTGAAGAAAAGAAGAAGAAGAGAAGTCGAATTCAAGGTTTTAATGATTTTATGTCGGGTTTCATCCCGGTTATGTGTTTGTATGCTTATGGGTTGTGTTTGTGCTCAGGTGTGTGTATTTTTGGTGTTATTTCTAGGTGTTTTGAACTCTTTGCAAGCAGGTTAAAAGGAAGAACATCCAAGTTGCACCAGGTGAGTTCTAGACCCTGGTTTTTACATGTTTTAAACTATCTTTGGAGCTGAAATGTATTAAAATGATTTTAAAAGTTTATGTGTGAATACCCGTATGTATGGTGTATGTTGGATGTTAGTTCTGGATGGCTTATAGGCTACTCATGTTTAGAATAGCCACATTATGCTTAGAACAGATGGGTTCGATGATTAGGATTGAAAATATCCTAGAAACATGTTTTACAGAATGCTCATGCGTCTAGATAAGTGTTCATACGTCTGAAAGTGCCTTAGAAAGAATTAAGTGTAAGTCATGCGCCTAAACAGTAGATCATGCACCCAAAATTTGCCTTAGAAATATTAAGTTCAGCCCATGCACCTGAGTAGTGGCCCATCCACCTAGAAATGTTAGTTGGATGACTAAGTGTAGGGCCATGCGCCCAATAGTGCCCATGCGCCCAAGTGCCCATGCGCCTAAGTGTTCATGCGATGCGTCTAGATTGGGCTGAAATTTACCAAGTTTTCAGACATCCAGTGTTCGCCATGCGACTGAACAGTACCCATGCGCCTAAGTGTTCCCCATGCGCCTCAACAGTACCCATGCGCCTGAAAGTGGCCCATGCGCCTAAGTGTTCCCGATGCGTCTGAATGGCACCCATGCACCTGAAACTGGCCCATGCGCCTAAGTGTTCCTCATGCGCGTGAACATACCCATGCGCCTGAAAGTGGCCCATGCGCCTAAGTGTTCCTCATGTGCCTGAATAGTGTCCATGCGCCTGCATAGTGCCCATGCGCCTAAGACTTAGAATATTTTTCTGATTTTTGGGGAAAATGTGTAAAGTAGGCTTTGACGTGGGAAATTCCCGGGGGACTATAAGTTGACTTTTGGGGTCATAGATGGTATGATGGGCATGTTATGGATGATGATGATGATGATGATGTTGCATGAATATGCATGATGTATGTTATGTATGTATGATGCCCTGTGATTTTGTATGCATGGTATGTTATGTTATGTTCCTTATGATGATGAATGTTTATCTTTCCATGGCTTTACGTGTTATGTTAATGAATGAACCGAAAGTATTATGTAACGTAAAGTGAAAGATAATGAAAGAGGAACATGATGAATGAATGCATCCATCAATGAATGAATGAACGTAAAAAGTCTTGCAAGCAAATGTATGGAGGTTCACACCCAATGAAGGGTGTTAGCTCAACTGTGTGCGGGTTAGCTACCCTAGAAGGATGCACACTAGGGTCCAATCCTTGAGATTGACCACATGTATGGGATCCTTGCCGCTTGCCCCAGGTACTGGAGTCAGCTTTGTGCACAATGTCCGGGGTCTATGATAGACCTCAGGCCCAGTAACTAGCTTTGTGCACAATGTTCGGGGTATAGCATATGGCATTGATCCGGAATGAAACGAAAAGATGAACGGTGGATGTACTTGCCTCAGGTACTGGAGTCAGCTTCGTGCCCAATGTTCGGGGTCTATGATAGACCTCAGCCCTGTAACCAGCTTCGTGCATAATGTTCGGGGTATTGTACATATCACAAGATGTAATGAATGAACAAAGGTTAACGAACATAATGAAAGATAATAACGATGTTATTTGTATGTATGTATGATGTATGATCATGAATGAGTGAAACGTATAGTATGGTCTCTGTAAAGAAATAAATAATGATTTTATGTATGTTTTATTATAAAACTAGAACTCACTCAGCGACCCTGACTTTCATACGTTTTCAGTTGGCAGGTAAACATTGCTGCGGGATGGCACGAGGCGGCTACTCAGCTCTTTTGGATGGCATCCATTTAATTAAGGCTTTTGTGATGTAATACAACGATATAATTTTGTAACCGACAAATGATGCATTATTTTGCAAAAGTTTTTAGGATAAAATGAAATGCCATGTGTTTTATGTTTTCCGCTGCAATGCTTTGATGAATAAATGTAAAGTATATGTTTTACATGCGATGAATCACCAGCTGTAAGCGTCCTGGGAACGGGGCCTTACAATAAACACAAGCGAAAATGAAAATTACATTCCTAAGGTCCTACGGTTACATAATACGTTAAAAGCCGAGAATCTGAAACTGCAAAACCAGACTCTTTAATGCGCAACAACACACATAGCACATCATGAAATGCTTATAAAAGAAACCTCCACACATTTCGTGCGGAAGGTTCGGGATGGGATAGTGAGAAGTGCGGTTGCTCAATTCCACAAGTTGCGGTTAATGGAAATGAGTTCCTCGCTCATCTGTTGAACTTTTTGGATAAGTTCAGCTAAGCGTTGGGATGCAGTGTGGTTCATTTCGTTCAGTTGTTTGATTAGTTCAAGCAGCTTGATGAAATATTCTTGAGTCGTTGGTTCTTATGTTTAAGAATGTGGTTTCTTCTTAGGATTCCAGTTGGAACTTCCGTGACTTGATTCGTTTATTTTTCAGATGTTTATAAACAGAAGTGAGTGTGATGAAGAATGGAACAAGTGTGGTATTTATATACAGGTCGTGGAAAGTGGCCACGGGGGCGTGCTTGGTTAGGCACGGACCCGTGCTTGTCAGAATTCGTCTTAAATTTGACCTACAACGTTCCAGAGTCGTTAGCGGAGATCGTGGAAATAAATTTGTCAGAGACACGGGGGCGTGCTTGATGAGGCACAGCCCCGTTCTTGTGCTTGTGGGATCCTAAAAATTGTTAAAAAGTAAGAAAATTTTATGTACAGGTGTCGCGTTTAAGTTTCAGGTCTTCGGCACGACCCTTCCCCACACTTAGTTTTCATTAGGGCGGAGGTGTAATTCCTCCAAGGGAATTTTGGTTGGTCCATCGTTATACGGTTTCAAATGATGATCATTTACTTTGAAACTTAAACCTTCGTGGTTATAAATTTCAATGGCACCATTCAGAAACACGTTTTTTATCGTATAAGTTCCAGACCAACGTGACTTCAGTATTCCGGGAAACAAACGTAAACAAGAGTTATACGGTAAGACATGTTCTCCCACATAAAATCGTTTTGTGTTCTTTAATCGAGCGTCGTGGAATTTTGTTGTCTTTTCTTTGTAAACCCTAGCGTTTTGGTACGCTTGTTCTCTCAATTCCTCCAATTCATGGATTTGTAGGAATCGATTATTTCCTACAAGGTCTTGGTCCATGTTTGTAACTTAAGTGCCCAAAAAGCCTTGTGATCTAGTTTCACAGGTAGATGACACGACTTCCCATAAACTAGTTTAAACGGTGTTGTGCCAATAGGAGTGTTATAGGCTGTTCGAAAAGCCCATAATGCATCATCTAACTTGATAGACCAGTCCTTGTGATTTTGACCTACAGTTTTCTCAAGGATTCGTTTGATGCCTCAGTTAGTGACTTCAGCTTGACCATTCGCTTGTGGATGGTAAGCAGTTGTAAAGCGATGGTGAACTTCATAACGCGCCATTGCTCGTTCGAGCTGATTGTTACAGAAATGAGGTCCTCGGTCACTAATTAGAGCTTTGGGGGCACCGAAATGAGAAAATAGTTTTTTAATGAATTTGACAATGTTTCTGGCATCATTAGTAGGCAGGACTTGAGCTTCAGCCCATTATAAAACGTAATCAACTGCTACCAAGATGTAACGATTGCCAAATGACACCGGGAATGGCCCCATGAAATCAATACCCCATATATCAATATCTCGCATACTTGAACTGGCATCTGAGGCATCTCATCCCGCGTTGAGATATTGGTTGCTCTTTGACATCCATCACAAGTGCGTACCATGTTGTGAGCATCTTTCAAGATTGTGGGCTAGTAAAATCCAGAGTCAAAACTTTCTTAGCTGTTAAGGTTGCTCCATGGTGTCCTCCGGTGGGTCCTTCATGACAGTGCCTTAGAATTTTTTCTGCTTCTCTTCCGTATACGCATCTTCGAATGAGTTGGTCTGCACCGATTCTGAATAGATACGGGTCTTCCCAATAGTAATGTTTGATATTAGTAAAGAACTTCTTCTTTTGCTGATAAGTCATTCCTTTTAGAAGGATTCGTTTGCTAAGTAATTTGCAAAATCGGCAAACCAAGGATGTTCATCGATTGAGGATTGAATGTGCATAAGGAATTCGTGAGGAAAGTTGTCATTTATTATGGCTTCCTCAGTTTGTGAAGGACTTGAATCCTCAAGACGCGAGAGATGATCAGCCACTAGATTTTCTGCTCCTTTCTTATCACGAATATCTATGTCAAATTCTTGAAGCAGAAGGATCCAACGAATCAATCTCAGCTTTGCATCTTGTTTGTTGAACAAATAACGAAGGGCTGCATGATCGGTGTAAACAATTGTTTTTGAAAGGTTGAGATACGAGCAGAATTTGTCAAAAGCGAAAACTACCGCAAGAAGTAATTTTCTTGTGCGTCGTTTAGGGTTTTTCTCGCATAATGAATTGGTGGAATTGCTTGTCTTTCCTTTGTCCTATACGGCTCCTACCGTGAAATCGCTTGCGTCGCACATGAGTTCAAATGGTAGCGTCCAATCTGGGAAACCATGATTGGAGCGGTTACCAGCCTCTCTTTAAGCAATTAAATGCATTATGCATTCATCAGAAAATACGAATTGAGCGTCTTTCTCGAGAAGTTGAGTCATTGGTCGAGCGATTTTTGAGAAATCTTTGATGAAACGATGGTAAAATCCTGCATGATCTAGGAAACTTCTGATATCTTTCACGGTTGTGGGATGTGGAAGTTTAGAAATAGTGTCGACTTTGGCTTGATCGACTTCAAGCCCTGCTCGATAGATTTTGTGTCCTAACACTATTCCTTCCGTAACCATGAAGTGGCACTTTTCCTAGTTTAAAACAAGGTTTGAATCTTCACATCTAACCAACATCTTTTCCAGATATTCAAGACATTGCTCAAATGAGTTTCCAAAGATAAAGAAATCATCCATGAAAATATCCATTGAGTGTTCAATCATGTCATGAAAAATTGCTACCATGCATCTTTGAAATGTAGCAAGAGCATTACACAATCCAAAGGGCATTCGCTAATAAGCAAATGTGCCATATGGACAGGTGAATGTCGTCTTCTCTTGATCTTCGGGAGCAATAGGGATTTGAAAATAACGTGAGAAACCATCTAGGAAACAATAGAACAATTTTCCAGATAGTCACTCAAGCATTTGGTCAATGAAAGGAAGAGGGAAATGATCTTTCCTTGTGGTGTCATTGAGTTTGCAATAGTCTATGCAAACTCTCCATCCGGTAACCGTACGAGTGGGAATAAGCTCATTCTTCTCGTTAGTTACAATAGTCATTCCTCCTTTCTTTGGAACAACTTGGACGGGACTGACCCAAGGTGAGTCAGAAATAGGGTAAATCAAACCGGCATCTAGCAGTTTGATTACTTCTTCTTCACCACCTCTTGCATGCTCGGGTTTAAACGTCTTTGAGGTTGAATGAAGGATTTGAAGTTATCCTCCATCAATATTTTATGAGTGCAAAAGGATGGATTGATTCCCTTGATGTCCATGATTTTCCATACAATTGCTCGTTTATGTGCCTTGAGTACATTGAGCAACTTGTTCTTCTCATCAAATGATAAGGCAGATGAGATTATGACAGGAAGTTGAGTTGTGTTTTCAAGAAAAGCATATTCGAGATGAGATGGAAGTTCTTTGAGCTCTAAAACTGGAGGGTCTTCTAGAGAAGGTTTGGCTTTTGGTTCTAGGTCTTGCTCAATATCTCAAATGCTTCTTGATGAGTGTTGTTTTATCAACTTCAAGTTCTTGAATGATTTGATTCTCACAAATAGGTTCGGTGATTTGGACTTCTATTATTTGAGTGTTGCAAGCTTCATTTTGAAGAGTTATCTCCAAATGACAACTTATGATCGAATCGCAAGCATCAACGTAATAGAATGAGTCATCATGATTTTGAGGGTGTTTCATGGATTGGCCTATATCGAAAGTTACTTCCTCCTTGTCTACTCTAAGTGTGTATTTGCCTGTACAAACATCAATGAGAGCTCGAGCAGTCGCTAAGAAAGGTGGACCTAGGATAAGTGGAACCTTTTTGTCTTCATCCATGTCAAGGATCACAAAATCAATGAGAAATACAAATTTGTTAATTTTAACTACGAGATTTTCAATGATGCCCCTCGGATATTTGACAGAACGGCCAGCTAACAGGACGCTCATACGGGTAGGTCTAGGTTCACCTAGGTTTAATTTTTCGAAAACCACATAAGGAATAAGGTTAATGCTTGCACCTAAATGAGCTAACGCGTTACTGACAGAAATATTTCCTATTAGGCAAGGTATGGTGAAACTTCCTGGATCAGTTATCTTTTGAGGTAGTTTGTTTTGAAGAACTGTGGAGCATTCCTCATTCAAAACTACGTGTGATAACTCTTCTAGTTTCTTTTTGTTTGACAAGACACCTTTTAGAAACTTAGCGTAGTTTGGCATTTGTGCTAAGGCCTCCACGAAGGGCAGATTGATATGGAGTTGCTTGAACAACCCAAGGAATTTGCCATATTTTGCCTCCATTCTTTGTTGTCTCAAACGTCCTGGATATGGAAGCGGTGGAACATAAGGTGGTGGTGGAACGTATTTCTTGGCTGGTTCTTCAATAACAACAGGTTGCTTTTGCTTATCACTCGCGTTACTTGGAGTTTCAGTTTCTACCTCTTCAAGGATGGGTTGTAATGCGGTTGCATCACCTTGAGTGGTTTTTCCACTCTTGGTGGTGATGGCTTTGACTTGAGCATTAGGGTTTGTTACAGTGTTGCTGGACAAAGCTCCTTGAGGTCTTTCAGATAGCTGTTGTGCTATTTGACCTACTTGGTGCTCTATGGTTTGCAATGATGCTTTGTTGCTTTGGATGTCAGCTTCGTTTCTTTGGAACCTCTCCTCATTTCTTCGATCAGATTTCTGGATGTACTCATCTATGGCTTGTGTGGTTAACAACAACTGCTGCAATAAGTCTTCCATTGATGATGCTCCACGGTCTTGGTTACTACTTCTTGGACCTTGGTATGGTGGTTTCTGTTGTTGCTAAGGTGGCCTTCGGTTGAATCCAGACGATTGTTTGTTATTACCAGCATCTTTGTAATTCAAGGTGCTTCTCCAATTTGAGTTTTTGTTGTATGAGTTGTTTGGGCGTCCTAGGTAGTCAACATCTTCAACCATTAGGGTTTTAGAGTCTACTTGATGAATACCTTTAGAACTAGGTTTGGTTCTTAAAGGATTGTAAGCAAAGCTCTTCTTAGCTGCTCTTTCTAAGGCTTAGTATGCTTTTATTCGCGTGACACTTCCAAAATCTCCTCCCACACTTTGATCTACCGCTTGCTTGTGGGCTCCGCTGATTGCATGGTAAAAGGCTTGACACTGCAGCCACAGATCAAGTCCGTGATGTGGGCATCTCCGAATGAGACTTTTATATCTCTCCCATGCTGCGTGTAATGATTCATCGTCGTCCTGGCGAAAACTTATGATGCTGCTTCTTAGTTTGGCAGTGCGATCGGGTGGAAAGTATTTCAAAAGGAACTGTTCAGCCATTTCCACCCATGTGGTGATGGAACCAGGTGGAAGTGAATCAAGCCAATCGATGGCTCAACCTCGAAGTGAAAATGGAAAAATTCTTAGTCGAATGGCGTCATCTGAATAGTTATTGATTTTGAAGGTAGCACATATATGAAGGAATCATGATATGTGAGCATTTGGATCTTCGTCTTGTAACCGATGGAACTAAACAGAGTTTTCTACGAGTTGGATAATACTAGACTTAATCTTAAAATTGTTGGTCGCTATTGCTGGTTGGACAACACTAGACTCATAACCATCTATTGACGGTGTGGCATAGTGTGTCATCTTTATTTCCTCGTCTTGGTTAGCCATGTCTTCATCAGATGGTGTATCTTCCAAAATGTCTTCTTAAATGACTGGTGTAGTTTGTTGTGATCTTTTGCGCAATCTTTGACGGAAAAGTCGTTCAGGTTCCGGAAGAGGCAGAACAAGTTCAAAACTAGACGAGTCGGACATAGACTAACTTAAAGAAGCATAAACTAACTAAGGCTTAAAATGAATCAGGCAAAAATAACTAAACTAACTAGGGCAAACAACCTTAAAATAAAAAATGAAGTTTAAACAAAAATATATTAACGAGTTATATACAAGATAGTCAAAAATTTAGTTTGTCTTTCAAACTGTCGTGTGTCCCTGGCAACGGCGCCAAAACATGATAGGTGCGGATAGTATATATATTTTGATAAAGATTTATTGCACAGATTTAGTTTTAATCGGTTATTACTAATACTAAACTACACACAAAAAAGGCAGTGTACCTGTCGTGTGGTAATATAGTGTTGGTAAGAACCGAGTATCAATCCGTGAACACACCTAGCCTACTCAACAAACTTGATGTTTGACTATCAGATTTAGTTTTTGTTAAAGAAAATGATAATTTGTATTAAAAAGATTTTTAGGAATTAAAAATAAACAATAATAGAAAGAAAGTAAACTAAGATTTGAAGCGTTTGGATTTAAAACCAGGGAATAGAAGTTATCATCCTAATTAGATTCCACTTATGTAACGATGATGAATTGGTGGTGTGATTTAAATATATGGAATAATGTAATTATGTTAATGTTTATAAAGATGAGCTGGCATGATTTCTCGTCTGTCCTGCTGCCGTAGTGACTTGATCCTGTCAGGTGAGTTTTACTGCTCAGATCAAAGCCCTAGTAATGTAGGTAAATCTTTTGTGACCTATTTGACATACGATTTCTGAAAACATAACTTAATGTCAAAAAGAGAGTTGATCAGGTTCCTTCCTAACATAACATTAGTTTTAAAAAACCATAACAAAAGCTGAAGTTTCCGAACAAATAAAAGGGGACCCACAAATAATCAGAAAGTTAAAGTGATATGATTTCTAATAACCATTTCTAGTTTATTAGCCATGGATTTATAATGAAGACCGGTTTCGCAAATGAAAGTTAATCATATGGTTTTTCAACTTTGTATGACGATCACAATCACAAACCATAAATTTATAACTTCCCGTTCAAATGTAGATGCTACCCATCAATAGTTTTCCCAAGACCACCATAACATTAACATAATATTTATCACACCGTTAGTTCATCACAAATTACATAAGTTTTATCCGATTAGGATGACAAAAAGAGTTTAGCTCATAATGAGCTTGATCATAACAACATATGACAAAGAAGATAGATATGTAATCATTGGTGAAACGGAACAATCAAACCGATAATCCACAATGGATGGCGTTTAGACGATTCCAAGCTTCTTCCAAGTGTTGTATGCACGTCCCGAGCCTCCAAATGATCTTGAAGTCTTGATTCCCGAGAGAGTTTTGCAGAGTAACTCTCCCACCAAAGCTTACCAAAAATGATGAACTTAGGCTTCTATTTATAGGCTTTCCGGAGTGTTTAAGCACGGCCCCGTGCCTAAAAGGCACGACCCCGTGCTAGTACAATGCTTACGAAAGTTGGCCGGCTCGTACATGCAGGTTGTGTCGGGCACAACTCCGTGCTAAATGGGGCACGACCCCGTGTTGGAGATGGGGCACGGCCCCGTGTCTACTTTTAGGGAATAGTACTTTCTGTCCTTTCAGATGTCCAAACATGGGGGTGTGTTTCTGGCAAAGCATGGGGGCGTGCTTAAAGAGGCACGACCGCATGCTTGGACTCCAAGGCTCGGATTACTTCAAATTCTTGCTAAATATGCTTCTTTTGTCCAACTTGCCCTTTTAAACACCTGAAAACACAATTTAAGACTTTTAAGTACATTTTCATCATTTTAAGGAAGATATTAAGGAATAATTGATGTGCTTTTGATAGGATTTTTATGTATATTTGGAGCACATCACTATTGCATATCATATCCGACCGAGACGCTTGTTTCACTTCACACTTTATGGTCGTAAATGCCGTTCACCGATCTGTTGGACTGACATTGGTGAAAATTTCATCGCTGGTCCTGAACTTATACAAGAAACGACCGATAAAGTCTCCACAATCCGCAAGAACCTTGAAGTGGCAAGAAGTCAGCAAAAGAGTTATGTCGATAAATGATGTAATCCGTTGGAGTTCCAAGTTGGTGACATGGTTCTTCTTAAGGTTTCACCGTGGAAAGGTGTTGTTCGCTTTGGAAAGAAGGGCAAACTGGTTCCAAGATTTGTAGGACCTTTCAAAGTCCTGAAAAGGATTGGGAAAGTGGCTTATAGATTGGAACTACCTTCCAACCTTAGTGGAGTTCATCCTATCTTCCATGTCTCAAATTTGACAAAGTGATTGACCGACGAGAGTCTGCATGTTCCACTGGAAGACATCCAGATCGGCGAGTCATTACACTTTGTTGAGAAACCTGTTAAAATTAAGGATCGCATTATGAAGAAAACAAGAACCACAACTACTACAATTGTCAGGGTTTGTTGGGAGAATAAGTGTTCAGCTGAGTTCACTTGGAGCGTGAGGACCATATGAAGGCAAAATATCCGCATTTGTTCGCTTAGCTCATTCTTAATATTGGGACAAAGTTCTTTTAAGTTGGGGAGACTGTAACATCTTGTATTTTCGTTTAAGTAAAAGTTAGTGTCATTAAATTCTTGTAAGAGCTATTGTGGTATTTAGGAAACTTGTGAGTTATTTATGTTTATTCGTAGTTTGTTTTTAACCCTTAATATAGAATCCATAATATAACTATTAATATTAACAATTATATAATAATAACAAAACTAATAACAACAATGACAATAATATTGACAATAAATATTTATAATAGTAATATTAATAAGTCATAATAATAATAATACTAATAATAGCTAAGAGAAATAATAATGATAATATTATTATTAATAATAATAACTTGTAAAATTTAAAAAGGTTTAAAAGAAGTCAGGGGGCTTTATTGCCAATTTAGGAACTTTAAACCTAAGTTTCTTACGCAAAATGATAAAGTCAAAACCAAAAGGGCCATATGTGTAAAGTTACAAAACCCCAAACCCATTTCCACCCTTCACCTTGATTTTCCGGCGGAGCTCCGACCATACTCCGGCCGAGCTCCGGCTACCCCCTAAACGTATTAAGAATCTTCAAATGACAAACTGAATCGCTCCAAAACGTTTCGTGACCTACCACGAACTAGAATGAACTTAATAATTATGATTAAACACCGGTTACACACCCAAACGAATGCATAATCATCACACTTTACTCATATAGTCGTTCGAGCTTAAAATGATATTAATAACCTAATTAAACCAACATAAACAACCATTTAACAAATATTAATCGTTCACAACTCTCAATTTCTCCTAAAAATACACAAACAAGTCGACCCACACAAACATTTCATTGCGACCTACACAACAATCAAAAACCACTTCCTGAACAAATTAAACTGAAATTGAGAGAGGGCTTTGCATCAAGAACATAGTTCGAAGCTATCCACGAAGTTAATTTGATTTTCATAAGCATTTGCATACGATTTGAGTTCAAACTCCGTCGTGGCTTGTTCTTCATTGATTCTTGACGTGTTAAGCTTCAAATCGGGTAATTTGAACCATCCACATACTCGCTTTATCATAGCAAACAAAAGCCCTATGTTTTAAGCATGTAACAAATCGATTTGAACTTCAATTTGGATTAACCCATTCTAGGGTTCTTGATTTGGGGGAGTTCATTGGAGACATGTCCTTTTTAAGTTTTAAAAACCAAGCTTAACCAAGGCCTTGGCCCTGGTTCGCTGGTTAAGTCTGTGTCTCCTAAGCATGAGGTCCCAGGTTCGAACCCGTGCACTCTCATGCTTTATTTTTAAAGGTTTTTAGCCCTAATTTAGTTTTGGAAAATTTATAATAAACATAAAAAAATTTTTTATAAACTTCTTATATTTTTAAAACCCACCAAATATTTTATGTAATTTTCCTTTTAAGTTTAATTAAACAAATATTTTTTAAATCATTTTAACAAAGAGTGTTTTGAATAATTTCTTCTAAACTGGATTTTAAACAATAAATTATTGTTGGTCTAAACGTTTCTTTTCACTTAATAATATTTAAATCATGCTTATTTCAAATAATTACTCAAATATTATATTTAAACTTTAATATTTATAACGATTCAATTCCACCTTTATATTTAAACATATAAAGAATATATATATATATATATATATATATATATATATATATATATATATTATAATATATATATATATATATATATATTAAAAGTACTTATAAAAATACAAAATCCACTTAAAACCCTACCCCTCATTAATTCGCTAAACTTAATACCATTAAACTTAAACCTTGTAAAAATATGTATACTTGATACATTGTGAAGTACTACGTTGGAACGTTGCTTAATATATTTTCTTATTAATCGTCATTCTATACTTATTTGACCAAGTGAGTATTTCTCTACCCCTTTTTCATATTTTCACACTTTGGGGTGAAACATGTTACCTTATAACCGTTGCACTTGTAAAGCATTTGATTCTTGTAAACTTATGGCAATTCACTTATATGTTATGGTTAGTTGATTGTTGTAATTACAATGTATTGACGATTATATGTAGAATCATTAACTATTGCTAGCCTGGCGATGTCATAGATCTATGGGCCTGACTAGCCTGCTTGGTTAATCCAAGTACGATGAGCTAATCGTATAAACTTGTAAACACTATGACTTGTAAAACTCTCAAGGTTTGATTGTACATTCTGTCTTACATCCCTAGTTACTTTTTCTCAAACTTATAACATGAATTGCCATCTTTTATATACTTATGTATTGAAAACTATGAAAATCTCACCAACATTATGTTGACCTTTTATTTTTAATATGTTTCAGGAAATACGCAAGTTTGATTGCCACCTTTGAAGCTTATATCACACCTAGGAATGGACCTAGATAAATAAATGGGTGGACTTGAAATATTTCTTTTGCATGTTAATTTCTTTATTTGAGACTTATGCTTGTAATGTTAAATTTGGAACTTATAATTATTATATTTGGATTTAATAATAACGTTATGTGGCTGTAAACGATCTTAACTCTCACATCTTGAAGTTTCCGCCGTCAAGGTTGGGGTGTGACATGAATAATATCACCCCAACACACGGGTGTCCTACATTTTCTACCATACAACATCTCATAAGGAGGCATACATATACTAGTATGATAACTGTTGTTATATGAGAACTCAGCTAAGGGTAGGTGGTCATCCCAACTTCCTCCAAAATCGATGACACATGCACGAAGCATATCCTCCAGCGTCTAAATGGTCCTTTCCGACTGACCATCTGTCTGAGGATGATAAGTCATGCTAATATGTAACCACGTCCCCATTGCATCATGGAATTTCATCCAAAATTTTGATGTAAACTTTGTGTCATGATCAGACATAATAGACACACCATGATGATTTATGATCTCCTTGATGAAAAGATCCACCAAACTCTTAGATGAATACGTCTCGCGAATCGGTAGGAAGTGAGCATTCTTCGTCAAACGATCAACTATCACCCATATGGCATCATACCCTCACGCGGTACGCGGTAGCTTCGTAATGAAATCCATGGTGATATGCTCCTACTTCCATTCTGGTATATCCAAAGGTTGGATCTTTCCATACGGCTTTTGGTGCTCGGCCTTCACTTGTAAACGAGTAAGGCATTTACTCACACACTCCACCACATCACGCTTCGTACCCAGCCACCAATAGTCTTTCTTCATGTCTTGGTACAACTTTGTAGCCCCCGGATTAATAGAGTTGTTAGGATCAGTGATCTACGTTTGAGTGATTAGAGAGTATAGCAGCGGAATTCTAACAATGAATTAGCCAATTCACAAGAACAAAGAGATATTCAATGTAAGAACAAAAACGGTTATAGACAGAGAGAATTCTGCAAATATATTTCATTCAATGATCAGTTGAGAAGATGACCGCCTGGAAATGAGTCTCTGATGATTTGGTTGGCAATGTATGGATGGGAGCTCTGTATTGGGGAATTGGACACTGAGCTGTTCCCCCATCCATGAGACTCACTTTCCATGTATAAGCCTGTAGGATTCTCTGGTGTATGCTCTGAGAAACATAATTTGTTCTTCCATGGTCAGGTTCTCGGCTTCACCATCAAACAATCCTTCACGCCCATACAGCTCTGAGATGTACTTGGCCTGTTTACCATTTTTGAGATCAACTGTTGTAATCTGTCTGTATGCAAACTCATGAGGATGAGCCCCTTCAAGTAACAGACTGAGCTCATTTTGTTTGAAGTTCTCAAGCCTCTTGTAGGCTATCCCCTTTTTAATAATTCTGTTCTCTAACATCTTTTGGGTGGTTGTTTAGTCTCATAGGCCTTCTTGAAGTCTTCTACAATCTCCCAGGGTGATACTGCAAGGACCACTGTGATCTCTTCATCTACAATCCCTTTGACTTGGCCCTTGTATCTCGAAGGAATGTCTTTCTTTACAATCTTGTGAGCCACCCTAGGATCAGGCCATACTCTCACCTTTTCCTTCTGATATTGAAATGTGTTGGCAAGGGTGTACAACCTCAGAGCTTCTTTCTTCATACTTATTATTGATGATGAAGCAGCATAAGTTTTGTCAATGCTTTTCAGCATTTCATCATCATGAAGCTTTTGTTGTTGTTCTTCTTCAATCTTTACTCTCACAGCTTCCATCTGTGAGGTGGGAGTGATGGGCATGGGTTTGGCTTTAGCCAATGTTAGGACTGCAGACAGAGGCAACCTATCTTCTTCCACATCATCCTCTTCTTCTTCTTCTTCTAGCCTCAACACCCTTCTCTTCTTCTTCTTAGGTGCATCATCGGCTGTTGGTTTAGATGGTAAGGGAGTTGGTTTTGTGGGTTGTGGTTGTGGTTGTTTTGGAGAGGGAATGTTGACAGGCTGAGTTAGCATTTTGGAGGTGAGTGTTGCTTTTGAGTATTTGGCTAGCTCAGTCCTGCTCCCTGCTCCTGCTTCATTCAAAGCTTCGACTACTAACCCCTTAGTGTATGCCTCACACGAACAGATTTTGGAGGTTATGGCCAAGATGCTGTCCCTGGTCCATGATTTTACTTCGATCAATGATCTCCCAAGGTATTTGCTGATGAATCTGATCATGATCTCAGTCTCTCTCTATCCATAGTGCTGTAGCTGGCCCATCTTTGTTGGATCTCTTCGATCTCTAATCTTCTTATTTCAGAATCCAGCTTTTCAGTGTCAAAACCTTGCCTAAACAGCTGATGAATGATATTGTCCATTGATCTGCTGTGTTCCGCATCAGCCTCTTTAACCATGTCGTTCAAGTTCTTCTCTTTCTCAGCACTCTTCTTTTTCTTGTATGTGACATGAAAATCTTTTTGACTTTCATGTACTTTTTCAATTTCAGCTCCCTTCTCAATCACATTCTCCTTCTCTTTTTCGGCCTCATACACACAATCCTTCTCTTTTTCCACCTCTTTGTCTTTCTCTTTCTCTCTCTCCTTCTCCATCCTCTTTCTTTTAGCTTTCACTGCTGAACTCTCCCCCTTTTTGGGTGCATTGGTTGCAAGGGATTGAGTAGCAGAAAGTTGTTGGCGCAGTACATCCTCCACCAGAGATTGTAAGACAGTAGAAAGTCTCTCATCAATAGTTTTAATAACAAATTCGGTTAGCTGTGGTGTGATGAGAGATAGGGGATTTTGAGGGATAGCATCCATTTGCTCAGGAGGGTTTTGGTCCTGAGAAATGGTGCTAGAAACAGAGGCAGGTGGCTGAGAATTTTGTAGTGGCTGTGTGTTTAAGGGACCTTCAGAGGAAGGTGCCATCTGTTGGGTTAATGTGGTGGCAGATGGTCTTTCTCCTTGAGAGAGTTGGTCAAGTAGTTTTTGCAGCCTACTGACTTCCTCCTCTAGGATTGTGTTCTAGGCAAGAACGTCATAAAAGAAGCCCAGGTCATCATCAGCAGATGCTGAATCACCTGACCTCCTGCTTGTAGCAAGATGTACATGCACTAGGTGTAGACCAGTTGTAGCATGTGCCCCTTTGTCTTGGAACTGGGGACTTCCAGCCTCAAGACGTTGTCCTTCATCAGCTATTGCCTCTGGTGAGTTCTTAGCTATGTTACCAGCCTCATTCTGATCATGTGCTGATTCAGAAGAGGTGGCAGCCTCACTAGATGTTCTAATCTCCATATCCACACCAGGAGATAGAACGTGTAAACCCCGATGCTGTGGGTTGTCAGAAGCATGGTGATCCTCGTCCTCAATAGCTGTGGTTCCTCCCTTTGTTGGTGGTTGTTTGGGAGGAGGAGAGGCATGCAGCTGAGTCAGCACGTTTGCAATGATAAGGGTGGGACTTTGGGGGGCGGTTGGATGGGGAGATGGGGTAAAAGCATGTGCACCTGGGGAGAATGGTGCTCTTCAATGGCAATCTCCTCAAATGAGGAACATCCCAGATTGGTGGGTACCCCTTCTATGGTTGCTGCAGGCTCCTTTTGAGAGGAATCCTGAGCGGTTGTGGCTGGAGAGTCCTTATATCCACTAGGGGGTTATAACCAGTGGATATAGCCTGCGTTTGTGTTGCAGGGGCATCCTCAGGGGACTCATTTCCCTGAGTAGCCCTTTTGGTTTTCTTTTTAGTGGGTTTGGTGGGGACTTTTGATTTGGAGGTGGTGGCTGTGGGTTCCAGCTGTGTGGGTTTGCGCAGCTTGGCAGCCATTTTGAGTGATTGGTCAGAGTTGTGCCGGGAGTATACTTCAGGCAGTACAGCCATAGCAGGGACTCCCAGGCCAACAAGTCCCTCAGCTTGAAGCTGGTTTGCAATTATGGCCATTATGAACCGAGGATATAATAACCAACGGTTAGCAGTTTGTTTTTGAGCCATATCCTTATGCTCTGAAAATAGTATTTCCGAAAAATTTAAAGGTTGTTGCTCAAGGATGGAGTACATTACCTTTTGCCACCTTGTGGACATTTGATCCCATGATGAGGTTATTGGAGGCAAGGCATACATTTACCATATGAATATGAGACGTCAGCATCTGGGAAATGTTTCTTTAGTAAGGTAGATGCACTCAAGTCACCCTGGTATCCATGGTGGGCAAATGATTGATCTGTTATGCCCTTTGGATAACCAGTTGGGAAAGTTGCATCATCCAGATTCAGGGCTTGACGAAGAGTGTCTGGAGTGATGACCACTTTTTGGCCATGGACAAACGATTGAAGAGACTCGGTGTCGTTCTCCTCAGAGACTAAAGTGACGTTTGTCCAGAAGTGGTTAAGGGATGCGGCATGAAGTTGGATTGAGAGAAAGGGGCCGTTTTGTAGGGTGACTGGACCATAAGATCAATAGCATTATCGAACTTAGCCCAGAATGGCGATTTGGTGAGGTAAGCTACACAGTTGTGTCGCGGTTTGAGCTGCATGGTCACCATTAATGAGAGGAAGTTTTGGAGATATGAACGTTAGGTTTGAAGAAGATGAGCTTTGAAGGATTAGGTCGAGGATATTTATAGGGTACGGGTTAGAAAACGACTGAAGGGTTTGGTGTTAGTCATCAGTAGTATTAAAACGACTATTGACTGGTATTACCCTTTCAAACGTTGAAATAGCTGAAGTCGTGGTTTTCGGCATCAGCATTTAAAACTACGAAGACCATGGTTTTGACTTCAGATGTGAGAAAACAACTGATAACTTGGTATTAGTCATCAGTAGTTGTGAAACTACTGAAGACATGGTTTTGTCATCAGTTGTTGTAAACAGCTGATGACTTGGTATTAGTCATCAGTAGTTGTGAAACCACTAAAGACATGGTTTTGTCATCAGCTGTTGTAAACAGCTGATGACTTGGTATTAGTCATCAGTAGTTGTGAAACTACTGAAGACATGGTTTGGTCATCCGTTGTTTAGGATGAAACAGTAGTTGTAGAAACAACTGAAGAGAAAGTTCTCTTCAGTAGTTTTCGTCAATTCACAGCCTTTCAGCTGTTTCATACTGTCCTCAACACCTACTTATCAGCCTTTGAGCTATTTTCAGTTGTTTCATAGGACATCATACTTATCTGTTTTGACAACATCAGTAGTTACAACTACATCAGTAGTGTTACTTTATCAGTTGTTGTAACAGAAGCAGTACAATATGTGATATGGTCAGTAATGATCGTTAGTACTTATTTACTGAGATCATCAGTAGTTATCACTTACTCTAGCTGCAGCATACCAAGCCTTAACACAAGGTTTTGGAAAGTAGAACTATCCAAAGGCTTAGTAAAAATATCTGCAAGCTCATCAGCACTAGGCACAACTTAGGATCAATCAAACCTTTTTCAAAACAATCCCGAATAAGTGATGTCTGATCTCTATATGTTTGGTCCTAGAGTGCTGGACTGGATTTTTGACAATACGCAGAGCTGAAGCCTATCCATTAATAATGGAGTCTTAGTCTCTATAATGCCATAATCCAGAAGTTGGTTCTGAACCAGAGTACCTGAGAAGTGCAACTGGCAGCAGCAATGTACTCGGCTTCAGCAGTTGATGTAGCAACAGATGTTTGTTTCTTACTTTGCCAAGAAATCAACAGTTGCCTAGGAATTGACAACCACCAGAAGTTGACTTTCTAGTTAACTTGCACCCTGCATAGTCACTATCTGAAAAAGCAACTAATTTGCAAGAGTGTCCAGTGGAATACCATAAACCTAGAGATTGTGTACCTGCAGATATCTAAAGATTCTCTTGACTGCATCAAATGAGACTCTTTAGGAGCAGCCTGAATCTAGCACAAACACATGTAGCAAATATATCTGGTCTAGAAGCTGTTAATTACATCAAGGACCCATCATACATCTGTAAAGTGTTTCATCAACAGCTTTACCTTTCTGATCTGCATCCAGTTGTGTGGTGTTGCACATGGGAGTATAACAGGGCTTGCGTTTTGTAAATCAAACTTATTCAAAAGATCTTTTATATATTTTGACTGATGATAAGGTTTCCATCAGCCTTTTGTTTAATTTGCAAGCCTAGAAGAACTATAATTCTCCCATTGCACTCATTTCAAACCTCTTTTTTCATAATGTTGTAAAATCATCACACAACTAGGGATCAGAGGATGCAAAAATATATCAACAACATAAATCTGAACCAGTGCTTATGCTGATCCACCTTCTTAATAAACCAGTTGTTAGGATCAGTGATCTACGTTTGATTGATTAGAGAGTATAGCGCGGAATTCTAACAATGAATTAGCCAGTTCACAAGAACGAAAAGATATTCAATGAAAACAAAACGGTTATAGATAGAGAGAATTCTGCAAATATATTTCATTCAATATTCGCTTTCGTGGTAACGGA
>CM046454.1:58231726-58262212 GCA_025506515.1 Flaveria trinervia
ACACGAAGAATATTATATGCGAAACACTAATAAGAAGTGTAATAGAAAAAAATACTATAAAAATTAGATACATCTAAAAGTGAAGAAAAATAATGAATGTGTAAATTGTGACTTTATTATAATTAAAGAGCTCTATTGCAAATTGGTTAAAAGAAAATTTGACATAACTCGAAGGGTTATATATAAAATTTTCAGGTGATTAAATGTAAAATTGATATAACTTGAAGGCTTAACTATAAAAATTAAAAAGTAGCTTAGGTGATTAAATGTAAAGTAGACATAATTTGAAGGCTTAACTATAAAATTTTAAGAAAGATAAAAATGAGTATGTATCAATTTAAAAAAAAGAAGGATAAAGTGTTGTGGTTAGTCTTAAAAAACCCTTAAAGGTTTAAATGTAAAATTATTAAAAAACAAAGTAATTTTTTTATGAGTTTGGAGAAAAGAAAATTAGTACGGTGACGGTGAAAAAAACATTCACCTTCACTATTCACAATCTTTTGTATTTGTTATCAGTGTTGTAAAAATTGGTCCAAGTCGGCAATTAATCAGGAATTTACCTCCACCAACCTTGGCGATTTCACATAGTCGGTGGGTTAATCGGTAATCCGTCCTAGTAAAAAAAATCAGACCTAGTCAGATGTCACACCCCAACCTTGACGGTGAAAACGTCGAGGAGTGAGAGTTAAGATCTTTCACAGCCACATAACACTATTATTAATCCAAATATATTATTCATAAGTTCAAAGGTAATATTACAAACATAAGTCTAAAATAAAGAAAGCATAATAAGAAATATAACAAGCTCATTCATTTATTTAACTAGGTCCATTCTTAGGTGTGAACAAGCTTCAAAAGTAACGATCAAACTTGAGTATTTCCTGAAACATGTTAAAAATGAAAGGTCAACATAATGTTGGTGAGATTTTTATAGTTTTTAATACATAAGTATATAAAAGATGGCAATTCATGTTGTATGTTAGACCACTACTTAACTTAACCTCAGAAAAGCTAAATCAAAAATATATGATAGAATTAGCTGATGGTAAGATAATTGAAGCCTGTGAAATCATTCCTAATTGTAATATAAATTTAGATGAATATTGTTTCAATATAGATTTGATTCCTATTGATCTAGAAGGATTTGATATTGTTGTGGGAATGGATTGGTTAAGTAAAAATCAGGCTGAAATAGTATGTGGCAAGAAAATGGTAAGAATTCCTCTGATTAATGGAACACTATGTGTATATGGTGAGAAACCTAGAGGTGCCATGAAGATAATTTCCTGTAAGAACACACAAAAATGTTTAAAACAAAAATGTTTAGCTTTCCTAGCTCATATTGTTGACACCCAAGTAGATAAAGAAAGCTTAGAAAGTGTTCCTTTTGTTAATGAATATCCTGATATATTTCCTGATGAATTACCTGGTCTACCTCCCCATCGTCAAGTTGAGTTCAAAGTAGAATTAGTACCACTCCCATAGCTAAAGCACCATATCTTTAGCGCCAACAGAAATGAAGGAATTGATGAATCAATTACAGGAACTTTTGGACAAAGGATTTATATGGCCTAGTATATCACCTTGGGGTGCACCAGTTTTGTTTGTTGAAAAGAAAGATGAAACATTGAGAATGTGTATTAACTACAGAGAACTCAATAAAGTGACTATAAAGAATAGATATCCCTTACCCAGGATAGATGATTTATTTAATCAACTACAAGGATCTAGTTACTTTTCAAAAATTGATTTGAGGTCAGGATATCACCAAGAATTCAAGATGAGGATATACCAAAGACTGCATTCAGAACTAGATATGGTCATTATGAATTTCTTGCAATGCCATTTGGGTTAACTAATGCTCCTGTAGCATTTATGGACCTAATGAATAGGATATGCAAACCCTACTTAGATAAATTTGTCATAGTCTTCATAGATGACATCCTAATCTATTCAAAAAGTAAGGAAGATCATGAAAGGAACTTAAGAATAACATTAGAATTGTTACAAAAAGAGAAACTATATGCAAAATTTTCAAAGTGTGAATTTTGGGAAAGGAAGTACATTCTTAGGGCATATAGTTAATCAACAAGGAATACAGGTTGATCCTGCAGAAATAGAAGCTTTTCAGAATGGGAAGATCCAAAGACACCAACAGAGGTACGTCAATTTTTAGGATTGGTAGGATATTATAAGAGATTCATAGAAAATTTCTCAAGAATAGCTCAACCACTCACAGAATTAACTCAAAAAGACAGACCCTATGTTTGGGAAGAAAAGCAAAAGGCTGCATTTGAGTTATTAAAAGGTAAATTATGCAGTGCTCCTATCTTAGCATTACCAGAAGGGACTAATGATTTTATTGTATATTGTGATGCCTCACGTCAAGGATTTGGATGTGTTCTAATACAAAGGAATAAGGTAATAGCTTATGCCTCTAGACAACTTAGGGGTAGTGAAAGGAATTATACTAATCATGATTTGGAGTTAGGAGCAGTAGTATTTGCACTTAAAATCTAGAGACATTATCTGTATGGCACAAGGTGTACAATATATACGGATCATAAAAGCTTACAGTATATATTTGATCAGAAAATGTTGAATATGAGACAAAGGAGATGGATAGAATTACTAAGTGATTATGATTGTGAAATCAAGTATCATCCAGGAAAGGCAAATGTAGTAGTTGATGCTTTATGTAGAAAAGAGAGAACAAAACCATTACGAGTACGCACCATGAGAATGGAATTACGTTCCAAATTGATAAGTCAAATATGGGAAGCTCAGCAAAAAAGATAAGTTAACATTAAAAGGGCAAATAAAAGATTTGAAAGAAGACACAAATGGAATTCTGAAATTCAAAGGAAGAACATGGATACGAGATAATGTTATACTTAGAAAGCTTGTCCTACAAGAGGCACATAAATCAAGGTATTCTGTACATCCAGGAAATAACAAAATATACAAAAATTGAAAAGCCAATACTGGTGGCCAGGTATGAAGAAATCAATCGGAGAATTTGTAGGCAAATGTGATATTTGTTCAAGAGTAAAAGCTAAATACGAAAAACCCTCTGGATACTTGCAACAACCAGAAATTCCAGAATGGAAATGGGATCTAATAACTATGGATTTCATAACTAAACTACCAAGAACTTCAAACGGATATGACACTATTTGGGTTATAATAGATAGGTTAACAAAATTAGCACATTTTCTACCAATCAGGGAAGATTATAAAATGGAGAAATTAGCAAGAATTTACATAAAAGAAGTTGTATCCAGACATGGAATACCTATTTCAATTATATCAGATAGAGATAGTAGATTCACCTCCAGATTCTGGCAAACATTACAAAAAGCTTTAGGGACTCAGGTAAATCTGAGTATAGCTTATCATCCACAGACAGTGGACAAAGTGAGAAGACAATTCAAACTTTGGAAGATATGTTACGAGCTAGTGCATTAGATTTTGGTGGAAATTAGGATAAACATCTTCCTTTAATAGAATTTTCCTATAATAACAGTTATCATTCAAGTATTGGAACAACACCATTTGAAGCCTTATATGGAAGGAAGTGTAGATCACCCCTATGTTGGAATGAAATACAAGACAGACAACTTACAGGACCTGAATTGATACAGGAAACATCAGATAAGATCCTTGATATTAAAAATTGATTAAAAGCTGCCAGGGATCGACAGAAAAGCTATGTTGATAAAAGAAGGAAACCCTTGGAATTTCAGATTGGAGATAAGGTCTATTTAAAGGTATCACCCACAAAAGGCATAGTTCGATTTGAAAGAAGGAATAATATAAATCCTAGGTATATTGGTCCATTTGAAATCACTGATAGAATGGGTTCAGTAGCATAAAAGTTAGATTTGCCTTCAGAATTAAGTGAAGTTCACAACATCTTTCATGTGTCCAATTTAAAGAAATGTCTAGCATATGAAACATTAAAAGTTCCAGTTCAAGAGATAAAAATAGACAAGAAACTTCACTTTATGGAAGAACCAATAGCTATATTAGATAAATAAGTGAAAAGGCTAAGAAAAAGTAAGATTCCTATAGTGAAAGTTAAGTGGAATGCTAAAAGAGGTCCAGAATATACTTGGGAAAGAGAAGATGAGAATTTGAGAAAGTATCCCCACTTATTGGAAATCAGTAACCAGATAAGTTCTCCACAACCTTAGGTATTATCTTCTAAACAAATTTCGGGATGATATTATTTTTACAGGGGGAGAATGTGACGACCCTAAAAATAAGGTTAGGCAAAATTAGTTTATGAATAAATTTTATGATATTTATTATATATATAAATTATGGATATTATGTGTACATATATATATACATACATATCTACATATGCATGTTCCATCTTTTGATAAATATATATATACATATATATTATGTGTTTATGTATATATATATATATATATATATATATATATATATATAATATATATATATATATATATATATATATATATATATATATATATATATGTGCACGTATGCATGGTTACATGCATGGTTGCATGCATGCACAACGTTTTACATATGCATGTATCCAAACTCATAAGTTTTAGATACCAAACACTATGTTATTAAATGTTGCAACTTTGTAACATCAAATCATTCACCAAATGATACAAAAACACAACTCGACCAAACACCACAATACGAGAAACTTACAAGAAAACAAATCTAAGCAAACCTTATACACCCAAAAATCAAACCTAAGCACCATCTAAGATTAAGTCTCGGTTCATTAAAGCCATTAATCACCCAATTGAAATCATAAGCGTGGTGATCAAACCTTAATCGGCCATGACACCAAACCTTTCCCTTGACCGCCACCTAGCCATTAACCACTAAGCTCACCTCCTTATTTGACACCTATTGAGTCTATGCTTAGCCTATTCACCAAGGCTATTAGTAGCTTCATGATGATGCCATTAATGGCAACCGACCCTCTTACCTTATTTGAAGCTCTCGGCTGAATGAAAAACACCACAACCACATCGACTACCATTTCTACACACTCTCAAAACCCTCGGCTCTCCCTCAACAAACCGCACACACCACTAACTTAACCCTCGGTCACCTTCACTCTTCACCTCCCGGTCACTCTTCACCACTACCCTTTCTCTCTATAACTTTCAGTTATCACCTTAGTATCAACCAAACATCATCATCTTTAGACCATTGCAAGAAGAAAAAGGCTTGGAGACTTGAAGACCTTGGTTTAATTCGGTTCACAAAGAAAGAAGCGACCATCAGTTATCACTAACCCCTTTCATGATCAAAATCAAGGTTTCTAATCTCTAAACTATAACTAGTCAAGTTTATTAATATATATATATATATATATATATAATATATATATATATATATGTGTGTGTGTGTGTGTGTGTGTGTGTGTGTGTCTACACAACACATATAAACAAACTATATGGTTAAACCTACAAATTTGTAGGATCGGGTTTGTCACAGAAACACTTGATTTCTCTCAAACTCACTTATACAGACACTCAATTCATATGAACTAAAGTCTTTCACAAGAGTTGATAATAATATATTAAGTAGTGAACACACAAAAATAAATTTTCAAGGCACTTGTATATATATTTCTCAACTCAAGATATTACAAGACTCTTAAAAGCATGATATATGAGTTACAATGAGAGACTATATATACTAGATCCTACAGCCGGATATATTTTGATACCAGCTGGAAACCTAAGACTAAAGCATATACTACAATGCTAAAGTTAAGGTATCTTAGATAAAGTATTATCTAAGATATGGTAGTCATGACATGTCCATGACTTACCTTTTATCACCAACTAAAAATGGCAAATGTACAACATAAAAAGGTAAAAAATGGATTAAAGTATGGTCAACTGCATGGCTTTTGAGAAAACGCCATGTAGTATCTCATAGATTCGTAGCGGAGTGTCAGGAAGGCCATACTTATGTCCACTGGATAATAGCAGTTTTTTCCGAAGGTAAGTTGGCTTCGGAAGAGCAAGTTTTTCCGAAGCCACTTATACTTCGGAAAAGGCTTCTATACTTCCGAGGATTGAGGACTTCTGTACTTCGGAAGTTAACTTCAGATCTTTCTTTCTAAGTCTTGAACTTTGGAAGTAGGTTCTTTGTCTTTGGAAGTTGGAACTTTTCCTTCGGAAGTAAGCTTTACATTTTTGTCTTCGGAAGAACTCCTCTTTCCTTCGAAAGTTCCACACTTAGCTTCGGAAGTCCTTTATTTGTTGTACTAAAATCTTCTAAGTGACTTGGTTTTGGTTGCACCAGCCTTTCTAGATCCAACAAAATTCCTCACAAAATCATACAAATATGTTAATGTTATTGAAAGAATATTAAAACGATTTTACAACCTGAAGAAAATATATGGTGGTTGACAAACCAAAGTTATACAAAAGAACTTATCAATAAAAAAGATGTATCAACTTACAAAAATCAGGTTAATATATATTTTACTGTGATTGTGAGAAAAAAAATTATAGATATCTTTGGAATATTGAGAAGTAATAATCTGAAAACTTTGATGATATAAAAACAAGTAGAATAATTTATATAAATTATTCAAGTATTTGAAAGAAAAATTTATGCTGGAAGAACTAACCCTGGAAATTAGTTGAGAAAATTTTATGTTGACTCATATGATTTATGAGATTTACACAAAAAGTTTCATGACCTAATTTGAAGTTATGAATAAGTTATGAATTTTAAAAGTTTCTGCAATATGAAAATTGGGAAAACACTTTAACTTTGCGATAATTATGAGAAAATTATAAAAAATATGAAAATTAGAAAAGAACATTCTGTATGAATATAGGAATTTGTGGACATATTCTGGTATTTTTACTTAATATTAGTAAAATGATGAAAATCAGAAAATTGACTCTGCTATGATTTAGGATTTGGGAAAATTTTGAGAAGTTATAAATATTGTACAATCAATTTTGAGAATTTTTAGAAACCTGAAGGTAATTTTAACTGTTTATTTGAATATTCCAAATATTATAAGAAATAAACTGTAAATAATTAAAATATAAAATCTGAGTATGTTATGTCTTATTTTCTTACCTATTTATTGTAACAACTTGATGTTATTTGAGGTGCTAAGAATTTTAAAGAAAATATTTATGTTTTCTAAACTATGAATATTTTTGTTTATAGGTGATTTCGTGGAATAAAGGTGAGATTCAGAGCCCTATTTTTATAAACTTTTGGGGGAAAAAGCATACTATTGATTTTATGATTAATGCAAATTTTGAGTTATACTGTCATTTATGTTACAACCATTAATTCGGATATGGAACCGTTGGATAATATAGGTAGCACTACTTAGGAAATAATTTCCTGCACCAACAGGATGAGTGTTATGATTCTATATTATTTGATTTATGAATATGTTATGACAGTATGGATGATCTGATTATTATGTAAGGTTTGGTTGTATATGATGCATCAATAATATTTTGTTTAAGATAAATCTGTGAAGTCACCAACATTATGTTGACTATTTTGAGTATGCTTTTTCAGGAAAATCACCATGAGTAATAGCATTATATTTTCTTTTGATGTTTACAATGGTTGGGGAGAAGTCCCGGGAAAAGTTTGTGTTAATCTAACTATAAACATGTATGATCTCAGTATAACAGTGGACGCGCACTTCTATCGTTACAAAATGATGTAGCAGTTAGATAATATGTTTGTAATAAGATTATATTAGATTAAATTTTGACTATTATGATTTGATGTAATCCTAACTTTAATATTATTCTATGAATATAATTATTATATTATTCTGTTGTGCTATTGTAACACGGGTTATTTGTTTATTTTGAAGCCGATGAAAGAAGAAAAGAAATAAAGTCCAAAGTCGAGGTACCAAACTCGCCAACGAGAGAAACTTGGGGAAGTGGGAGTATTTAAGGGAGAGGGAAACCCTTACCCTCTCCCCATACCCACCAAAATTAGCCATCAAAGAAGAGAAGAGAGAAAGAAGAGAAAAGAGGAAAAAGTGTTGGTTCGGGTTGGTTCGAGTGGCCAAAATAGTTGAGGAGCGAGTCAAATCGAAGCCCTTGTCTTCGTGGTCGTTTGTGTGAGTTCTAGGACCCCTCTTTTACTTGTTTTCAAACAATTTTAGGGCTGGAACACATCTGAAATCGGGTTTTCATGTGTGTGTATGCTTGACCCGTTTGTGTATGAGTATGTGTGTGTATGATGCGTTTGAGACTTGATTGTGAGCTTGTGTGTGCTTGAATGGTGTTGTGGTATGCATCCATAAGGTTTGGGATGGTTGATTTGGGCTCAAAATGGGATTAGATGCGTTTGCAGGCTGAAAACCCTCGGCTGCAGTCGGGATGAACTGCATTCTGCATCAGCTAGGGCTAGACGACTGACTGGAGGGAGACTAAAGGCCATTCGGCCGACTGGAGGGAGACTGAAGGCCATTTGGTCGACTGGAGGGAGACTGAAGGCCATTCGGCCAACTGGAGGGTGACTGAAGGCCATTCGGATGATTTGAGGGAGACTGAAGGCCATTCGGCCGACTAGAGGCAGACTGAAGGCCTGTCACCCAATCGGAGGGAGACTGAAGGCCAGTCACCTGACGGAGGGAGACTGAAGGCCAGTCACCTGACCGGAGGGAGACTGAAAGCCAGTCACCCGACTGGAGGGAAACTAAAGGCCAGTCACCCGACTGGAGGGAGAATGGAGGTCCAGTCACCCGAATGAAGATCCAGTCACCTGAATGAAGGTCCAGTCACCCGAATGAAGGTCCAGTCACCCGAATGAAGGTCCAGTCACCCGAATGAAGGGCCAGTCGCATGGAGGCCATGCGACTGGAGAGTGTCCATACGCCCAAATAGGGCTGTTGCACCCAAGGAGAAGTGTAGTTTAACTTCTGACTTTTGGGGGAAAGTGCAGATGTAAGTTTTGATGTAAAGGTTCCCGTAAGTTCACGTAGGACGACGATTGAGGCCTTAGAGTGCATGTAGGGCATGATGATGATGATGTTGTATGTTTATGCGTGATGCATGTTATGTATGTATGATGCTGCCATGTATCACGTGATGACTGTGCATGTTAATGTTCCTTATTATGATGTATGTTTATCTTTCCTATGGCTTTACGTGTTACGATAATAAATGAAATAAAGTATTACGAAATGTAAAGTGGAAGATAATGAAAAGTGGAACATGATGAATGCATGCATTATTGAACGAGGAAAGTAATGAAAGTCTTGCAAGTATTGGATATCGGGGTCCTTCTTTGTGATCGACCATTAATATAGAACCTCTACCGCTTACCTCTAGTACTGCGGCATACGCTCAACTGTTCATTATTGACTTCGGCCTAGTAGCTAAATAGTTCGGGGTGTAGCATATGGTATTGGTACGGAAGATATCCGATGCGCAAGAAAAGATATAAAGATGAATGAACGAATGAAGAAAATAATATAACTATTATTTATGTGTACGTATGATGTATGATCGCATGGAAGAAAAGTATGTTTATTTTATATAACTAGAACTCACTCAGCAATGCTAACTTTGATGTGTTTCCAGTTGGCAGGTAATGATTGCTGAGGATGGCGCGAGGTGGCTACTCAGCTCTTTTGGGATGGCATCCATTCATTTAATGCTTTTGTGATGTAATACAACAATGTATTTTTGTAACCGATTGACACTGTATTATTTGGCAAAAGTTTTTATAATGAAATGAGATTTCCTTTTAATTGTTTCCGCTGCAATATTTTCCTAAGACAAATGTAACTATATGTTTTATGTGCGATGAGGATCCAAGTGTAAGTGTCCCGGGAATGGGGCCTTACAAGTTGGTATCAGAGCCAAAGTTTAGTGAAATAGGTAAATTTTCAAAATAAACCTTAACTTAAAGGCTTGGAGACTTGAAGACCTTCGTTTAATTCGGTTCACAGAGAAAGAAGCTGCCATCAGTTATCACTAACCCCTTTCATTATCAAAATCAAGGTTTCTAATCTCTAAACTATAACTAGTCAAGTTTATTAATATATATATATATGTGTGTGTGTGGGGGGGGTGGGTGTGTGTGTGTGTGTCTAAACAACACATATAAACAAACTATATGGTTAAACCTACAAATTTCTCACAAAATTATACAAATATGTTAATGTTATTGAAAGAATATTAAAATGATTTTATACCTGAAGAAAATAGATGGTGTTTGACAAACCAAAGTTATACAAAAGAAATTATCAATAAAAAGATGTATCAACTTACAAAAATCAGTTTAATATATATTTAACTGTGATTGTGGGAAAAAAATTTATAGATATATTTGTAATATTGGGAAGTAATAATCTGCAAAATTTGATGATATTACTATAAGTAGAATAATTTATACAAATTATTTAAGTATTTGAAAGAAAAATTTATGCTCGAAGAACTGAATAGGGAAATTAGTTGAGAAAATTTTATGTTGACTCATATGATTTATGAGATTTACAGAAAAAGTTTCATGACCTAATTTGAAGTTATGAATAAGTTATGAATTTTAAAAGTTTCTGCAATATGAAAATTGGGAAAACACTTTAACTTTGCGATAAATTATAAGAAAATTATAAAAATATGAAAGTTTGAAAAGAACATTCTGCATGAAAATAGGAATTTGTGGACAGATTCTGGTATTTTTACTAAATATTAGTAAAATGATGAAAATCAGAAAATTGACTCTGCTATGATTTAGGATTTGGGAAAATTTTGAGAAGTTACAAATATTGTACCAAATATTCTAATCAATTTTGAGAATATTTAGAAACCTGAAGGTAATTTTAATGTTTATCTGAATATTCCAAAAATTATAAGAAATAAACTATAAATAATTAAAATATAAAATCTGAGTATGTTATGTCGTATTTTCTTACCTATTTATTGTAACAACTTGATATTATTTGAGGTGCCGAGAATTTTAAAGAAAATATTTATGTTTTCTAAATTATAAATATTTTTGTTTATAGGTGATTTCGTGGAATAAAGGTGAGATTCGCAAATTTTGAGTATACTGTCATTTATGTTACAACCATTAATTCGGATATGGAACCATTGGATAATATAGGTAGCACTACTTAGGAAATAATTTCATGTACCAACAGGATGAGTGTTGTGATGCTATATTATTTGATTTATGAATTATGTTATGACAATATGGATGATCTGATTATTAAGTAAGGTTTGGTTGTATATGATGCATCAATAATATTTTGTTTAGATAAATATGTGAACTCGCCAACATTATGTTGATTATTTTGAGTATGCTTTTTCAGGAAAATCACCATGAGTAACAGCATTATGTTTTCTTTTGATGTTTACAATGGCTGGGGAGAAGTCCGGGAAAAGTTTGTGTTAATCTAACTATAACATGTATGATCTCAGTATAACAGTGGACGCGCACTTCTATCGTTACTAAATGATGTAGCAGTTAGATAATATGTTTGTAATAAGATTATATTAGATTAAATTTTGACTATTATTTTTTGATGTAATCCTAACTTTAATATTATTCTATGAATCTAATTATTATATTATTCTGTTGTGCTATTGTAACAGGCATAAGATCTATAACGAAAGTATGACCGGCAAGTTCTATCTTACAATCTCTAAGGATATGCGTTACATGGATCTGTTTACCGTCGGCTAATTCTACGGTGTATTTAGATTCTAAGGCAGAGGGTATATCACCTAAAAGAGTACAGAACTTTAAGGACATGAAATTCCTATTAGCTCCAGTATCGAATAGTACCGTAGCAAAACAACCATTAACAAAGAACCTACCAGTAACAGTTGTGGGGTCATTTAGAGCCTCACCTGAGCCAATGACAAAGGCTCTCCCTTTGGCTCCATCTTTGTTGCGCCCATTACCAGTACCATTGCCACTATTGTTGTTGTTACCGTGGTTGTTGTTGTTGTGGCCATTGCCATTATTGCCATTACCTTTTGTCACCGGCTAAAGTTGATAACTGTACTAACTGATAAGGAATAAACAGTGGAATAAAGTATGGTTAACTATATGGGTGTGGTAAAGCGCCATGCAGTATATCAAAGGTTGCAGCGGTTCTGTCAAAAGGTCCATACTTATGTCCACTGGTTCATATCAACTTATTCAAAGGTTAACTGGATTTGGAAACACAAGTTCTTCTAAAGCCATTTATACTTCAGAAGAGTCTACTTCTTTTGAGGCTCGATGATCTTCATACTTCGAAAGTTATTGTCTTGAACTCTTCTAAATGTTGATCTTTCGGAAGAGGAAAGACCTTGTCTTCAGAAGTTAGAATTTCTCTTCAGAAGCTTTTTCAGTCTAGACCTTCGAAGTTCAACTTTTGGCTTCGGAAGTTCTTCATCAGTTGCCCAAAAATATTATAAGTATTGTTTTCGTTGCACCAGCCTTACTTGATCTAACACCTTTTAAACAATTAATGAACAAAAAAAGTTGTGAATTATGTTATTGGTTTTAATGGTTTTTTTTGGTTTCACATAACTCTTTGTTTTCTCATAAACATTTATTTATATATCCATATATCTATATATATACATATATATATATACATTTATATACATACATATATACATATATACATACATATATATATGTATACATATATATATATGTTATATATATATGTATATATGTATACATATATATAGACATATATATATATATATACATATATATATATATGTATATATATAGATACACATATAATATATATATATATATGTATGTATGTATGTATATATATACATATATATATGTATATATATGTATACATATATAGACATATATATATATATATACATATATATATATGTATATATATAGATACACATATAATATATATATATATATGTATGTATGTATGTATATATATACATATATATATGTATATATATATGTATACATATATATATACATGTATACATATATATATACATATATACATATATATATACATATATATACATATATATGTATATACATATATTTACATATATACTTACATATATATACATATACATATATATATGCAGGATCGATGTTTGTCACTAAACATAATGTTTTCTCTCAAACTCACCTAGAACAACACTCGGGTATGGAAAGAATCCATAAGAGTTGATCACAATATTGAAAGTAATATAGAACACAGAAAGTATTTTTCAAGGTACTTTTATATATTGCTTCTCAACTCAATAATACAAGACTCTTACAAGCAGTTGTTACAATGAGTACAAAGAGAACCTATATATAATACTACCTATAGCCAGATATACTTTCATACCAGCTGGGATCCCTTAGCTAAAGCCTATACTACAAGACTATAGTTTAAGGTATCTCAGGTAAAGTCTTATCTCAGATATGGTAGTCAGGACATGTCCCTGACTTACCTTTTGTCACCAACTAAATTTGGTAACATGTACTATCATAAAAAGGTGAATAGTGGAATAAGTATGGTCAACTACATGGCTTTTTAGGAAGAGGCCATGCTATATCAGAAGTCTATAGCAGAGTGTTAGAGACCATACTTGTGTCCACTGGTTCATCGCAGTTTCTTCCGAAGGTTAAATGGCTTCGGAAGAGTAAGTGCTTCTGAAGCCACTTATACTTCGGAAGAGGCTGCTTCTTCCAATGCTTGGAGACTTCTTCTTTTCATCATACTTCGGAAGTGATCTTCAGTTTATTCTTTAAGTCATGAACTTTGAAAGTATGCACTTGTCTTCGGAAGTAGAGTTTTATCTTCGAAAGTTGATCTTCATATTGTTTTTAGAAGAACTCTACAACCTTCAGAAATTCCATATTAAGCTTCGGAAGCCTTTGCATGCAGTACCAAAATAACTTAAGCGACATAGTTTTGGTTGCATTAGCTTTCTTCTTGATCCAACAAACTCCCCCTAGGCTGATGCTACCAAAACTTCACTTGTCTTGACTTCTCAAAACTTTCAACACCAAGGAGAGTAAATATTTGTCTATCTTCTTGTTCTTCCTTGATGTGGTGCTGAGAAGTTTGTACAGATCCTTGGTAGACAGGAAATCCAGTCTGTCACCTTGGATAATATGTACACTATGTTGTTGCCCTCTGAAAAAAGTTAGTTGATGGGAATTGTAATCATATTCCCATCAAACTATAGGTTCCAATTCTGGACCCTCCACCATCTGTAGAAAGGCAGCACTTTTGGTGGGAGATCTTTCTTTGTCTCCTATCTTCTCAACTTCAACTCTTCTTCAATCTTGGCTTTTGCAGTTAGCTCGGCTATATCAAGACCGCTAAGATGATTTCTGATGAGTGTAGCAGTTTTAGAGTTGGAGGGGTTGGAGAATGGCTTCTCTGCTAACTCAGCAATATCAAACCTGCTAGAGTGTAGCAGAGAGGTTGCATTAAGTCTATTGACTTCACCATTCTCCCTTTCCACAACAAAGTTATGAGAGTAGATTATTTTTCTTCTAGGCATAAGAGACTGACTGGGAATCTTATCCTCTTTCTTTGTATCCAGTAGAGTCACCAGTTTCCTTCTGAGCTTCTTCTCTTCATCATTCAATGAGTTTGAGTTGAGGCCTAGAAGTCTTACAGCCTGGTCCAATGTTCCTCTAGGCAGATCAATGAATTTATCTCTTGTGAGGGAACATGAAGATCCATCAACATAGGTGATATTGACAGAGTCTTCTTCATAAGACACTTTGCTCAGAGTAGTACAGTTGGCGAGCTTCATCTTGATTGCCTTGAACTCCTCAAGAGAGAGATGTTGAGAAGGCTGAGGGGATGGTTTGGATGGTAATTGGGTAGGTTTGGGTTCAGAGCTTCTAGCTAGTGTTTTGGGTTGAAGGATGGAAGTTTGGGTGGTTGTGGTGAAGGAGTGGATGTGGGTAATGATGTGGGTTCAGGGGTGAAAGGCTTGGTTTTAATGGTGAAAGGTAAGGGTGAGGATTCAGGTTGTGGTTGTGTGGTAGCAGTGAAGGTCATCCCTTTTACCCTTCTGTACATCTCTTTTCTCTTCCCCAACCGGATGTCAGTCTTAATTTCACTGACAATCTATTGGAGTATCCTTTGAGACATGGGACCCACTTGCCTTCCAGAGAAGCCATGAGCTCGAAGATAGTCCTTCATCTAGGCCTTTTCAATGAGCCTCTAGGTTGCAGTGACCCTAGCTTCTTCATCCTTCTTCTTTTTTTTCCTTTAACTTTTCTCTTGCAGCCTTATTCCTTTCTTTGTCCATTTGATCCTGCTCTTTGTTGTAGAGCCAGAGGATCATATCATCATTGTGTAGAGAAAGTTCTTGAAGATTAAAGCCTTTGGAGAGTAGGAAGTTTATCCGTCTCTCCTCAGTTGCAATTCAGCTCCTTCTGTTTTCTTCTTCTTTCTCCAAGGCCAACCTGGCTTCTTTCTCAAGTTTTAGCCGGGTTGCCTTTTCCAGATCCACCAACTCCTTTAGTGGTAGCAGGAGTGTTTCTTCATTGGCAGCTTCCATTTCAATGAGCTGGTCAATAATCTCTTCTCTCCTTTTGTTGATGACAGCCTCCTAATTGGATGCAGCTGCGTTTGTACTGGCAGCTAGCAACTTCTCAGTTGGAAGTCTTCCTTTCTTCTTGAGTTTCTCAGTCTTCTCCTCTTCTTGAAGCTCTTCCGCAGTCATCTTCCTTTTCCCTTTATCTTTTGAAGAGCCTGACTGTGGTGGTTCTTGGAGAGAGGTTTTTGATTGTGAGAGTGGCAGAGATGGTGTCTGGGATGGAGGTGGATTCATTAAGTCCACGTTGTTCACCATAGATGCCATTTCAAGGATTGCATCTGTGATGATCATTTCCTCGGACATTTTGAATAGTCCTTTCGCAGCTTCCATTTCAGCTTTGGAAGATTCAGCTTGTTCTTCCGAGGCTTTAACTTCAGCTTCGGAAGTTAAATGAGATGCAGATTTTGTCCCAACTGTCTCAATTGCTGGGCCATCAGTCCCCATTTCCCCTTCGAATTGAATCTTAGGTTCCATGTGGACACAAATCGTGAGTAATTGAAGCGTATGCCTCTCACTAATCCATGAACTAAGCATCCTAGTTCATATGGGATTTGATCCCATCCCCCGAACTTGTTGGACAAGCAGTGAAGAACAACATGCAGGAGGAACTTCCAGTTGGAGAAGTTGAATTTGTAGACTGTCGACCAACTGATGTCTCCACCATATCCCATTAGGATGTAAGTGCTATCCAAAGCTGCCTTAGGGAATTCAATAGGAGCTCCTTCATCATGAAGCTTGAGGTGCTCCTGATGAGTTGTTCAGTGATGATTAACTCCTGTCCACAAATGCTGGATCTTAGTACACGAATCCCATTTAGGGTTTTGGCTTGACCATTTCCCCAAAATTGTACCATTTGGTGGAGTAAACAGTGGGGTTAACGGTAAAGGTAGTGTAGTAAGGTGATTGGGTGAGAAAGGAGATGATTTCAGAGAAGTCAGCATCTCTTGAAGAATCAAGAAGTGCGACTTGGTTGTGTGAGGGTTAAGTGCCATTTGAGAAAGGTGAGTGTGGATGATTTGAGCTGGGGTAAAGTTGGAGAGGAGAAAATTTTCTAGGGCAGTAAAATTTGCAAGTAAGAAGATGAAATTGAACAGTCGAGATTATTTAAAAGAGAGTGGGAAGGCGGTAATGAGGGTTTGGATAAGGTGATATGATGTTTTAATGGATTAAATGACGGTGACGGTAAGGTTAAAATCAGTTAAATAATCCGACATCATTAACAAAATTTTGCTTTTTATAGTGTGGGGCCCAAGAGATTTACGTACACAGTAGAATCTCTCTTCCGAGTGTAAAACATTTCCGAAGATAACTTGTCTTCTGAAGGCAATTTTTACTTCTGAAGCAAAAACTTTGCTTCTGAAGGTTAAAGTTGCTTCCGAATGGAGAATCTGTAATTCTCGGAAGTAGATCTGATATGTAATCAATCGCTTCTTTCGAGGCCAAAAATTCTTCCGAGAAGAAAGTTATCCTTTGAGAAATTTTTTCTTCGGAATATATGAGAATATCTTTCGAGGGTTAATTTCTCTTCGGAAGGAATTTACACTTAGAAGATTTCAGAGAAATTCTTTTGTAACAGGGCTTAAATTGTATTGGCACAAAACTTACATATTAAAAAGGTTTTCAAAAGAGATTAAATTAATCAATGTTTATCATCCTAATAGCTATTATGAGATACTTAAATCTTTGTTCATCAAAGGCTTTGGTGAACAAATCAGCATATTGTTCATTTGAATCAACTTTGATTAACTAATTAGATTTTTCTCATGAATATCTCTAATGAAATGATACATGATGTCAATATGCTTTGTTTTGGAGTGCTTCACCAGATTTTCAGTTATGGAGATAGCACTGTTGTTGTCAATATGGATAGGAGTACTCATAAAGTTAAATCCATAGTCTAACATCTGATTTTGAATCCATAGCCATTGAGCACAGCAGCAATGTATTCAACTTCAGCAGTTGATGTAGAGACACATGATTGTTTCTTGCATTGCCATGAGATGATCCTTCCACCAAGAAATTGACATCCTCCTGATGTTGATTTCTTGTCAATGTTGCAGCCACCATAGTCACTGTCTGAGTATCCATAGAGATTAAAATCCTTGTTTCTAGGATACCAGAGACCTAGTTTAGGTGCTCTTTGAGGTATTTTAGGATTCTCTTAACAGCAGCTAGGTGAGACACCTTTGGAGCAGCCTGATATCTTGCACAAATGCATGTAGCAAACATAATATCAGGTCTACTAGCTGTGAGATACATCAGAGAACCAATAATTGCCCTATACTGATGTTGATCAGTATCCTCCCCCTCAAGGTCAGGACAGAGATTATGGTTTCTGGGTATGGGTGTTTTGGTCGGCTTACAATCTTTCATTTCAAATCTTTTTAAGATGTCAGAGACATACTTAGATTGATTAATGAAAAACCCTTCCTTCATTTGCTTTACCTGAATCCCAAGGAAAAAATCCATTTTTCCCATGGAACTCATCTCAAACTTTTTCTTCATAATGCTCTCAAAGTCCTTGCACATTTGGTCATTTGAGGAACCAAATATGATGTCATCGACATAGACTTGAACAAGAAAAATGTCCTTTCCAGACTTTCTGATGAAGAGAGTCTTGTCAATGGTACCTCTAGTTTAGCCATTCTTCAGAAGAAACTGAGACAGAGTCTCATACCACATCCTAGGTGCTTGGTGCAGCCCATATTGAGCTTTATTCAATTTACACACATAGTTAGGGTGCTGTGGGTCTTCAAATCATGTAGGTTGGCATACATAGACTTCCTTATCTATATCCCCATATAGAAAGGCACACTTGACATCAAGTTGGTAGACAGTGAAGCCCTTGGATGCAGCATAAGCAAGGAAGATCCTAACCGCCTCAAGTCTTGCAACTAGTGCAAAGACATCAGTATAATCAATTCCTTCCTCTTGTATGTATCCTTGAACCACAAGTCTTGATTTATTCTTGATGATCAAGCCTCTATCATCTCTCTTGTTTCTGAAAACCCATTTAGTGCCTATTGGTACTTGACCAAATGGTAGCGAACATAGGTTCCATACCTTCTGTCTCTTGAATTGAAGCAGCTCCTCTTGCATCGAGCCAGCTACTATCTTTCAAGGCATCTTCTACCTTCTTGGGTTCCATCTGGATAGAAAGCATGAGTACAAGCAGACATTCCCTTGATGAGTCTGTCCTCTTGTTCTCACACCCTCAGTAACATCCCCTATGATGTTTTCACTAGGATGAGTGTTATGAATCCTAAGACGAGGGATTGCTTCTAGTTGCAGAGATAGATCTAGGTTGGACATATTCTACTTAGGAACTGGAACACTCTGTCCAACTGTTGTTTCAAAGTCATTCAATGAGGACTGATTGAATAAAGGAGAAACATCATCAATGGTTGGCTGTGAAGTAGTATTAACAGTTGCCTGTTCCTTCAAAATACTACTTCCTTCTGCCTGGTGTTGTGGTAGATCACCTGATGAGTTTTGAGGCTCAGTAAGTATTTTACTTGTTGAAGTTTCACTATTCCTTGATATGGTTAAGCTATCATATCTGTGAATGGTGGAAGCTTGGTGTATTGAAGCACTTGGAGAATTTTTACTAGGCCTGGGTAGCTCAAACATTTGATTGTTAGCAGCAACATCAACATCATTTTGAGCACATGTTCCACCTGAAACATTCTCACAAGATGATTTAGAATAGTTTGGAAACAATTCTAAATCAAAGATATGATTAGGGCCATTCCCCCTAACACAAGGAGTGTGCTTATTAACAACTATATTGGATGACTCCTCAAATTTTTTATTCTTAATGTTGTATACTCTGTAAGCCTTGGAGCTGGAAGAGTATCCAACAAAGATAGCATCATCCGACTTTTCAGCAAATTTTGCTAAATTGTCCTTTGTGTTAAGTATGGTACACCTACTGCCAAAGGACCTTAGAAAGCCAATGAACGGTGGCCTCTTGTTCCATAGATCATAAGGGGTTTTTCCATGGGGCTTTACTACAAGAAACCTGTTCTGCACATAGCATGCAGTGCTAACTGCCTCTGTCCAGAATGTTAGAGGTAGTTTTGAATCAGCTAACATAGTTCGAGCAGGCTCAATAAGTGTCATGTTCCTCCTCTCAGCGACACCGTTTTGTTGAGGATTTCTGGAGCACTATATTGTCTGGCAATCCCTTTTGAGTTACAGAATGAGTCAAGAACGAAGTTCTTAAACTCAGTCCCTTGATCACTTCTAATTATTTTAACCTTGTGATCAATTTGATTTTTTATTTTAAGAATAAAATATTTTAAGGTTTCAGCAGTTTCATCTTTAGTTCTTAAAAAAAGAATACCCATGTGAATCTTCTAAAATCATCAACTATCACAAGGCAGTATGATTTTCTTCCAATGCTCATTATACTTGTGGGACCAAAAAGATCCATGTGCAATAAGTGTAATTCAGTAGTGATAGAGTTAACACATTTGAATTTATGAGATGTCCTGTGTTGTTTCCCTTTCAGGCATGCAACACCGTTATCTTTGCAGAAAAACTCCTTTTTAGGCACACCATGTACCAAGTTATTTTTAGCCAATTTATTCATTGTCTTAAAATTTACATGACACATACGTTTATGCCATAGTGTTGACTCATCACTGTCAGCTTTGGAAAGAAAGCATGATACTTCACCCATTGGGGAAGCATTGTTCATATCCAGTGTCACACCTAACCTTGACAGCGGAAACGTCGAGATGTGAGGGTTAAGATTGTTCACAACCACATAACGCTATATTTAAATGTAAATATTAAAATTATAAGTTTCAAAAGGAAATACAAACATAAGTCTCAAACATGAAATAAGTTCAAACAAAACAAAACATTACATAAACATTTTATTTATTAAACTAGGTCCAAGTCCTAGTTTTATTGCAAGCTTCAAAAGTCCACTTTAAACTTGGGGATTCCTGAAATATGATAAAAATAAAAGGTCAACTATAAATAGTTGGTGAGTTTTCAAGGTTTTCATACATAATATGATAAAGTTACAAGTAGCAATTCATATCATAGATCATAAGTTAGTAAGGTTATAGAACACATATCGTTACAACCAAACCTCGACTTGATTACAAGTATATAAGATTGGCTAAGTGTATTTGGTTCCATGATGAACAAGCATATGTCATCAGGAGCCGGCAATACCTCGGCTTTAGCACCAAATAGGCTTGTCAGGCCCAAAGATCTAAGACGTCGCCAGGCTAGCAATAGTTAATGATTGTAAACAAAAATATGTATCTCATATAAACACTTACAATGCACAAATAACCATGACAAAAATATGAATTGCAAGTGCTTTAAAGTCTAAACGTTTACAAGTGTGTTAAGTATAAGTAATCATGTTTCACCCCAAATTAGTGTGAAAAGGGTAAAATAAAAGGGGCAAGGAAAACTCACATGGCTAAAAGTATAAGTATGAAGATTAATAAGATTGATAATAAACGTTGTTTCAAGATGAACGTCACAAGGCACCTAAATATATATATATATTATAAGATTTAGGTTAATAATAAGGTTTAACGATTAAACGCAAACTAGGGTTGCAAGGGGAATTTGGGGTTTCCATAAAAACAACTTATTTTAATTTTTAAAGAAAAGAGTGATACTAATTAAATACTTTGTCATAAAGAAATAAGTTTACAATAATCAACGAAGTTTAAATATATAAAGTGTAAATATCTTTTTATATACATTTGTAAAAATAACATTTGAACTAATAAAAATTGTAGTGATACACATCATATTTTATAGAAATATCCTAATTATAGCCTTTGTTAAAGAGCTTTTTTAGTAAGTTATTTAGTTATTTAAATCAAATAAAGATTTAGAAACTTATTTGGTGTCCATAAAAATATTTAAAGTTTACAAAAATTATTATTATGTTTATTAAAAATTTTCATAATTATTTTATTGGTTAAAAAGCCTTAAAAAATACATGTGGGTGCCCGGGTTCGAACCCGGGACCTCATGTTAAGAGATGCAGAGTCTTAACCAGTGAACCAAGGCCTCAGCCGCAGTTCATATTGGTTTCTAATTATTATAAACCCGTTTAAGGAAAGTTCCCCAAACCTTAAGAACCCTAGAATTGTTTGATTCCAAATCGATCCCCACTTCGATTATGAACATGAAATTAACCTTGGGGCTTTTAATCCCCAAGTAAAACCGAGTGTGTAGGTGAAATCAATTACCCGATTTCAAAGTGTTAGCACGAGATCGAGTGATGAACAAGTCGCGGCCTATGCACAACCTTGATGGATGCTCAAACGATGTTGATAAACAAATTCGTTGTACAGGAAGCTTCCACAAGAGAGTTTGATTGAAAACCCTCAATCAATTGTAGTTCCAATCGTGCAGAGGGTTGTGTTCGTCTCGTGTGCAGGTCGCAATGAGTATGCAGATTGTATTCGATTGTTTGGGCTTGTTTCAGGTGCAATTGAACGTTGTAATCGATTAGATGTTGTCTTATGATCGAACAAGTTGGTTTAATTAGGTTATTATTAGGTTTAAATGCCAAAATGTTTGATGATTAAAGCCCGGCGGTTACTCGCGTTTGGAAGCTCTTGTAACCGATGTTAGATCTTCAATGAAACACAACAATCGGTTTGAATCCCTTTCGTGAATGGTTAGGAATCCTTTCCTTGGCTGAAATTTGAAAAAAATTGAGCTTTTGGCCTCGCCGGAGCTCGGCCGGTGGGTGGCCGGAGAGCTACCGGAAAAAAAACGGGGGTTGAAAGGGGTGGGGGTTTGGGTTTTGGTTAATTACATCTTTGGTCCCTGCAGTTTTGTTTTTATTATTTTATGCTCAAAATTTGCATTTAAAGTTTTAAAGATAACACTTTAACCACCTAGCTTAGATGTTTTAAGTTTTAGTTAATAAAATTCTCATGATTATTAATAATATTATTATTATCAATTTTATTATTAATATTATTATTGTTACTACTACTATTATTATTATTATCATTATAGTTATTAGTATTGTTATTATAACTTGTATTATGATTACTACTATTAATATTAACATGATTAATATTATTTGATATTTTTATTTTTAACTTTCATATATTAAAAGTTAGTGATGACTAAAAAGAATAATCATAAATAACACATGAGTTTCATAATTGTCAATAATGACCCTTGTAAGAATAAACGAAGATTAACAAAAATACGAGATGTTACATCCAGCTTGTACATATCCCCTTTCCTGGGAGATCTAAGAAGCACCAATTCCGGAGGAATTTTTATCACTGGTTTGAGGATAATGCACTCATGTTCTGTGAAAAGCATCTGGTGCTTTTGATCACAAAATTAAGAAACACTTAACAAATTGTGTTCAAACTGTTTGACAAAGTGAACTTTGTCAAATTTTAATTTGCCATTAGATATACTCCCTCTGCCAGATATATATATCCTCGGGCCCCACCTCCGAATTGGATAGGACCTCCATCATAGTTTTGAAACTGTTGAAGTAGAGATATGTTCCCTGTCATATGCCTGGAGCATCCACTATCTACAATCCAGACATTTTGTTCTTGTCAATGGATGTCCCTGCACATAAGATGAGATTGTTAGTTTTGTTTGGAAGCCCAAGCCTTGCTGGTCTTGGGTTCTTCCAAAGATAATGACATAATTGAACCAAATGATATGCATGGGGGTCAATAGAGGTCTTTGAAGAAGAGGTTTGGGCTGCAGCATCTTCCTTGATCTTCCAGTCTACCCTTTGGCTGATCTTGGAGGATGAGCTTGTTGAAGCTTTTGCAGCATGGCCTTCTTCTGAAGCTTCTTTCTTTTCGGAAGAAACCTTCACCAACTTTTCTTCCGAAGCAGTCTTCTTTTCGGATGGTTTCAAGGGAACTTTCTTGTTCTTTCGAACCTTGGTAGCTTTTGCTTCCGAAGCCATTTTCCCTTCGGAAGAAAGAGTTTCTTCCGAAAGCAACCTTGCTTCGAAAACTAGCTTTCCCTTCTTCATCACTTGGACTGTTTGAAAAGGTCCAAATATGAAACCTTTCCTAACTCTTTCTTTTCTAACATTATTTGCATAATGTGTGCTTGCAGGATTGTAGTAACAATCTTTTGCCATGTGGTTTTGCAGGCCACACATGATGCATGCAATGTTAGTCTTTTAGGAATGTGAGGGTTGTTGTTTCTTGGGTTTCTTTTCTTTTCATCAGCAACTTTTCCCTTCAACTTCTGATCCTTTGGTAGGATAGGAGTGCTGGTATTACACTCCTTTCCTGAATCAAAAGTACCTAACACTTGGAATCCAGCTGAGATAAAGACACCATTCTGTTTGGGGTCAATCTTCAGCTTGGAGTCAGCCACCTTCTGGTAGTTCTTCTAGCAGCTTTAGCTCTGCTTCTTCTAGATTTAGTGGTTAGGATTTGGTCTTCACAGGAGGAGATGGATACATCTGCCTGTTCCTTCCCTGTGGTGGCCACTATTGATGCTTCATCCTTCAACTCTAGAGAGGAAGGGTCAGCAGTTGGAACCTCTTGCTCCTCAGTACCACATCTAGGCTGTCTAATGGACTCATAGGAGTGTGGTGGAGCAATTTCATTGGTTCCTAACCCTCCTTTGTTTTGATAGCAGAGTTTAGAATGGGAGGATGATGCAAGAATAGCTTGGAAGTTCTACTCAGAGATAGCATGCTTCCTAGCCTGAGCTTCAGCAGTGACGAGCTGGGCCTGAGCCTCAGACAATTTGGATATCAGATCCTTGATTTGAGTCTTGTAATTGGTGTGTTCATGTTTTAAAAGAGATACAGTTTTCTCTAACTCATCAATTTTATTTTGATAGTCAGATTCAGCTCTTTTAAAATCAGATTTTAGGATATTTAAAGACTTAATATCAGATCTGATTTCCATATTATAGTCCTGATAGAGTTAACTTTAGCTATACAGGTTGGAATGCAGAGATGTTCATATACCTATACATCATATGTTCGGTCATAACAGCTTAAAAATGAGTCACATCCTGTACCATGAAGCTCCAGTCAACTTCTTAAGCCATTGTAGCTATTTCAGTTGACTTCTCAGTGGGCTTTGAAGTTGAGAGAGTGTGGAGGCCTGTGGGGTTCCCAGATTAGAACTTCCAAGTTGGTTACAGTTGTAACACTTTGCCTTGGTCTTGTCAAACCGAACTTGCTGGTAGTTGCGTTTTGAGGGAAATGCCTTCCAGTTCTCTTAAAGAACTTCTTCGCTCTGTATGTTAAAAGAGCCATGTGTTGGAGAATGTCCACATACTCTACATCGTCTGGACTGAAACACTCAAGATCATCAAAACAGTATTGAAAATCACTGAGTGCCCACTTCCTGAGACAAAGGCATAACTTTCTCGAAGGAGTTGTGATAGGATCAGTGATCTCAAGTTTGATGGATTAGAGTGTAACGCAGCGGAATAAGAACAAGAATTAGACAAATTATAGCAAGAATTTGATATTCGTATGCATTAAGAACAAATACGGTTGTAACGAGAGAATATATTTCTGTGAAAAGGAATGTTTCAATTATATCAAATGTTTCTGCTCAATCATTCACCGATTACAATTAGGTTAAAACTCCTTATATAGAGTGCAATCACTGCTGATATCACAGGATAGTGACATCTGGCAGATTTATTACAAAAATAACTAACACTTAACAAACTACTGAAATGTTCACAAATACTGAGAACATATCAGAGTGCTAAGCACAAAATATAAAACTACTGATGCTAAACTACTGAAACTAAACTACTGATTACAAAACTACTGAAAAGGGAAAATATAAAACTACTGAAAGAAAGCCATCACAACTACTGAAGAAGACCTCTTTAGCTGTTGTGACAACATCTGATACTTGGTCTTCAGTACTTGTCTTCAGCACTTGTCTTCAGACTGTCTTCGGTACTTGTCTTCAGACTTGTCTTCAGCACTTGTGTCTTCAGATTTTGTCTTCAGCACTTGTCTTCAGACTTTGTCTTCAGCACTTGTGTCTTCAGACTTTGTCTTCAGCACTTGTGTCTTCAGACTGTCTTCAGCACTTGTGTCTTCAGATTTTGTCTTCAGCACTTATGTCTTCAGACTTTGTTGTGACGTCTGGACTTAAAGGTTTTTCTGATCCGGCTCATTGGTTATTTTAGTCCAACAAACTCCCCCTGAACCAATGCAGCCAAAACCTTTAACTTTATTGAGGTCCCACTTATTGTTGGCAAAGACTTCTCTTGATCAGCTTCAGAGAATCGGATCAGCACAGGCCAGGAAGAGGTTTCTAATCATGTGTTTGGCTAAGTATGGAGGGGAACTCTGTTTTGGGGAATCTGGACATAGAGTTGTGATCCCAACCATGAATCCTACTTCCCATTTACGAGTCTGTAAGACTCACGAACATAGGCCTCAAGGAGAACAACCTGCTCCTCCTTGGAGAGTTCTTCTACTCCTCCTTCAAAGAAGAACTCTGGACCATAGTACTCAGATAGGTACTTTACAGTCCTGCCATTCTTCAACTCCACAGTAGTTATCTCCCTATAGACAAATTCATCAGGATGGGTGCCCTCAAGGAGTAACTGGAGCTCATTCTTCTTAATGTCTTCAAGCTTCTTATATAATAACCCATTTTGATCATCATGTTTTCCAGTAAGGCTTGAGGGGTTATTTTTGATTGATGAGCCTTCTTGAATTCATCGAGTATTTCCCAAGGTGAGACTACAATGGCCAACATGATTGTAGAGTCTATATTTTCTAACCTGGCCATTGTATCTATGTGGAATGGATCTTTTGTGTATTCTAGAGCTCACCTTGGGGTCTGGCCATACTCTCACTCTCTCTTTTTGATACTGAAATGTGTGTCTGAGAGTGTACAGCCTCTGAGCATGCCCTTTCATGGCTTGTATAGATGATGACTGGGGAAATTCCTTGTCAACCATCTTCAGTAGTTGCTCATCGTGCTGCTTCTGTTGTTCTTCATCTTCTATTTTGACTCTAACCATTTCCCTTTGTGAGTCAGGTGTGATCATGAGTTGACTCCAGGGTTCTGGTACCCTTAAAACAGCAGAGAGTGGCAGAATATCATCTTCATCATCTTCTTCTTCATCTTCTTCTATCCTCAGCACCCTTCTCCTCCTTCTAGGTGCATCACTGGATGATGGTTGGGTTGGTTTTTGTGGTAAAGGAATTGGTTTTGAGGGTTGAGGATGTTTGGATTTGAGTTTTGAGATTGGTTTGGAGATTTGAGGGGTAGGCTGTTTTTGAGTGGGTGATTGGGAAGGTTGTTCAAGCATTTTGGTTGTAAGTTTGGCTTTTGTGAGTTTTGTCATTTCAAGCCTTTTCCCAGCTCCAGCCTCATCAAGTGCTTCAATAATTATCCCCTTATGAAATTGCTCAGACAAACAGATTCTTGTGGCTATAGCCAGAATGCTGTCTCTGGTCCATGAACGAATCTCCATCAGTGATCTTCCTAAGTATTTGGCTATGAATCGAATCATGATCTCCAATCTCTCTTTCTCCAGCACACTGTACCCAGCCCATCTATTTTGGATTTCATTTACTTCCAACCTCCTGATCTCACTGTCTAGTTTGGCTGTATCAAGTCTTGCTTGAAGAGTTGCTCAATGATTTTGTCCATGGATCGGCTTGTGCTTCATCTGCATCTTTTATTAGCTCCTCCAAGGATTTTTCTTCAGCATTCTTTTGATCACCAGCACTTTTCTTCTTTTGTAAGTGATCAGTTGTTGTTCCTTTTCCTTCTCGAACTCCTTGGTTTTCTCTTGTGCCTTCTCATCCTCAGTTCTTTTTCTTTTCTTTTCTTTCACTGCTGAACTCTCCCCTTTTTGGATGCATTGGTTGCAAGGGTTTGTACCGCAAAAAGTTTCTTGTGCACAGCATCATCAATGAGTGGTTGTAGACTTGAGGAGATCCTCTCATCAATGGCTTTATGAACAATGTCATTGATGATGGGAGTGATGAGAGGTAAGGATTGTTGGAATGCAGCAACCATCTGCTCAGGGGGGTTCTGTCCCTGAGAGATAGTGCCAAAGGCAGAGGCTGGAGGCTTAGTGAAGTGAGAGGGTGAAGTGTTTGGGGGACCTTCGAATGAAGGTGCCATCTGTGGGTTAGTGGGGGCAGATGGACTTACATCCTGAGACTTCTTGGCAAGCAGTTCTTGTAGTCTGCTTACCTCAGCCTCCAGGATGGTGTTATGGGCTAGAACATCATAAAAAAAGCCTAGGTCATTATCAGCAGATGTTGAATCACCTGACCTCCTGCGTGTAGCAGGATGTACATGCACCGGGTGTAGACCAGTTTTACCTTTTTCTTGGAACTGGGGACTTCCAGCCTCAGGATGATGTCCTTCATCAGCTGTTGCCTCTGGTGAGGTCTTAGCTATGTTACCAGCCTCAGTCTGATCATGTGCTGATTCAGAAGAGGTGGCAGCCTCACCAGATGTTCGTATCTACATATCCACACCAGGAGATAGAACAGTTAAACCCTGGTGCTGTGGGTTGTCAGAAGCATGTTGATCCTCTTCCTCAATTGTTGTAGTTCTCCCCTTTGTTGGTGTTTGTTGCGGAGGAGGAGAGGCATGCAGCTGAGTCAGCACGTTTGCAATTATAATGGTTGGACTTTGGGGGGCATTTGCTTGGGGAGAGGAGATAGAAACAGATTGCATTCGGGGAGAGGAATGCTCTTCAATGATAACCTCCTCAAGTGAGAGAGGTCTCAGCGATGTGGTTGCCCCTGATAAGGTTGCATCAAGATCCTTTTGAGAGGATGCCTGTGCGGTGTTAGCTGGTAGAGTCTCTGATACTGCTGCGGGGTGTAAACCAGCAAGTATATCCTGCCTTGGTGGTACAGGAGCATCTTCAGGGGACTCATCACCTGAATAGCTGTTTTGGGGCGTTTGGTTTTTGGTTTGGTGGGGACTCTGGATCTGGTGGTGGAAGCTGTGGGTTCCCTCTGCTTGGGTTTTAGCATTCGGGCAGCTTCTTTGAGAGTGAGGTTTGAGTTGTGCCTGGAGTATACCTCAGCCAAAACAGCTGGTGCAGGGACTCCAAGGCCAACAAGGCCATCAGATTTTAATTCATTTAAAATAATGGCCATCAGAAACCTGGGATATAATAGCCAGCGGTTTGCCGCAGGTTTCTGAGCCAAGTTCTTTATTTCTAGAAACACGATTTCAGAGAAATTTAGCGGTTGGTGTTCTAGAATAGAATACAATACCTGTTTCCATTGGGATGACATTTGATCCCAACAGGATGTCTTTGAAGCTAAGCATACATTTACCATGTGAAAGATAAGTTTTTCAGCATCATGGAAATGTTTCTTCAGAATGGTTGTAGCCCGAAGATCACCTTCATACCCATTATTGATAAAGGACATATCCATTGTGCCCTTTGGGTATTCAGTCACAGTGGTGGAGTCATGTAAGTGTAATGCTAGACGAATGATGTCGGCTGTAATAACCACTGGTTTTGGTTGACGAGTGACCGAACAGAGATTTGGCCAGTAGACTCATCAGTATGAACAAAAACATTTGACCAGAATTGACTGAGAGATTCAGGGTAGATGGTCGGATTCAAGAGAAAGGCTGTGCGATATGGGGAATCCACCATTAGGTCATTGACATTATCAAATTTGTTCCAGAAAGCCGACTTGGTAAGGTATGCAACGCAGTTGTGTCGTGGTTTTAGGCTCATGGTTGCCATTTTTGAAAGTATGAAGGTCAGAAGAACGGCTAATGGAACGCTGAGAAGAAGACAGGTATTTATAGGGTTGGGATAGGAAAAGGCTGAAAGAACACTACTGAAGGTTTTGGTGTGGTCATCAGCTGTTTGAAACTACTGATGACGTGGTATTAACCTTCAGAGATTTAAAACGACTGACAGTGGTGGTGTTGTCATCAATTGTTATAAAACAACTAAGACTTGGTTTTGACCATCAGACATTGAAACAGCTGAAGTCTTGGTGTTAACCATCAGTAGTTGTGAAACTACTGAAGGTCTTGGTTTTGACTTCAAATGATGTAAACTGAGGACTTGGTGTTTGTCATCAGTAGTGTGAAACTACTGAAGACAGTGGTTTTGTCATCAGTTGCTGTAAACAGCTGAAGACTTGGTGTTAGTCTTCAGTAGTTGTAAACTACTGAAGACATAGTTTTGGCTTCAGTTGTTTTAATGAAACAGTAGTTGTATAAACGACTGAAGAGAAATTTCTCATCAGCTGTTTTCGTCAATTCATAGCTTTTCAACTGTTTCAGTCTGACCTCCACACTTACTCATCAGACTTAGATCTGAGTTTCAGACGTTTCATTGGTCATGAGTACTTATCTGCATTTCTGACATCAGTAGTTGTAGCTACATCAGCTGTTGTGACTACATCAGCTGTTGTAACTACATCGCTGTTTTAACAAATAAAGTACTTGAGTACTGAGAAGTTACTTAAGCTCTAGTAGTTTTAAAACTTCTGAAGGGAGGATAGCTTCAGGACTTATATATGACAATAATAAAACTAATGATCATCAGTACTGTGAGTTGAGATCATCAGTAGTTGTCACTTATTCTAGCTGCAGCATACCAAGCCTTAGCACTAGGTTTTGGAAAGTTGTGCTATCCAAGGATTAGTGAAAATGTCTGCAAGCTCATCGCACTAGGAACAAATTTGGATCAATCAGCCTTTTTCAAAACAATCTCTAATAAAATGGTGTCTGATTTCAAATGTTTAGTCCTAGAGTGCTGGATAGGGTCTTGACAATACAAAGAGCTGAAGAGCTGTCCATTAACAATAGGGTCTTAGTCTCTGTTATGCCATAATCCAATAATTGGTTTTGAAGCCAGAGTACCTGAGATGTACAGCTTGCAGCAGCAATGTACTCTGCTTCAGCAGTTGATGTAGCAACTG